>JANHMN010000003.1:48175600-48368166 GCA_030674055.1 Rhabdomys pumilio | reverse complement strand
ATATATATATATATATATATATATATATATATATATATATATATATGCGTGTGTGTGTGTGAGTGTCCATGTGCGTGTGCGTGTGCGTGTGCGTGTGCGTGTGCATGTGCATGTGCGTGTGTGTGTATGTACACCTTCATGCACCCAGGATTGTAATGAACATGGCTGTATACAAAATTATAAACTTATTTAAAACATTATGAATTTAAATTTGTGACTTTATTTTGTAACTCAATTCTATGATTGAAAGTGTGAGCAATAATAATGCATTGCAATGTCAAAAGATAGTCAGGATTGGAGGCTTTTTCTTGTTTTCTTGACTGATTTTCAGTGTTCAAGATATACAATGTTAGGCAGATTTTTCTGATGCACCAAAAGCACTTCCATCTTGAGGAATACTGCTTGTAACAAATAAAGTGGATGAGAGTCTGAGTAAATGTGAATTGTTTGCATGAGTATTGCCATGACAAGGACATTGTAGTCTCAAACTTATGGGAATGGCACCATCTCCCACTGTTGCAAGTATGAATGTTGACAGAGTGTGAACCAAGTATCAATTGTATATTCCTCTTCCTGTATGTCTGCAGTCTGAGATTGACTACTTAAAAGACTACAGATATGAGCTAACACACCTCCTTGCTCAACTATATATAATAACTCAAATGCCTCATGCAACTCTATATAATATACATGTTGAGTTTACAGGGAGGTGGTTTGCCTCCATTAGAAATTATGGTCTATCAAATCCCAACTTACCTGTATATGTGTCTGTTTTCTCCAGTCCCTATCACCCAAGTCAGGTCAACCCTAAAGCTCTGTACTTTGTGGTACTCCTTTGTTTTCTGTGTAGTTGTTTTAGATACCACCCATAGCATCTAGGAGACACTGGGCACAGACTCAGTGTCTATCCTGAGGTGAGGTCACTAGACTTGATGTGGTAGAAACTGTCTTCCTAATAAGATTTTCTCTAGTATCCTGTGTTTTGTTCTGAATAAATTTCAAAATGATAACTACATTAAAATCTCCTTGTTCAAATTTTTGTGGAATTGTCAAAAAGGACCCTGAATTTCTTTCTCTTTTTTTTGTAAAGGCTATATTTATTTACAGAGATTATAATAGATGCATGCATGAGAATCAGACAGCCTGAAATAGAATTCTGATGTTTTTATTTATCCCCCAATTTTTTTTAGATATTATCATCATAGAAACTGTATTTTCCTTGCAGAGAATTCACACACAAACACATAAACACACACACACACACACATACATATATGATATATTATGTGAGAAGCAAATTAGTCCTTACAGTAATGGTGAAAGTAGTCAAGTAGTTAAGTTTCTTCCCCTGTATTATTTATGTCTCCTTACTGGGTTACAATTATTGAAGGGAATATATAAATTTACATGCCTTGCATTAAAAATAAAGTTAACAGTCTAATTGAAATATTCATTTTTAATGGGGAACTTTTTCTCAGCATTTTCTGTTTTCTCATTTTTTTTTTAAATCTCACATATCTTTGTATTGGCAATAGCCATTTAAATTGTTTCTTTGAAATCACATCTTAAGATGAAAATGCGCACAGAGGTCATGTCTCAGTTTTGCCACACAGAGAAACATGGTGAAGTGAATGAGAAAGAATTGAGGGCAAGAGGCAGAAACTGAATTCAACTGTCAAGACACAAAGCTAGCCTGAAATACAAAAATTACCCCTATCACCTGTAGTCAGGGATTCTGTTTGATTTCCTGAGACATGAAAAAACAGGGCGGAAACACAGACCTAATAGTCAGACATGGGTGGGGTTGAGGCCGACCTGACGTGTCATCAACAGTTCAAGTCCCAGGGACTGCTTTTACTTGCTGACAGAGTAGACATTCTTCACTCTCCCAAATCTCCCTGATGTCCTCTTTCTTAATTAGTTGGTTAATGAGCTAATGTTTGCAGTGGACTCTGAAATTAAAATAATGTGCTGTCTACTGTGAACGCTAAACATTTTCACTGGACAGATTTGTGTTTCACCCTCACTGTGAAATCCTTTTTCTATTTACAGCAGGATAAAACAGACGTCTTCAAAGGGGTGCAGGTGTCTTCTTGTAGGCAAATAAATAAGTATTTGCAGCCTGAGAAACAATTAAATAACCTCAGACATATGGGACCTGTGGAACATGCAGGAAGCACAGTGACAACTATTAGCAAACAGAGCAAGAGGGGACAGGGGAATTTCTGTTAGAGGAGCCTGGCTCAGAAGGCCAGGTGTTACCTTACTGGTCCTTTGACTGGGGCTCTCCCACTGTATGCCATTTGAGAAAGCTCTCCAGGAAATTTTGATGCAACAATGATGATGTTTGTTGTTGCCAAGAAATTAGACAATGGAAGAGTGAATTCACAAATGCAGTTTCTTTCCAGCAACTACAGAGTAGATATTATATCCTAAACCATAGGGACTCTGTCATGAGCTCTACACACTATTTCATCATGGCATATGTTATTTCTCATGCATTTTTATTTTTAAATGATAACTGTTATAAATATTTAAATTTACAAATTTCATAAACTAAAATCTAATGAATAAGGAATTAGGAAAATTTAAATAGAACCCTCTTTTCTTTCATAATCTTTACAATTAGATGTATAATATAAATAAGAAGCTTAAGGAAAAATACATACTTCATTTGTTGGAAAATGTGCTACGGGTGAACAATGCAATGCAGACTATAGTGTACACGAGAGCCAGACCCTGCAGCAGTCAAAGCAAGGAAAATTCACATGTGCTTTAGGTTCTGAATGTAGCTTATAGGAAGAAAGTAGTGTTAGCCTTCAAGAACAGAAAGGACTATAAAAATAACTTTTATTCCTGAAGTGATTGTCATCTCTGAATCTCATTGCCTTTGTCTGCCAATCTAAGCCTTGTGCTGGAAGCTTCTAGCCTCCATGCGATCTAATCTAGGCCTAGAATGTTTTCACCTTCTAAGTATTACTGCTGAATAAACCCACCACTTCCTTGCTCTTTCTGATCTCTGAGTGGCAGTTAAATTCAGCTGTTCTGGTTTAACATATTTTCAAGCTGATTGATTCAATCAGACTTCTTTTTCAGTTGCTCCTGAATTATTATTCTTGGCCTAAAATTAACTGTTAGTATGCTCTGATCTTCTGGCTCCTTCTCATTCTCTGGCTTGCTCTGTCTTCACCTGTGTCTAGTTTGTTCTCTCTCTGAAACAAAATGTCTCTGTATAACTGTCCTGATAAAACGGCCTTCTTCTCCTCTCTCTCTCTCTCTCTCTCTCTCTCTCTCTCTCTCTCTCTCTCTCTCTCTCTCTGACACTGTTCTCTTAAGTAGTTTCTCTATCCTCTAATGAGAGTTAGGCATATCTTATTCTGTCAAATTTTTCACCAACTCATCACTTTGTCTGCCACTCTATTAGACATGAGTTCCAAATTTAGGTGCTTCCTTCAAGAAACTAAATTTACCATCATTCTTGGGGATTAAAGTAGAGTACTAAGGACATGGAATACAGACATATTCCAGCCAGAGGAATTAAAGTACTACAAACAGTTTTTTTCCAATAAATAACAATCTTGGGGTTCACAAAGTGATCAAATATTCCTTCAATAAATAGCATTAACAGGCGGACACATCTTTGAATCTTCTAGTAAAAGTAGGTATGAGAAGAAAAGTAGTGACAAAGAAAATCAATAATAGGTTGTAGATATTAAGAAATTACCAACTTGACCATTGCAAGAGGAAAGAGAAAAACTTCAAGCCAAAACATGGGGGTCAAGTAAAGAGATGGAGAGAAACCCAATAGTAATCATTAGTTCTTGTACATTTTGTGTACATCTCCATTAATATTTTGTGATCATGAGTCATTTTAAGATTAAGAGGAGATTAAGATTAAGAGGCGATTAAACAGATTCTGGGCTTACCTATAAGATTAGAGGGAAATTGTTCAATATTCTAAGAAAAACATGTTTTAAGTGTCAAAACAATGATAAAAAGGAATATATTCCTGAAGTGATTGTCATCTCTGAATCTCATTGCCTTTGTCTGCCAATCTAAGTCTTGTGCTGGAAGCTTCTAGCCTCCATACGATCTAATCTAGGCCTAGAATGTTTTCAGCTTCTATGTATTACTGCTGAATAAACCCACCACTTAAAAGGCAGTTGTCTTTTGATATGTGAGTGAATGGACCTCAGGCTGATATAAGAAAGCCCATCACCAGTTATGTGAACAAATATGTGATGAAGTGGTTGGAAAGATAGAGGAATAAAAAGAGTGGTATGTACAGTGTGGAGAGAGGCAGAACTGAAGATCTGATGGCAATGGCAGATGAGAGAGAGGGCTGGTGGACAGGTTGTTGTCATTGCCCATTAGGGTCAATGGGATAGTGTACAACAGCCTGGAGCTTGTGGAAATGCTGAGTCAGCCCCCAAACCTGACACTGAACTGTAAGATCTCTCTGACTCTGAGCAAAGACAGAAGCCCAAAATGAAGAAAGGTTCATTTTCTGCATTAGACAACCTTGAAGGCCCATGTTTGTCTGCAAGTCCACTGCAGCCAATATTGGTGTATGTGGTCTAAGCTGCTGCCCCCTAAATGGGGTGTAGCATGAGATCCATGTGGACGTATGCAGTCTATGTCACACTGACTAATGACTTGGTGTGTCCTCAGGCTTTGTGGCTTCAGGGTGTCCTCCTGATGTAAACAGCATGTATAGCCATCTGAGGCTATGTTTATGTCCATGGCCCCTGCAGCTGCTGAGGGCCATAAGTGGGTTGATAACTCTGACACTGCCAGGGGCCATGTTGATGCTTGAGGCCCTTGCTACAACCAAAGCCCACTCAGATATCCTCAGTCTGGTCTGCTGACTGAAACACTATTAATGTCCAAAGAGGTTGGAGAGCTGTCCCTGGACACACACTGTCCAGTCCACAACAATGTAGTGTAGGCAGTAATGTAGGTGTTGGGGAACCAAACCAGGAGTGCCACTAGAAATTTCACTGTGTTCCAGTAAGTATGTGAACAACAGAAAATCTGCTTGCTCTTCCATTTTTTTGGAGAAGGGGTCAGAGGTGAGGTGGATACAGAAAAACTGGGAGGTGAGTATGAGGTGCATGATGTGAGATTTCCAAATTATCAATTAAATCAATCAATTAATTTAAATATAAGTGACTGACTGGTAGGGTCCAATTTTTGAGATACTTAAACAAATTCAATCATTGTTAAATATGAAAACTGGCTTATGTTTGCTAATATTGCACTTACATATAAATAAATGTACGTTTACATTAAATGTAAATTATGTCTATTTACATACACATTAAATGTACATTATATGAACATTTAAATATAAATAAATGTACATTTATATATAAATAAATGTACATTTATATATAAATAAATGTGCAATAAAGGAAGTGTTGGACACTGGGAAACAACAGCTAAGTCTCAGAGAAGTTAATTACCTACCAAAGCAAAAGAATAAGACAAAAATCTATGTGAACACTTCAGTTACTAAAGAAGTCCCCGTGGAAAAGCAAGTTTGTAATCCTGCGTTTAAACTCCATAGAGAAATCATCTAGATCTGAGGAAGGGCAATCATCCGTCCACAGAAAACAGCTCATCGCTGTTTCATTACTTGAGTTAAAAGTTCAGCGAGAATAAATATAAAACTTGTCCAATTACAGAACAGTTCACGTGTAGGTAGCAAAGCACAAACAGTGGTTTTTGACGGATGAATTCATCTGATACAGTGGTTTTTTGGAAAGCACAAGAAGACTTGCACTCATCAGTTAAGGTGCCTGTCTGTGGTCTCATTACCTTATGCTGGGCAGAAGACTTAGAAATATTTAATTAGATATTCCTTTTCTTCTCCCTCTCCTCATCCCTCTCCCTCTTTCTCTCTTTTCCTCTCCCACCCCCTCGTGTGTGTGTGTGTGTGTGTGTGTGTGTGTGTGTGTGTGTGTGTGTGTGTGTGTGAATTTGTTTCTGTGAGTTTGTGTGTGTTTCTGTGAAGGCAGCTGACCACCGAGACCAGGAAAGGTCTTCTTTTTCCTGAAGCTGTAATTAAAGGTGGTTATGAACTATCATATGAACTGCCCACTTCATTGTTGGGAACTGAACTGGGGTCTTCCTCTGGAATATCAAGTGCTCTTAAATGCTGAGCTATCTTTCCTGACCCAAGCCTGTCCTAAATCACAAACGTGAGGTTAAGTTTTACTACATAGTGCACATTTACCTCAAAATAGCACACAGTGCCTTAATAGCTTTTCAGTTGCCCTGATATGACATTATGGCCCAAGGTAACTTATAAAAGAGATTGTGGAAACAACAGTTTCAAAGGTTGTGCACATGACAGTCATGTTAGGGAGAATGGTATGAAGCATTCATGAAGCTAGCCTGAGACAGAGATACAATCATTATTTTAGGTATTTACATTTGTTCCTTTCATCACTCTCTTTATTGGGGTCATGGACTGTTCTTCTAAGACATGTGTTCTCTGTGACTTTTCAGCTTCTCCTATTTCTACCTGAGAAGCATCAGATACACAGAAAATGGAAAGACATATTATGAATATCACGGTTTAGGTTAGAGAAATCAAGATGCTCACAATCTTCCGGAAGTTGCAACTGGGCACCTAATATGCATTATGTGAGTCTGAATGTTGATTACTTGCACTGAGGCATAACATCCCTTTGTCCCTTTGGGTTAGGAATTAAAACCTCAGCAGGATCTCCCTGAATGTGCATGCTTTCCTCATTAAGCTTGTTTGTGCTTCCTGTGGCAGAAGTAAAAATTTTGCCCTGCTAAAATCCTTTGGATTGTATGGTTATTTTCCTGGGCCCACGGAGCAAGCCATTTCTCACATCTCCTTTTGCCAAGAAGGTTGTCAGAATCCAAATCCAGTTATCAGGTTTTGGGAATCATCTTTGGCAACCAAGTGATTGGTTTGCAATATTGAGGATGGATCTTAGGACTTAGGCACACACTTCACCACCACCTGTATTTCCAGCCCTTCTTTATGTGTTTCGTTTTAAATCATAGAACAAGATATCCACAGGTATCTTGTTACAGCACCAAAACAAGTAAGTGTACATCTATAAAACAAATGAACACAAGCAACTCACCTCTTTCCATGACACTTGCAGTGGGGGAATCTAGTATATTGAAGTTTTCTCTCCTGGTGTTAACAGAGCTGCACTTAAGTCGCAGAAACTTCATTTAAAGGGATCACAGGAGACAAAACTAGTTTAATCTGGAATCTCATCCTCTAGGGATGCTAAGGCAGGAGGATTTCGTGTTTGAGGTTGGCTTAGTGCCTCAGTACTAGCCTGTGCAACAAGAGAGACCTCCTACCCTAATAAAGACATAAAACAGAAAAGAAAGGGGAAACTGCTACTCTGTTTTAAAATTAGTTCAATCTCCAGAACTAAAAACAAAACAAAACAAAACCAAAAAAGCAAAAACTAAACCAAGACATAAAATCCCTGAATGTCTTAATCCTTTTAATATATAACTATATGAAACTGAATGAATTAATACTAGCTAGCATTTCCTACCCACAGATAGCTATCTAAAAATAAAAATCACAATTGAGGTAACATTTCATAGTCTTATTTTTCCTTTCTAAGCATCTCTTCCTTCTGTCACTCCCACCTCACCATGCTTCAGTTAAGAGTCTCAGGCAGTTTCCCTAAAGCCTCCCTTTCTCCATCATCCAAGAAAGTGGGAAAGAAGAAGGAGAAGATGAAGGAAGGAACTAAGTCCTGCAGGCAGCACTTTGCATTTTTCCTCTTGAAGTATTGCTGACAGCTACAATTAGTGGAGATGTCCCTTCCTGTGAGTCTGGGAGCATAGACTAAAGAAAATTGAGGAAAGACCAAAGTCCTTTAAACTCTTTGTATCATCAAATTTAAGATTTGCACAACATAGCGGCTTATCTTGATAGAAAAGTAATATTGTTACCTTGATAGAAAAGTAATATTGAAAGCTAATTTTCTCCTATTAGTATCTTTCAATTAAACGCTAAACCAAAATTAATTCTATCAAGGTAGATTTCTATTACCTATTTGCATACCTAGAAAAATTTAAATAACTCACAGTTGAGAATGTAGATCTCAGAACTTACCTGATGGGATCAGGGACATGAGCAGTCTCTGGGCTTATGGAGTACAGAAAATCACAAGCTGACTTTGAGGAGTGTACCATGAGATCAAATAAATGAAGTCTAGATTTCCTATTTTTATAATTATTCATTTTTATCTAACATCCACACAATGTAAAAAATAGTTTCCATTTCTCTACCTAATATAAGGTTATCCAATCGCTCTACTTGCATTCATTAAATTATGCATTCAACTTTGTTGCTTTTATATTCCTATAAAATTAAATTACTTCATACTATAAATATATATTATATTTATATACAAATACATATATATAAATCATCATTTCATGTTATGTATACAATATACAATATAATATATAGTATGAATTAATGATATATATACAAGTTATATGCTAAAACCAGATGATTGAGTTGTGAATATTACATTTTTGATATGTTTGAAACAGAGCAACCCTGTGGTGCTCAGACTGACTTTGAACTCATGATCCTCCTGTTAACAAACCCCAGCGTCCTGGGATGGCATGTGTGCACCACATGCGTGGAGATTAACTGATACTTTGATTTGTTAGGTTTACAGCAGTCTCAAAAATACTTTATAAATAGAATTTAATCACTTTTGTTTCTTTGTATTAAGGCAAGCACACACACACACACGTGTGTATGTGTGTGTATGTGTGTGTGTGTGTGTTTGTGTGTGTGTGTGATTTGCTGTCTGTGCTAGAAATATTGGCAACTAGAGCTCCCAACACAACAGTAGAAAGCTTAGGGAATGAACAGTGGGCTTCATTTTCTCCCTCCTAATTTAGGAGCAAATATTTTAATGTTTCTCACTTGAAAAAAAAATAGTGCTGCCTTACTGCACATGTTCATCTCTTATTATCATCAAGAAGCTTTTTGATAAATCTATAAGCTCATGTTTATTATCTGACAATAGTATCTTATTAAGAATTTTTAATTTGGGGAAGTATCATTATTCATTTTATATTGTCAAGCCTCTTTTCTGCATCTATACAGAAAACGAAGGCTTTAATTAATCACTATCTTCAAATCTCAGTTCTCTTGCAACTTGCACTTCATGATGTACAATAGTTAATTTGCTCTTGGGCTCAATTTATAGTTGTCTCTCATTACACTGTTTCCTGGTGTTTTGCTGCTGAATATTTTAGTTTCAATCATTACTTTCACTATGATTTTGATGTAATTTTAGACTTTTATGATTCAAATATGAACACGTACTCTCTCTTTTAATGAATTTTTAATAGCAGTATCTTCCATGCTTTAGTAATATTCAAGATTATTTTGATGAGAAAGCACTCACTATTCGTGTTACTTTGATTTGAAGAATCTCATTGGAGTTTAGTGTGTGGTATAAAGCACAGCAGGTTTCTTACATCACTCAGGTTTACTGAAATAATGCAACTTTTGTCATCAAAGTTCAAGCTTGATATGGTGTACAATTACTGGTCTGAGTTTAATTGCAGGTGGAGGGTTAAAGTCAACTATAATTAGCATGCTTATCTCACAGGATTCATCCTGGGACTACTGAATGAGAGGTAATGGAAATCTATTTACATGGTCTTATTTATATGATGCTGCCAACATGACATGTTTGTATATTTTAAGGGTAAAAAATTACACTGTGCCAAAAATTCCTCATCAGATAACAATTTTACAGCCAATCAAAAATGATTGCTGTTCCTAGTGTTTTATTACCGTGAAGAGACAACATAATGATGGCAACTTATACAAGAAGGCATTTAATTGGAGGCTTCCCTACAGTTTCAGAAGTTCAGTCCATTATCCTCACAGCAGGGAGTGTGGTGGCAGGCAGGCATAGCACTGGAGCAGCCAACAGCCAAGAAGTTGTATTTTCTTCTGAAGGCAAAAAGCATTAGATAAGGAAAACAAGATTGGGCCGAAGTAAGCTTTGAAACCCACCCACAGAGATGCATCTCTTCCAAAAAGGCGACACATCCTAATCTTCCCTGAATAATTCACCAACTTATAGTCAAACACTGAAACATCTCATGCTAAGGGGAGGAATTCTTATTTAACACATCACAGTTACCAAATTCAATAGTATTTCTGTTCCTTAAAAATTTACATTTAAACATGAATGCATGCACCTTTAGTTTTATACAAGCATAAGGTATAGAGAAAAGTAAAACTTAAGAAAAATGGAAACAGATAATAAAACTATAAAACAATGCATTTAAAAGCATATATCTGTGTCTGTGATAGTATTTCTTGTTGTAAGTATGCAGGCAGTCAACATTTTGAGTCACTTATTAGGTATGTTACCTTAGTGTGTGTACCTACTCCTAATCTGTTTTCTACCAAATAACACTACAGTACCAAAAGCTTTAGTGATTTTCAATCAGAATTAAATGAGACAATCAATATGAAAATGTTTTGTATTGCAAATTAAATGAAAACTAGACTTTTTGAGCTTTTGTTGTATATTATTATTTTTATTGGATATTTTCTTTATTTACATTTCAAATGTTATTCCCTTTCCTGTCCCCTCCACCCCAGAAACATCCTATCCCATCCACCATACCCCTTCGTCTATGAGGGTATTCTGCCACCCACTCACTCAGTTCCACCTCCCTGCCCTCACATTCTCTACACTGGGACATTAAGCTTTCACAAGAACAAGAGCCTCTTCTCCTATTGATGCCCAACAAAGCCATTTTCTGCTACATATGCAGCTGGAGTCATGGGCCCCTCCACATGTACTCGTTGGTTGATAATTTAGTCCCTAGGAACTCAGGGGAGAATCTGAATGGTTGATATTGTTCTTCCTATGAGGTTGCAAACCGCTTCAGCTTCTTCAGTCCTTTCTCTAACTCCTCCATTGGAGACTCCATGCTCAGACCAATAGTTGTCTGTGAGCATCTGCCTCCATATTTGTCAGGCTCTGGCCTAGCTGCTCAGGAAAGAGTTATATCAGGCTCCAGTAAGCATGTCCTTTTTGGCATCCACAATACTGTCTGCATTTGGTGACTATATATGTAATGGATCACTAGGTGGGGCAGTCTCTGGATGACCTTTCCATCAGTCTCTTCTCCATACTTTGTCTCCGTATTTGCTCCTGTGGGTATTTTGTTCCCTCTTCTAAGAAGGACTGAAGCATCCACACCTTGGTCTTTCTTCTTCTTGAGTTTCATGTGGGCTGTGAATTGTATCTTGGGTATTCCAAGGTTTGGGGGATAATATCACCTATTAGTGAGTGCATACCATATGTGTTCTTTTGTGATTGAATTATCTCACTCTGGATATTTACTAGTTCTACTCATTTGACTAAGAATTTCATGAAGTCATTGCTTTTAATAGCTGAGTAGTATTTCATTGTGTAATGTACCATATTTTCTGTATCCATTCATCAGTTGAAGGACATCTGCATTTTTTTCGAGCTTCTGGCTATTATAAATAAGGCTGCTATGAACATAGTGGAGCATATGTCCTTATTATATGTTGGAGCATCTTCTGGGTATATGCCCAGGAGTGGTATAGCTGGGTCCTCAGGTAATACTAGTCCAATTTTCTGAGGAACCTCCAGACTGATTTTCAGAGTGGTTGTACCAGTTTGCAATCCCACCAACAATGGAGGAATGTTTCTCTTTCTCTATATCCTTGCCAGTACCTGCTGTCACCTGAGTTTTTGATCTCATCTATTCTGACTAGTGTGAAGTAGAATCTCAAGGTTGTTTTAATTTGCATTTCTCTGATGACTAAGGATGTTGAACATTTCTTTAGGTACTTTTTGGCCATTTGAATTTCTCAGCTGAGAATTTTTTTTTAGCTCTGTACCCCATTTTTAGTAGGGTTACTTGATTCCCTGAAGTCCAACTTCTTGAATTCTTTATATATATTAGTCCTCTATCAAATGTAGAATTGGTAATGATATTTTCTCCAATCTTTCTGTTGGTTGCCATTTTGTTCTATTGACAGCATCTTTTGCCTTACCAAAGCTTTGCAATTTTATGAGGTCTCATTTGTCTATTGTTGATCATAGAGCATAAGCCATTGATGTTATTATGTTCAGAAAATTTTCTCCTTTGCCTGTGTGTTCGAGACACTTCCCCACTTTCTCTTCTATAAGTTTCAGTGTATGTGGTTTTGTGTGGAGGTCCTTGATCCACTTGGACTTGAGTGCTGTACAAAGAGATAAGAATGGATGAATATGCATTCTTCTACATACTGACCTCCCCCACCATTTGTTGAAAACTCTGTCTTTTTTCGACCAGATGGTTTTAGCTCCTTTGTCATAAATCAAGTGACCATAAGTGTGTGGGTTCATTTCTATGTCTTCAATTCTATTCCATTGATCTTTCTGCCTGTCTCCATACTAATACCATGCAGTTTTTATCACTATTGCGTTGTAATACAGCTTGAGATCAGGGATGGTGATTCCCCCAGAAGTTCTTTTCTTGTTGAGAATAGTTTATGCTGATCATCTCATTAGATGCTGAGAAAGCATTTGACAAAATTCAATATTCCTTTACAGTAAAAGTCCTAAAAAGATCAGGAATTCAATGCCCATACATAAACATAGTCATACAGCAAACTAGTAGCCAACATCATACTAAATGGAGAGAAAATTGAAGCAATTCCACTAAAATCAGGGACTAGACAAGGTTTCCCTCTCTCTCCCTACCTCTTCAATATAGTACTAGAAGTCCTAGCCAGAACGATTAGACAACCAAAGGAGGTCAAAAAGATACAAATTGGAAAGGAGGTAGTCAAAGTATCACTATTTGCATGTGATATGATAGTACACTTAAGTGACCCCAAAATTTCTACCAGAGATTTTCTAAACCTGATAAACAACTTCAGCAAAGTGGCTGGATATAAAATTAACTCAAACAAATAAGTAGTCTTCCTCTACTCAAAGGATAAACAGGCTGAGAAAGAAATTAGTGAAATGACGTCCTTTACAATAGTCACAAATAATATAAAGTACTTTGGTGTGAATCTAACCAAGCAAGTGAAAGATCTGTATTACAAGAACTTCAAGTTTCTGAAGAAAAAAATCAAAGATCTCAGAAGATGAAAAAATCTCCCATACTCATGGATTGGCAGGATTAATATAGTAAAAATGGCCATCTTGCCTAATGCAATATACAGATTCAATGCAATTCCCATCAAAATTCCAACTCAATTCTTTATAGTGTTAGAAAGAACAATTTGCAAATTCATTTGTTGTACATTATTGTCATAAGACAATGCTTGATAATATAAGAAGTTTAAATTATAAAGAAAATATGATCTACCTATATCTGGGATATTTTTCAGAGACTCTTGGTAATTAAGTACTGGATATGCACTTTGCCTTTTTAATGAGGGTTTGAGTTTGTTAAGAGCTGGCATTTTGTTGACTGGAATCACAATCATACAAATAAGAACTGATGGCTTGAAAACTCAGCTAGCTTTATGCTGTGTTTGTTCTCCTGTGTTACTTTCTAAATCTGAGTGAAAGGTGAAAACAAGATGTGCATCGCTCTGCTGGATTTTCCTTCTCTTGAGTATATTAACAATGAGATCCTGAGATTACAAAAATAATTTTGTACAATATAATCTGTCTAAAGGGAATAAAACATGTTTTTTTTTCTGTAGATGCTTAGATCACTTTGAAAAGAGTTTAAAAAATATAAATTTGTTAATCCGCAGAGGAGCTGTCTCTTTTTTTTCAGTCATTGAATAACCTTCTTTGTTAGTACTTTTTAGACTATAGACATCCAAAAGATTTCTAGTGCACTTTTCTTCTTCCAGCAATGAAAATAATTGTATGTTTGGGGTCACTACCACATGAGGAACTGTATTAAGGGCTTGCACCTTAGAAAGGTTGAAAACTATTGCCTTAATATCAGTTGTATTTGAAGCCTTTGATTATAACAACAGTGTCAATAACAAGGTCTTTTATATTTCTCTTGGAACAATGATCCATCAAGTTTTCTGATGTAAATTTTATAAGAAAATAAAACTGTAATGGACCACAGATTACCCCTGTAACACATGAAATCTTCTGTTAATATGCATGAATTAATTTCTGTCCCAACAATGTTCTACATTTTTTTTGTCTTTAACAATAGACATGTATATTCCTACATTGCTAGGAAACCGATGAAATGGTGTGATACATTCATTCTGAGAGTATGAATTCCACGTTTTAAGTACACAGCTCTCTTTTCTCTGGGTCTTTCCCTCAGCTTCCTTGTTTTGAGCACCTTGGCTCATCTTATAACTTCATCAGTCATGCTTTATTAGAACCACACTAATGGCTGTTATGCCCACATTGTGGGATCCACATAGACAACCAAAGACCACCAAAAGCTCAACTCATAGGCAAAAGCAGAGTCTTTATTCAAGCTCAAGCTTAGACTTCTCCAGTGCAGTAGATGTGTGTGGAAGGTTCCCAAGCTCATGTAAGTTTTGCCTTTTATACCGTTTGAGTAGAATAAGGGGCTTTCCAACTTAGTAGTTACAAATAGGTTGACATTTCAGAAAGCATAGCTTGTGCAAAATTATCACTTAGTGACAATTTCAACTTTCTATATGTAATTGTGGTTAACTTGAGTCATTGCCTAGGTCACTGAGCATTTCCGTGTATCAAGGGTGGAATGGCCATTGGTTGAGGGGTGTCATGGTCCCTGGAACAAGCTTTGGTTTTTTCCAGTTACCAATTTTAAACTAAGGACATGTTAGACATAAGATGGAGTCTAAACACAAAATAGAATTAGCTAGGCTAGATTCTTCAATGGCTCCAGGTTTACTTAATTAATACTGTTAATATGTCCCCTAGTGCGTCCCAGTGTATGATATATGTAGTTCCTCCTTTGAAAAATTAGTTGGGAAGGAACATGTCCTGGCAATGCCTACTAGAAATATACCCTTGTGTGTATAAAGCCTTTATTTATGCCCCCTCCCACTTACACACTTAATTATCAAGTTCTCTGACAATTTCATGTATGTATATAGTGCTTTCTGGTTGCTCATTGCACAGTCATTTCTTCTTTTTCTCCAGCACCTATTAAGCAACCTTCAACCTCTCCTCTTTTCAAATTCATGATGTTGGCAATTGTCTTGTGTCCTAGTCAGCATACTCAGCACCTTCAGTGTCTGTTGACTGAGTTTGAAATGACTTTCTTTCCACACAGAAAGAATTCCATTGTCAACTCCATTATCTTTTAAGGTGAATCACAGATGATTTTTCATGCAGATTGTCCTTTTCTCCACTTTCTCTGTCACCTAAATGTGATACCACCATTTATTCTTTGGATTCTAGTACTTTTCACCTGCATCTCTTGGAACTAGTCTCTCACAACAGAAATATTTCCTTTTAATGTGAAGAAAAGGAACTTTGAACAAAATTTATTTAATAATATAACCATTTTTCTAGGCATTCCAGGAATCCCAGGTACTTCTGGGAGTGTTCTTATCAGAAAAAGAGGAAACTGAACTTCTAGGTCTTCCAAGGACTATTCAACTTCCCCCACATAGAGAGTGTGGGGATTATGTCTTGCAGACAGGGTCAGAGAAGAAAAAGCCCCACTGGTAAAGGGAGTCCCTTAATTTGTGCCCATCTCAGAAAATAATCCAGAAAAATGGTAGTCTGCAACCTTAATTAGTGGGGTCCAAGATGTCAACATGTTCCTTAAAGCTTTTCTTACTGATGCCATAGTGGATACATTAGTCTTTGCAAGTGAATTTGTGTTTAGCTAACATTTTTTTATCTGTTGTCTGTAGTAGACATACTTATTTCTTATATTTTCTTTAAATTTGTACTTAATATACCAGGGTTGGGGGATACTCATCACCTACTCAGAAATGAAGGGGGTGGTATTTGGGGAAAGGGTTGTGGGAGGGGGTTACCAGGAGTGGGACAGTAAGTGGGATGTAAAGTGAATAAGTAAAATAAAGTTTTATTTAAAAATTGCACTTAATATATATTACAGCATTAATATAAGCTATAAACTATGAAAATGAAGGGTACTTATTTAATATCCTATATAACAGTATTATTCCTTACACACTATAATGAAAATGTCACGAAGAAACTGAGAAACCAGGCTGACTCCATTTTCTAATCAGGAGTCATTTTGATACTCCTAGCTCAGTCAGGGTTTTTCTTACTCCAAAACTCAAATTTCTGTTTCTTTGGATTTGGCTGCACTACAAGCAGTAACTATGAAATGTTCTGTTACAAGCCTTCCAGGATGATTTCCATACTAGCTTTTTAAAATGTTAATTGCCTGGTTTTGCTTCTATACCATGCTTCTTACAAAATATATACATATATTTACACACACACACACACACACACACACACACACACAAGCATATACACATAATGTTGATATATTCTAGGGCAATGTTAAAGCAAATAACTAAAAACAAGTAACATTTGTTTAAAATCAGGTGTACTTAGTAGGTAATTGTCCTCCCTCTTCAAAGGTCTGCTGAATATGGCATTTAAAAAATTTAATGAAAAATGTCTCGTGATAGACAGCAATACCAGATCTTAGCTGTGAATCTACTGTCTCCAAAGAAGACAATGAGGTATAGACTATTCTACTTTTATTGTGGTAACACTAACCACTGGAAAAAATTGCCCTCTGCATCACCCTGCACCAGGGTCCTCCTTAAACAGTGGATACTGTTGGGCTGTTACTCTACTCTGCTTCATCAAGGTAAACTAGACTTCCCAAGTGCCTTTTCTAAAGGAAAATCTCTCAGAACTTCTTGTTCTGGCTGCCATAAGGCATTATGATGTTATGCAAAATAGCTGAAGTTGAAATGCTGTCTTCTATGATAGCTAGAGACTGACTAATTCTTCCCAAAGTGAAGCCAATGAGAACACCATGGGAGCCTAGAAGAGTAACTGTCTAGGAAACAAAATGAAACAGAGGACATTCAGATTATACGTCCTGCTATATTTTGTCCTTCTTAGATCTCTAATGGTGTTAAGGTCTAATTGTAGCTTCATCAGTTTAATATCAGCAGCCTAGTCAATACATTTTGTATATGAATGCAATGCTTTACATTTTGTAGAGCTATTAGATTTCCTGGTGAGTGATAAACTCACAATAACAAATTTCATATGTAATTTTTTACTATTCTTTAATTTAGTGAAATGCGTTTTGCAGCGCCTCTTCTCAGTAATCATCCACTTATGTTTCACAAAAAATGTTTAGATGAAAAAAGGAAGAAAGAAAAAGGTCCAAGGATATGAAAGTCTAAATAAATTATAAAGGTCTAAAAATCATTTAAGATATATAAATGAAAATTTATGAGGTTCTGATAACATAACTTAGGATAGAAAAATAAAACTTAAGGATAATACATAATCTTAAGACCAGGAATTCAAAATTTTAAGTTCTGATATTTAAAAATATATCTCATCCTGATAAAAACATATTAATTCAATCTAATTCAAAATCAATTTTGAGTTCCCTAAACTTTTACTATGACTCAAATACATGATTCTACCTTAGCAATTTAATAATCATTTTGTAATATAAAAGAATTCATGTAAGCTTAGGATTTTTAGGTACCTTAATGTATATCTGTCCAACAGATTTCCACTTATCTGACAGATACCATCTAGGAATCAGCTTCAGACTCAAATCTCTTCTAAAAGCAATTTACACCAGGCCAGTCCAAGAAAGTCATACAAAAATGGAGAGCACTGGACTTGCTGAAAAGTGCTATGAAACAGTTTAGGTCATGTGATTGCTCCCTGTTTCTCCATATGGGACCCAGAACTAGATGATTCTGATGAATAACCCATTGTCCAAATTTCCTCCTGTCTCTTTCCGGCCTTTACTTAACATTCCTGCCCTGTTGGGCCTAGCCAGTGATGTCCTAATTTCAGCTGAGAAGGAAGTGCAGAAGACAGTATGTTGCTCCTTTTCCTGGAATGTTAGGTTAAAAGGAAACTTCCTGATTTGGGGACTCTTCCTAATATTTTGCATTGTTCAACCTCATTATAAGAGTTTTTGCCTTGTCCATTGTATTTTGTTTTGTCATGTGTGATTGTTGTGTCTTGGAGATCTATTTCTTTATGAAGAGAAATGGAGGGGGGGGAACCTGGAAACCTGGGGTAGGAGGCAAACTGGGCTGAGCAGAGTGAGGAGAGACTGTCAGTAGGATGTATTATGTTAGAGAAAAATCTATTTTCAGTAAAAATTAAAGTTAAAAAAATCTATAACAAAGGGGACAAAAATGGTAATATACAGTACATACTGACATATCAGGACACATACTGGCCTCTAAGTTCTCTCATTATCAAAAAGGCATCTGTTAAAAGTATCATCTAAAACATATCACCAGTTAGATTTATAAGCTACAGTAGTTCTACAACATGACAGGACACTTTACCTCTCCTATGGAGAGCAAAGAGAATTAAATAAAACACTAGGAGACGCTTCTTTCTATGCTAACCAATCAGATATAATTTAAGAGGCCCTGGCTATGGTAATAAATAATTTCAAAACTAAATACTTAGATCAATAGGGGGGAAATAATTGGTACCAATCACTGTTCAACGGGTGTCCCTGGTTTACCATACTGGTCTCAGCTGCTGTAGGTCACATAATCTCCTACTGTTGTTCATCATGAGTGGTGCATGCAACTCAACGCATCATAATTTTTTTCCTGCCAGACAGAAAATGTTAAAATACTTACACTCTCTCAGATTTATTAACCAGTATAGAAACTAGAAATGGGTATTCTCTATCAAGGACTAGATAGGAACACATACAATAAGGGAGATAAGAAACCACCCCAATCCACTTTATAATCAAGAGCCACGTTGATACTCTACGTTAATTATGGTTTTTCTTTACTGTAAAACTTAAGTTTCTGTTTCTTGGGATTGGTCTGCTCCCCACAACTGTAGCCATAGAAAACTCTTTTAACAAATATTCTAGGAAGATTTTCTTAACTGTTTTGTGAATATAATCTGCCTGGTCTCATTTTTGGAAAGAACACTTGCTTTGAATAATCCTCAACTTTGTGTTTTATTACCTTAAAAAGTATGTATTGGTAATTAACTCAGGGGTGATCTCTTGAACTCCATCTTAGGGGAAGAAAGCCACTAAACCAGCTTTCATGTGCTCATAAGAAAGTTTGCTTTGATTTGGCCATATTGTGCTCATTGGTCTTTCTAGCTTATTTCTCTTTTAAAAAATTGTACTGGTGTTAAGTTATTCAAATAAAAATACATGAAAGTAATATATACCAATAGACAATTAATAAATCGCATTCAGTGAAAATCAAATACTGTCTATATTTGAGTTTGAATAAGTTACAATATGCTTCTTTAGGAATGGTTTTATACTCCCTGCCATTCAGGAAGAGAACATGAATTGTGATGATTTTCTGGAATTAAAAAGTTTGTTTTGACTAAGTGTCTCTCTCTTCTTCCTCATCTAATTTCATGTTATAAAGTACTCGCTCTTACACTCTGGCAGACAGAAGTAAACCAAAGAATTCTGGACATAAGGTCTATTATAATTGTGATATAAACAGATTTTTTTTTGAAACCTCTCACCACAACATGGACTGAATTCACGCTGTGTGGTGGACTGTTCTATCAAAGGGTTCTTGGTCAAACACACCATTACTCTGCATCGATGCTTGTTTAAGTCACTGATAACCTTGACCTTCTCTATTCAAAGTCATTTTCATACATACATACATAATGGGAATAAAAAGTGTTGGATCATAAAGTGAATACATAATCATCTTTATAAGATGTTGCTCCACAATTATCAAACTGATTAAGTTTCCAGTATAGAAATTCCAGCTCCACAGAGTCACTGTTGAGATAATGTTAGGACTACACTTTTTAGCCATTCTTTGTGCTATTACATTGTTATTGCATTATAACTATTATTTCACTAGAGATTAATAAAATTAAGCTTTTGAAAACATCACTTATTTAATATTTGGAGTACCCTTTAATGGCATTTTTCTGATGAGACTTACACACACACACAGACACACAGACACACACACACACACACACACACACACACACACACATATTTTATGAGTTTTCAGAAACTATCTACTAATATAAAACTGCCTTTTCTAGTTGTGTGAAAATTCTAAGCCTATATTTTCATAGCTCAGTGTCCTTTTCCATCCACCTTAGGTCTCACTCATCTCCAAACATGCAGGCATTGGCAGGAAGACAGTAAAATTGTCACAATGACCCGAGCTCCTCTAGCAAAGCTGACTTTGGTACCAAAATGGGTTTGAATCTAATTTAATAGACAAAATGATGAGTGTAGAATTAACTGTGGAATTACCTAAAATGTGAAATGTCTGTTGTAATTGTTGGTTTGTTTGTTGTTTGGTTAGTTGGTGATATTCATTCAGTAGCAAAGCCTTGTTTTTATTCTGGGGTCTACCTGAGAAGCAACAGGCAGAGTCTCTCACTCCAGGTTGTAGTAACAGATGCATGTGCCCATATCTTCTGCTTTTCTCCTCTCCAGCACTACTTAGTTTTTAACTTTAAAGAAGAGAATTATTAAAGAGCTGAAAGAGGCTGACTTCTACATCTTACATTTCTCCCTAACTTTCATCTTATGTAAAATCTTAAGATTTAAAAGGGAGAGCCAAGAAAGTACTTACATTTATTTTTCTGAAAAATCTTATTTCATGAGCAGTAATTGTGGAGTCTATAATTGCTAGAGTAGGCAAACAAATAAGGAATTAAATCTCGGGACAATGGCAATATTTCAAATATCTTATATTTATGAAACAATGCTATATGATCCATAGTTTCATTTTAAAAAAACATGTACATTATTTAATGATGTTGAACAAATTGCCTAAACGTTGTAAGCATTATCACCTACCTCTCTCTGTCTCTGTCTCTGTCTCTCCCTCATTTGGCGACACATGCTAGCAATATTTCAACATGTTTATGATTACTGAAAGATGTAGCATCTTTTTATAAACATCTCAGCTTAAGAGTTAGCTTTGCATAAACCTGGCATTGTTACTCAAAAAATTTTAAAAGAAAGTCAAGAAGAAAGAACATTTACACAATTATTCTGGAGTGGTCTTCAATCCCCCACAGCTATATCCATTGTGTTTGCAAAGTTAAATTGTATTTGCAAAGTTCAAACTCATTATGCTGCTAAAAATTTCAGAAAACTTCTTCAGAGAAACAGTAATTCTAAAAGACCTTTGGAAGTTTCTATAGGAGTAAATCTAGAAAGAGAAAAACCGCACTCAGCTTGTCATCTCTTAAGAAGTATGACCAGTTCAAGTGATTGCTCACCAACAGGAATATTTGTTCCCATGGTAAGAAACTCAGAGGAGGACATGGATGAAATAGCCTCTCTTAGCTTCCAAGGCTCCCTGATGGTGAGAAAACCCCCTTTCTCTTTTCAGGAGTCAAAGGATCCAAGAGATAAAAGCACTCTCAGCCCTCTCAACCCTCCTGTGAACTCTCCCTTAGCTGAGCGCTTCGGTCTTTGTGTTCCAGATGTCAAAGGAGACATGTGCAGAAACTCCGGTGCAGTGGTGTAAGGACACAATTTCCAAAATCTTTCTCGCAAGTCGACAATTACAGACAGTGAGTTCTGAGGGAGGGACAAATTCTCTAGCAGCGATTGTTTTATCACAAATGAAAAAAATGTCTGTTTCTCCTTGGAGACTAGGTGCAGATGATCTGCATGTGTTTGAGCAAGTGCACAGTTTGTATTTACATTATTAGTAATAATGTGAAGAGTACTAATTGGAGAATTATCCAATTTATAGAGTGTATATATTATCCTTAAAAATGTTGGGCTGTGTAAAAGTTAGCAGTCATACTAGAAGCTAGTTGTTTAAAGAAGAGGCAGGCCTTCACATGTGTGCAGTTGCTCCTTGCTATCCTGCCTGGAAGGTCAACAGCTGCTCTAGAAGCACCATCCCCCGTCTCCTGCTTAAGATTCCTACCATAGTGTGTGTGGAGGGACACCTTTTACTTCCCTGTGATTCCTGTACACCAGAGTTAAATCCCCTTACTCCTCAATAATTTGTTTCCAAAGTTTACTTTTGAATGTTATGCTTTTAATAGAATTGTCATCAATATGCTGAATAGCCAAAAGTCCACTTTTATATTAAAACTTTATCTTAAACAGATTTCAAGTAAAAAGATTTACATAACAAAACGAGCAGAACTTACATCTCACTGATGTTCTGTACAATTAGAATAGTTATTCTGAAGCCGTGAAACTTCATGTTGAATTTTCGACTTTCACTATCCTTTATACTTTTAGGTATTATTTCGGTACAACCATATGAGAGAGTTAAAACGGAAAAAAAAATTAGATTTACATCTTTTTTTGTAACACATACATTCTTTACCTGACTTTTGTCTTTTCTTATCACCTAATATTACTATTTCAGTCTCCTTACTACAGATTATACAGAACCCACGTGCACATTTGTTTACATTCACACACATATATAATAAAGGCTAGGATTCATATAGGAGTGACAACATGTGGGCATTTTCTATCTGATATCAAGAGTCTGCATTATAAATCCATCTACTCCCTCCCGATTTTTTATTTCATTTTTCTTTAGAGTAGAATTTTATTTTCTATATGTACTAGATTACCACTATCTATTCATCTGTTTTTAGTTGGCTTAATTTCCTTACTTTAGTGAATAAAGCAACAATAAATACAGGTGTGGAAATTCCTTGTGGTGAGATGCAGAATCTAAATAAATAGAGTGCCTTCATATATAGCAACAATGGACTCTCAGAAAAAAAGTCAATCATCCCATTCAAAATAGTGACCTAATTAAGCATAAGGAATGGATACTTAGCCAAAGAAGTTAAAAGCTCTACAATAAAAATATCAAGAGGATATTAAAGGAAATCAAATATAATACTTGATGACAGATTGTGCACCTTGATTGATAGAATTAATAATGTGAAAATACCTGCACCACCAAAAATAATCCAAGGATCTAATTCAATACCAATATTCTGATGTCATATTTAAATTTTAGAAAAAAGATGTCAAGTGTTTACAGAATCATAAGGGACCACAAAGAGCCAAAGCAATCTTAAAACAATGCAAACAATGCTGGAGTAACAATAATGCTAGAAGTATTACAACACCTGACTTCAAATTATATGACAGAATTGTAATAATAATAACAGTCTGGTACTAACATAAAAATAGACAGACCCATAGAATATAATAGAGAAATCAGAAATAAACTGACAGAGATATGACCACTTAAAATTTGACAGTGAAAGCAAAAACATACATCAGAGAAACATTCTACAAATGGGGCTGGCTAACTAGATATTTACATGCAGTCAAATAAAATTTGGTTCATACTTCCCCCTGTATGAAAATCAATTAAAAATAGAGCAAACTCTTTAAAACCTGAAGGCAGTGAAACTTCTAGAAGCAAACATTGGGAATATTCTTGAAGGTTGTGGGGTAGGTAAGAAGTTTCTGAATAGAATGCTAACGGTACATAACTGGACTCACATATGAACAAATGGAATATGGAAAATTAAAATTGTGCACATAGCAGAGGACATCTTTTGAACTGTTCTTTTCTTTGCTAAGCTTCCTTCTTTCTTGTTACGGGTACTAGAAACTATAAGCTATATTTACTTCTGTGGTTTTGTCCTGAAAAAGAAAATCTGGCTTATTTACATAAAACACAATATTAACCGAGATTCTGAACTAGGAGCCCTAAGAGGAAGTGTTTGTTTGCTTTGGTGCAACTGAAGCAAGAAGGCATGCATTTGATGTTGACACAGACTTTGGAAAAAGGCCACGGAGGTCACTGGATCATGTTCTCTTCTGAGCTGTTTGCACTGTGGGCCTTGGAGCAAATCCCTAGCCAACAGCACTCAGTGCAGAGTTCTGAGCACAGGAACATTTTGAGAAGATGCATGCTCTCTGCCCTGGGTCATATGAATTTGTAGTGCTTAACACAGTGTGTTTATTTGTTTTCAATTTGCTACTAAATAGTGACCTTAAATGGTGATCTTAATATTTATGAGCCGAGGAAGTCAGCTTTGGCTACTGTTCTTGGGTTTCTCTGTGTTAATTTTTTTTTTGATTATGTAATAGGTTTATATTTTATATATTTTCTATAGCATATATTTTTCTTTTTTCTTTTTTCTTTTTTATTGAGTATTATATTTACATTTCAGATGTTATCCCCTTACCTCCATCTCCCCCACCACCCAGGAACCACCAAAATAAGCTAAATGATAATATACCTCACCTAGATTACAAAATACTGACTAGATTTTTAAATGTAATTCATACTCAATAAATTTCATAAATATTTCAAAGTAGCTCCTTTTGTATATTGTTTGTTACTAAAGAAAAGGAGCCTTTTTAACTGGACTAAAAGGGAGAAATAAAAGGGTTGTCTTGATGCTGCTTGTATTCTACTGATAATACTAGTTCCTCACGACCTGATTGTGCCACAGATGATAGAGTCTACACATAGACCCAAGTGATGCTATTTTACTTTGCTCCCATTCGATTTCTGATTGGTAAGTACAGATGCTGGACAGAAAAGACATAGGTGGGCTTTACACGGCTTTGTGGTCAGAAGAGATCATGAGGAGATGGAGAAGAAGGTCAAGGAGGAGGACAAAGATGTCATGGGATAGGAGTCAAGAAAACAGACTCAGAGGGCTGGCCAATTGAAGTTAAAAACAGCCCAGATAAAACATAATAAGTACTAACTCAGGGTTATTGGTAGAAATTATATTTTAATAAGATAGAGGATAGATATCAGGCCAGCTCTAGTACTGATTAAGGTGTATTGTAAATATAAAATTTATGTAAATCTTTTAATCCAAAAACTAAAGGTAAGTTAAAGGTGAGGTTGAAACCCTGGATTGGGATTAAATTTGTTTACAACCAGCATGTATATAATGTTTTTCCCAGTACATATGATTACTTCCAGCACATCATGAATGCTATGTAGAAATTTATGGAAGGATTCCATGTGATTATACAGTTTACAAGTAGCAGATTCTAAATTTACTGAACACAAACTATAGAGACACTTGTGAATAAGTGAGAACAACCAAAAGTGCAGACAGTTCTTTAGAAATTTCAGCTGAATTCCAAATGAAAATATGAACATTTATGGTGAGTCTTCAAATTCCCACAAAATGCCAGTTTTCATAGCATGAGATTGTGTTATAATCTTCTGAATAAAAATGCCATTCCAGTTAAATGCTGCAGATTTTTACCTGCTTTACCTTTAAAAGTGGAGTAGCAACTTTCTAAAGGCACTAACAGTCTCACACACAAGCAAGTGCATGTGTTCCATTGCATTTTAGGTTTCAGGTAGAGTTACCATTGTTGATCTCAGACTTAAGGCAAGGGAAATAATCCAATTGATCCAAATTATGTAGGTGTGTCCAAAGTAATCTTCAAAGACCCTCAGTGAACAAGAGAAAAGAGTCAGAGCAATGTGTGAGAGAGCAGGGAGGTACAGAGAGACAGCATCATTGGTTTGATGGGGAAGATGTGGACACTCAGACTTCTGAAAGAAGCTAGAGGTACATTCTCAACCATGAATGCAGACATGAGCAATTACTGCAATATTTTTAGTGCATTGAAGTATGTGTCGGACTCCTGACCTTTGAATAGAAAGATGATAATTTATACTGCTTAAACTACAAAAATTGTGATAGCCTGTCATATTAATAAGGTTTGTCTTCCTAATAAGTAGTATTCTCATAATTTCCTTCTCTCTTAAACTTTCACTGAAAAAAAACTTCATTTCTAGTTAAGAATAAAAATATCAGTTAACATTTACGCTTTACAACTGATCTCACATGTAGATACCATAGTGACATTCATTTAGTAGGTTGAGTAATGAAATCATCATGAGTTGATAAAATCAGTAATAGACAGTTTAAGTTTAAAACCAGTGAATTAAAACGATTCTGAGTTAGGCTAAGGAAGGACTAAGAGATAGATATTCATATAGTCCTACTTCAGTGTAAATAAAGTTGTTTACAGTAAGAACATATCTGTAGGAAATACAATGATTGATTACAGTCCATTTTCTTACTTGCATGTAGTCAGATAATCTAGTAGCTTATCAATGGCTGACTCTCTAGTCCTATGAGTAGCTGACTCTCAGCTTCTTGTTGCAAGCATGTGTTCTTAAATAATGACATAGTTTGCTCTCTAATGTTGTAGTTTCTCCATAAGAATTTGTAGTGTAAAGGCAGCTTTCTAAGAGTACTCTAGCAGAATTACGGTATCAAGGTGTGATGAAGAAATAATTCTTTACATGAAAAAGTGAAACATTCACTGGAACCCATGTGGGAGAACACTCACTGATACTCTATCTACTCTGTGATCAGTGTCTCTCAAGGAGGAGCCCAGACTATGCTCAGAGTCAGGAGTCATGGCATCCTCTGCTGACTATCTCTAGTCATTCTGTCTCAGTTATACTTGAAGACTCTACACTTGCATATTCTTAGGTCCTCTTGTACTTAAGGTGCTATCCTACTTCTCCTACTTGTGAGAAAGTTAGATTTGAACAGAATCTGTAGTTGAAGTTTTCATTTCATTCAAAATAATGGTATTTCTTGTATGGGCAATGAAGCCATCCAGAGGACAAATCAGTTTGTACCTTGTAATCTAATCCTGCATGCTTGTAAATTCCTCAAGCCACTGGGCATGCAAGCTGCACATACCTCAGTGCCAGCTCACCTGTGGACATCTTTAGGACACTACATGTGCTCAGCAAAAAACTGCCAAATGCAGTATTAAAATGTAATTCATAGTATCAATATAACAGAAATTATTTAAAAGATCTGTAAGGCAAGAAAATGAATGCTTTTTGTAAAAAGGGGTTAAATGTTTCAGCTTTGAAAAATAGATTACATCTTGGCTGTTTTCTTGTGACTTGCTTTTGGTTGAAAATCAAGTTTCTGAGACTTGTGGAGCACGAGATTTCAATATTCAGCTCAGCAGAAGTTTCTCTTGCATGTCCAGTTTGAATGAAAAGGACTTCATAAATCAATGAATGATACACAGAAAAGGAGATGGTACCGCAGGAGTAACAGGTAGGCAAACATCAAGATTTACCCAACTTTACACAAGAAAATTGGGTCTGTGGCAAGGAAAAATAAATCTGTCCTGGGTAGAGAAGTCACCAATATTTATACCACAAAGGCATGAAAAGTTGTCTTTTTGATTTGTGTGCAAAAATGTTGTTAGCAGCGTTGAGGTAGCATAGGTAAGCATTTTTTTTGTTATTAGGAAGGAAAGGAAATTCAACATAAAATGGATAGCTTAGAATATTTTATTTGTTTTGTTATGGGGGGAATGCATAGTCCTTCAGTTTGTTAAAATACTTTCCATTTGTATTTGTCTCTAGGGCAGGAGACTTACAGACACAGAGTAAACTCATTCTTCACCCTCCTGATTAGGGGTCTATAGAACATATAGTTGGGAATTTGTTATGCTCTGTGATGGATTCAAAGGTTTAACCTAACAGTGAAATATACATGATACATTGGACACAATTATATTAAACTTTTCCTATAGTCGGTTTCTGGATGTCTAGAAATTCTAACAGCTGCATTTACTGTTTTTTTTTTTTTTCTGACAATCCTAGCATGGTCAAGACCTCACTTGGTCAATAAATTCTTCCTGTATTATCCTTGTTTTGATCTACATAGAATGCTTGTAGCTTCATTGGATGTGAAACATATCTGCAATCCCAATAATCTGGAACAGAGTAAGGAAAAGACTAGCCATGATCTCTGTGAGATTCTGTCTCCAAACCAAGAAAAACAAAACAAAACAAAAGCAAACATTCAAAGGCCTAGAACAGTGTGTAAACCTGCTAGTGACAGCATAGACCTTTATAGTAAGCACTCAGGAATTAGAGGCAAGCTGATGTCTGAAATTGAGGCCAGTTTGAGACACACAGAGAAACCCTATCTCAGAAAGCAAAAACAAAAACAAACAGAAACAAAAACAGATAACCCAAAAGTTACCTGTAACCTTTAAGTAGCAAATATGTCTTACTTCTTACAAGTACAACACATTAAGTAATTGCATTATTTTCTCCATGTTACCAAATTTAAAAGCTGAAAAGTGAAACCATTAGTAAATAAGAAAATTAAATAGATGTGAACAAGTTGTATCAGTGGTTAAATGGGACACATAGTCTCTTTGTTTCTAAGAATGAATTACTAGGTCTACAGTTCTGTCTTCAAGGCTTCACCAAGCTCACCTCCTCTGGACAGGCTCCATGTCTAATTCTAAAAAAAAAAAAAAAAAAAAAGGATTTGTATCAATTTTCTTCCTCAGTTTATTTCCTTAGTAGTGTTACTTCCTTCCTCATAGTGGTGTCTACCAGATGGCCACATTATTATAGCACTCATTTTTCAAAAACATGGATGTATGATTTTTTTTAAATTTATTTGTTTAAAATTAATTGTATACAATATATTTTGATTAATACATATTTCTTCTCTCACCTCCTCCCAGATCCTTCCTTCCTCCTTAACCAGCCAACTTCATACTTCTTTCTCAGTCACTCTTAAACCCATTCCCTCCCCCTCCAAAAAAAAAAGGCCACAACAACAACAAAATCAAAACTGAAAAACAAGAAAAATTCAATAAGATTAAAATAATCTGAATAAAACAAAACGTACACAATAGAGGTTTTTGGTATTTATTTTCTGACATTTTGTTTTGTTTGGTTTGGTTTGGTTTTTGGATACTTCTTGGCATAGAATGTGTCCTGGAGTGTGACGGATACACCCAGCAACACTTTCCCAGTAGACATAAATTAACAATAGCAATTGTGTTAAGGGTGGAATATGGTGTCTATTTTTTTCCCACCAGTGTTGGGACCGTGTTTGGATTCAAACTACACAGATCCTATGAATGTTGCCTCAGTTTCCATTAGTTCACATGTGAATCAGTCCTGTTGTGTCTGGATTACAGTTTCTACAGTTTCCTTGGGCTATTTCCACTTTGGGCTCTTAAAATCTTCCTGCCTCCTCTTCCACATAGATTCTCGAGCCCAAAAAGAAGGGGTTTGATGAAAATATTGCATTTAGGAACGAGTGCTCAACAATATCTTAGTATCTCCTCATTAGTCAGCTGTGGGTCTCTGTATTAATTTTCATCCACTGTTAGGAAGAAACTTCTCTGATAAGGATTGAACCATGAGCTTATCTGACTCCCAGACAAGTGTGTCAACTGTTGGGACCTTTGATTCTAGATTTTCTTCTATTCCTATATAAAAATCAGGACTCACTAGACATAGACACTCTATATTGCACCCCTACCAGAGCAGTAGAGTAGTAAAAGACAGTTACAATAGACTTTGAAAGTTAAGTTAGGCTTGAGTATAGGGATATACTTTCCTAGGCCTAGAGCAAGTAACTCATATGTTGGACTGAGAACTATGTTTTTATAGATCACTTAACTATATTGAAAGAGAATGGTGGGATTAATTTTTATGGAACTTTTAAATAATCATAACTGTGATGAATTATCAAAACTATGGGTAGTTATGAGCTCATGTTAGTGATTGTAACAGGCTGCCCATGTTATTGTAATGCTGAATCTGTCATGTATGAAGGATGTTGTCAAAACTCTTATTATTAGCTCTGCCACCTGGTAACTAGATATCTTGATATATTTTTCTTATACAACAAATATTAAAGTATTCTCAGTCATATAAATTTACATGTTTTTTCCCTTCAAACTAGAATGATTTATTAAAATGAGAGAGAAAAACATCTTATTTTCACTTCTGGGACCAAATACAGAGTCACATAAAAAAATGAGTTTTCCAAAAATGTTGGGTCTAAAACAACACTTATTATTTTCTTTACTTTTTCCTCTTTTCAATCTTGTAAATTGGTCCACATCACTATGCATCATATAATGTTTCACAATCACTCTACCATAACCTAAAGGGACCACTTTCAACTCACATTCTGGCCTAACATACATACCTATAGAGTAGACAAAATCCTTTACAGCAATGCAAAAGCCAAGCACTTCTAATCTTAGTGTGATTAGGAAAACCTTTCAGAACCCCAGCGTCTTGAGTAACTTTGCTTTGTTGTTTCAACATTTCATGTGCGTATAAGTGCATGTATGCTAGTAATGGTGGACACGATTTACACATAAGTGCATGTATGTTAGTAATGGTGGACAAGATTTACACATAAGTGCATGTATGCTAGTAATGGTGGACAAGATTTATACCCTTCAAAACTATTGATTAAAGGAAAGCAGCGAAGTGAAGAATGGCTGTGCCTTGCTATATTGTTGAGCAATATTTTAGCCATCAACATTTTCAGATATTTCTGATTAAAGATGAAAGTCAATGCCCCATATCTTTGATGTAAGCTAAGATCTAGAGTACAGCTTCTGGTGAGCCTTCTGCTAAAATTTTCAGGTAATAATATAGTGGGAAATAAAAGCCTAAAAAACGTGCTGTGTGGGAGAGCAGCAGCTTTTCTTAAAGGTATCATGGCAAATGTGGAAAATTATTAGTTCTTACGCAGTAAGTTGAAAGGACATAAAAGGAAAAACTTTCACAATAGATTTTTTTGAAGGGTTGCATTTTAACTTTGTTTTATGTTTTCTTTACAAAATACAAAGATTAACTTTACGTTTTCTAGTAGAATCTTATCACAGGAAAATCTTACCAATATATACAATCAAATAACTTTAAATAAGAGAAAAGTTTTAAACTTAACAAGTCCTAAGTCAAGCCCTGGACTCATTTTACTACAGGCGATTTGCATGATGGATTTCCTCATTTGAGTTTAACAGGACAATGGTAATTAAGCAGTGTAGCATTACTGTATGTTTGAATGTTGTTCAATTGACTCATCTTTTACATCTGTTCAAAGGAATATTTAGCATGAGTCCATCTTTTCCGAATCATACTTACCCATTTTCATCTAGAGATATTTGGCCAGAAACCAGTGCATAAGATATTAATTTGTTGATATTTACAACCTTAACTTTCTTTAACTAGAATAGGCAGCTTCCAAAAACTGAACACAAAATTCTCATGTTGGTGGAAATTCTCATGTGTATTAAACATAACCAGTGAATCTTAGGCGAAAAATGTAATGAATAATTTAAACTCATATACTGAATAATTACTTTAATTTAAAAAATCATGTGAAGCTCTAATTTTAGTGTCATTTATTGTATAAATATATTGAATTACTTATTAATAAAAGATAAACTTTTCTATTGGGATTTCTTCTATTAGCTCACAAAACTGAAGTAATTTCCTTCATAATTTATTTTTACAAAAGTAGTCCAGCGATTTTGGAACAGCTATAATAATAATATACTAGAAATAGTTTCCAAATTTACAATACCATTGCAATTGTGTCAGGCTTGAAGTGCAGTGGTTCTCTGAAAATACACCTTTGTAGCATTGCAGCTGTCGTAAGAATCTGATTTTAAAAGGTTCCTATTTTGAAAAATAAAAACACTTGAAATCTCTTTCTTGTAGTGTCTTTATCAGAATGATACCCCAGTAGATGCTAAAATCCACAATGTGTTTCAGTTCAAAAATTCTCTGTTATTTTACTGTCATCCATCACTTTTCTCTCTATTCTGCAAATGAACATGCAGCAGGCATTGCACTAAGTCAAAAAAAAAAATCTCAATCAACCAGGACTATGCTACTTTTAGTTATGGAGCTACACAACTACAAAAACACTTGTAAGTTATTTGCATATGATCTCAAAAGTGCAAGAATCATACTAAATCAAGTTAAATTTCAAAACAGATAATAAGTTTGAATAGGAACAGCAATAGTGAATGACCACCATACTTCCTAATATAATCTGTTTATATTTCAAAATGTCTACTTATTCCATTTTGCTTTGTTCAGTGAAATTCACCAAGATATTTGATGAATATAAATAGCAATTTTGCCTTTATTCATATATTCTAAATCTTGCAGGTCATCACTTTTATTAAAACTAAAAATGAACTAATTTTCAACATCATTTAACAAAATCATTTTCCCTTTGTAGAACTCAAACATCTCAGAAATGCTGGCATCTTAATACTTGAGTGCAATAAATGATATTTGTATATGAAACATATCTGGATGCTTTAGAGGACAGTCTACTAGCAACAGAAATTTAAATCTGACATCATATTTAGTTTTTCTTAAGTTGGTATGTTATGCACATTTTCAAAAGCTATCATTCTATTTTGATTACTATTACTGTGATAGAAACTCTCTTTCCAAGAGCAATTTAAGAAAGGGTGTATTTTGGTTTACAGATTATAGCTCATCATTGAGAAAAGTAAAGGCAGGAAATTGAAGCCAGACCTACTTACTATACCACACATATTTCCTCTGACCAACAAACTCACTCACATTCAAGGAAATACAGCAGAAATCATTAAGTAACAACGCTTTCTAGCTAAGAGGTTTGTTCTTAGCTAGCTTTTTATAAATTGTCATACCATTTCTCAAAGGCAGGGTGGTGGCCATAGCAGAATGGGCACCCATATATCAATTAACAATTAAAGTCATTCTTATCCAATCGAAATTCACTTCTCAGATGACTTTAGAATTTTTTTTTACTAAGATTAGGCTAACTAGAATAGCTATTGTATTTAGAACAGACTGTTGTATATTAGTATAATTTAAAGTGTGCATTTGTTAATATTTATTTGTTCTTTCCAAACTGAGCAAGATCCAGTTGGAGAATGCTGCATATGCATACAAAAAAATAACTTTTTTTTGAGACAGCATGTCTATCAGAGCATTCCTTAAGAGTCGGAAATTCTCAACATCTTTTGCTTTTTTTGGTTTTGTTTTGTTTGGGGTGAGGGTTGTCCTCATATAGACCATTCTCACATTCAAAAATTAACCTTGCAAATTTAGTCTCCTTTGAGTAGATACTACTTACCACATTGTAAACTCTTACATTGAAAAATAACTCTTAAAAGCGAGTTAGACTTGACTGGGTGAATCATTAGCTATAAGGCCATTGACTAGAGTTATGAGAAACAATTTGAGCTGTTTTCAGACTACATATATATTTAAATTTGTGAGCATCTCTTTTGTAAGTGAAGAAAACATTTTCAAAATATGCTTACTATTCCAGATATGAGTGTCAGATTAAGCAAAACAAAACAAAACAAACAAAACAAAAACCTCTCTAATAACCATCCTCTGATGTCTTAGCAGGATTTTGTTTGTTTTAATGTCATCCTAAGACAGTCTTTAAAAAAGGAGCCTTGTTCTGAGTCATAAGGCCATGTGACTGTTCACAGGGAAGGCCATGAGGTGATTCCTACATGTGCTAAGCATGACACTAAAAGCAAGCAAATCAATGCGCAGAAAGAATATCTTATGTCTGTATAGATGGGGCACCTGTCAAAAATAAACCTGATGGCCTATGATAAGGTAGGAAATAGGTCAAAAAATTCAGGAGGCAGAAAGAATTCCAGGTTAGTACCAGGCACTAGGAGATGTGACAAGAGAAATGCATAATAGCTGAGCACAGGTAACAAGCCACATGGCAGACTGTAGATTAAAATAAATAGGTTAGTCTGATTCTTATTTCAGGGAGCATGGGGCGGGGAGAAAGAACCAGGCATAAGTTCTATAAAGGTACCCAACTACAGTATAGAAACAAAGTAACCTGAGATAACTTTCTGAATAAAGGCACTAATTCTCTCCTAAAACAAAGCAGCTTTAAGCTATGTCTCTTTAAAAAAAAAAAAAAGAGGCTGAAAAAATGTTGTATTACATTTTTTCAAGAGAATGCCCCTGCTTATAAGAAATCTGTTGCTAAGGAGAACAGAAGCCTGTAAATAACAGGTAGTGAGCAGGAATGCATGCCAGCTTGCTGTGCTTGCCCAGCCCCAGTTCAGGTTTATGCAACTTAAGGTCTAAAGCTGTGAACAAGGAACAAACAAAACAGACAACCAGATTGAAGAGACACTGAGTACCCCTGCCGAGAGAGGAGCATATAGGTTACTAAGCTGAAATCAGAGGGTTGGGAAGGAATGACAAGGCTCCACTCCCATGCTGCTTTGGGTTCACTACCCTTGTGGAGTGGGCAGCGGCCGGAGGCTCTGACCCTGCATGGCTTGACACATAGGCTTGTAGGTGGTCAAGAGCCCAGACTCTTCAGAACCAGGACAAGTGAATGGCCTAAAGGCTCCCACAAAATGCTGAAAAGGGCAGGACTATTGCTGATCGATACGTTCACTTCTAAAAACAGTCTGAAATCCTAAACTGACACATTTTTTCCCCTTGTAGGTACTATATAGGATTTTGCTTAATAATAAGCAGAATGTCCTCAGTAGTTAAAAAATAAACACACATTAATCTTAGATTTATATAAATAAATAAATTATTTATTTTACATTATATAAAATAATACACACACACACATGCACACACACACTAACAAGGTATATTTATAATTTTAATTTAAAAGATAATGGTTTTTTTTCTGTTGCTAAAAAGCATTTTGCCCTAGAAAAGATATATTCTGCTAATCAATAAAAGGACTCCGAGTTAGGGTTGGGGCAGAGTTGTTTGATTTTATCTTTCTAGGAGAAGAAAAACTACCAACTATGGAATCTAAAGACCACTGGTCAAGAGATAAAAGACAAGGGATTAATGCCAACTCAAATCTAAAAGTGATATACTATCATATTATCCAACTGGATACAATGACAGAAAATTATCTACTTTAAAATGGCATGGATTGGGGACTTACCACTTCCAGGGAGGTAGGGAATAAATGCTGCTCTGACTAGCCAATGAGTCTCTTTACACATGGAGCTCTCACTGGAGATCTGATAGCAGCTTAGCCTAAAGTGAAACACAGAACTCAGGCCAAGACCACTAAGCAAGTACAGTATGCTTGAGGATACGTTTGTGCACTAAGATTGAAAGGAATTTCAATACATTTAATTACAAGGAAGAATGTTAAATTAAAAGAGAAATAGAAAAGCATAGATATATCGATATAAAAAGTCAATCCATGGGGGAACAAACCTGAGAATTATTATGTTGTGCTTTCAGACAGGAACTTAGCTAGCATGGCTGTCCTCTAAGAAGCTCTACCAGAAGCTGACTGAGACAGATGCAAATACTTACAGCCAACCATGTATATAGTGACACAAATTTAAGGTGAATTTTGATATCTGTCTATCTATCTATCTATCTATCTATCTATTGAGATTGAATATCTGTTTATAATTTTATATGAAAAATATGACTATATAATTTTAAAGATACAATGTAAAATTGTAGTCATTTTAAACAATTATGGATAAATAAAAATACAAATTAATAGGTAATCACACTCATTGTTGTATTTGATACTAGTTTAGTTATTTACAATATGATATTTTCAAGATTGTTTAGATAATAAATAGCTAAGAATAAATAACGTTTGTTTATTCAGATATACTATATTCAGATAGATAGTTGGTCTTTACAAAGCTCAGAGATCCACTGAATATTTCATAGTTGCTGTAAGGTCACCCACACATCTACTTTAAACCACTTATCCATCTCACTAAGAAAGCCCGATAAAGCCATTGGTTCCAATGAATGAACTATGGTGGCACTATACTTTAGTGGGTGGTAGAGACCTTATAAATATGGGGTATAGACTCTTTATATCACATCAGGGAATGAATTAAAACAAGAATCTACAAATACAGGGAAGTCACTGGCTCCTTGGCAGAGGCCAAGTTCAGACCTTACAAATACTCACATCTAACCCTCATAATCAGATGAAAATCATAGTTGCCACCCACATCTCAGCTAAACCACAGATACCTGCAAGTGTTCAGTATCTACACTTTCTAGAAAGCCACATGAAAATAACAGACATTGATTTCTTGATGATCCAAACCCACATCATCTTCAGTTTTTACATATTCAGCAATTCCAGGTGATTGGGATGACCATATCTCCAATATACAATAGACAGGATAATCTTCATAACACAACCATATTCTTATTACTGCACTTGCAAAACTCTACAAAGGCAAATATTCACACACAGCAAGCCCGTAACACACTAGCAAGAAAATGAGCAATAAAATGGTAGCAGTTTTTGTTCTTTATAGACTGGGGCCTTTGGTGTTTAGCTAGTCTGTCTTTTGAGAAGGGTATTGTGAAGTATAGGTTTAGAGGTGAAGATGTTAAACTTTATTATGTGTAAAATGAGAATGTTTTGAGGATATTGACAGTCCTACTACTTGACAAATGTAAAAATAATAACAATGGCCATTATTTGAATAAGACTTAGGTAAAAGGAATATTGAAATGACAGAGCCTGCCAGGAAATTGCAATAGCAACTGAAGTCCCAAAAGTTGCTATCTAAGTTAGAAAGTAATTGGAAGACATAGAGAGACTTTTATAGAAGATAGATCAGTGAATTGCATGTCAAACAGTTTACAAGGAGAAATGGGCTAGAGGGAGCATTGCTTCATGGTAAACACAGTAGGTCTTCAGACAGGTAGTTTTCATGGATTTGGAAGAGTATAAGAACAAACGGAGAAGAGATGTACAAATTCTATATTTGGAGGATTTGTCTGAAGAGTTTTGTATGAATGAGAGTAGAGAGGGCTTGTGCAACTGATGACCTAAGTCCCAATATTAGAACCTATGGGAAAAGTAAAAAATTGAGAGCCCACAGTTTTCCTATGTCTTCTATGCAAATGTTATGGCAAAAGTGTTTCTGCATAGAAAGGTAGATATCACACACACATGTAAATTATAGTAACAACAACAATGTAAAATAAATAATTCAAACACCAGAGAGACAATTTTAGCTAAATAGTGGAATACATTCAGGTAATATGTTTGAAAGAGTTTTATTTATAAATAGTCTGTACTTTGTGATTTAGATCTATAATCTCAGGTAGTCAGTAGGATGATTCTGAATGATTCAAAGTTCAACATTAGCTTATGAGTTAGATAAAGCATCTCAACGAACCTAGCTTCAAGGCCAGCTTGGGCATTCTAATAAAACCTCTTCTCAAAGGGTATAAAGAGAACTGGTGATGTAACACGACTTAGAGCACTTGCCTCTATATATAATACCATAGACTCAAGCCCCAGAACCAAAAAGAAAAAAAAAATTCTAAGATAAAATAGAAACAAATATAATAAAATTTCTAGTATTAACATACATTGATGGTAATACATAAGTATACCTGATAATTGATGTGAACATACACTGTATAAATATTATCAGTAAAGAATTTTCAGTGGTTAGGGAAATGGGGACTGTAGACCCAGTGAAGAGTGAGAGCAGGCTAGGATTTTCTCCTTAAAAATACACATTCAAATTTAAGATAAAACTCACTTTAGCAGAACTCAGAAGAATGTTGGTATGCATGATATTAGAAATTCTTTTATACTTTCAGATATAAAAATTTTAAAATAAACTTTTCAGATGTCTTATAGATTTCAGAAATTCTTTTATACGTTTTCAGCCCTCTTCTGAGTTTATTGGAAGTATGAAGATAATACATAAAAAGGTAATTTCTGAGGAAATGAAGTTACAAAGTTAAAAATAGTAGAACTTATGAGTCTGTATAGTTATAAACTTTAATCTGTGATGAATTGGTAGACTTGTGTATTTTTCTAAATTCATGGGCGTGAAGTAAAGGCTGTTAGAATTTTGCTTGGGTTGCAGATATTAGGTATGTTCTCATACACACACACAAATACACAGATACACATACACACACACACAGAGAGAGAGAGAGAGAGAGAGAGAGAGAGAGAGATAGAGAGATAGAGAGAGAGAGAGAGAGAGAGGCACAGAGACAGATGCAGAGAAACAGGGAGACAGAGAGACAGTGACAGTGATATATAGAGAGAAACAGGAATACAAAGACAGATCCAAAGGGAGAGCTCGAGAAGGGGGACAAAGAGAGTGATGGAGAGAAAGAAATAAGGAAGAGTATGAATAGTATTAGAAAATAAATCATACTAAGCATTGGTCATAGTCAAGATGAGGTAGCAGGTTTTAGAATTAATGTCCAAGAACTTTTTTGGAAAAACAATATCAACAATGTACACTGAGAAGGAATAAAGTGTGACAGCTCTCATAGAATATTTTGGTTGTATTTTGTCATTAAATATTCTTACATTAAGCCAGGTATATTATTATTAGAGTGAGAAAGCTAAAGTAGGATGAAAACTAGACATTAAAACAGCAAGAGAGTTGCTGAAACCATCTTAGCAGTGGGATTGTTGCCAAAGAATTGTCAGAAAGGGTAGAGAAAATCATTTCATACAGATGAATGAGATATAGGTTGTGAGCATTTATTTTTTTGGTGGTTACTGGGGTTAAGAGAAAAACTGCAACAAACACTTAGTAAAGATACACTGATATTTAGCATACTAGTAAGTGGTTAAAAAAAATTATGTACAAAGTAAAAATAGACAGGAATAAGTACTATCCAGGTAAGTTTCTCAGGAAAGAGCTCACAGCTCTTGGAAGAGAGCTTCACAGTGCAGCTGTGGGTCCACAGCTGGCTGCAGAGAAACAAAGAAAAAGAAACAGAGAAAGATAGAGAGAGGGGAGGGAGATAGAGGTGTGTGTGTGTATGTGTGTGTGTGTGTGTGTGTGTGTGTGTGTGAGGAGAGAGAGAGAGAGAGAGAGAGAGAGAGAGAGAGAGAGAGAGAACAACAAAACTAAAAGAAAACTCTAGTGAAGAAAATTACAGGCAGTTCTTTATGAAGCCCCTGTTGAGGAAACAACAAAAACAAAAACAAAAACAAAAAACAAAAAACAAAACGAACGCACTGGATCTTCAATACAGGCAAATTTCCCAGACAGGGACACAATTTCCTAACTAGGCAGAGGATAAACCCTTTTCTGAAGGAGCTCTTTCTTGCCTAACTTATCCTGCCCAGAGGAGCAAACACATATGATCCTAACAATTTCCCAGAGAGGGGAAGGAGTTGGGATCCAGTGAAGAAACTCTGGGTTACACTCTGGAGGCAGGAAAACTTCTTTCTCTGAACAACTAGACAGGGGCATAGCTACTCACAATTCAGGAACTGGGAGCCAAAGACAGACAGAAAGAATGAAAAAAGAATCCTAAACAGCATTACATATGAGAAGATTTAATATGTTTAAATTATGTTGATATGCTAAAAAGGAAAAGAGGTTGAAGCCATAGAAAAAAGTTACAACCCTTATAAATAAAAATAAAGAATATTCTAAAATAATAGAGATACAAGAGAAAGAGAAGAATAAAAATTGGAGACAAACCTTAGGAAAATAATTTAGAAAAATATATAACAAGAAATGAGGAGGACACTAAGATAATAAAAATATTGACAAAAACATTAGAAGAAAAAAACAGAAAATTTTAGAAACAAACTTGAGTAAGATACTAATATAGAGACAGAGGAAGTCAGCCACAGATGGTTAGAAAACCGACTGAGCTCATCCTGTTAGTATATGACAAATTCCAACAGATGCTGAACATCCACAAAAATATAAAGGATTTAGATGGCATCTCATGAGAAATCTAGAATTATAAGATTCAAAGGATATACTTTAACAGAAAAAATAATCTCTGAAGGGTTTAAGAAAAGCCAAAATGTCAAATGTTTTAATTGTACTAAACAAGATCATTTAAAAAGGGATTTTGGCAAGGCATTCCTGGAAACAATGTTTCCAGTTTTTTGTTTGTTTGTTTGTTTGTTTGTTTTTTAGTTTTTGGTCTTTTGAAAAAAATTCAAAAAGAAGGTATCGGTCTTCTGTAATACAAAGAAATTTTCTCAAGACCAATATTAGATGGTTGTAAGTAAAGCAATAAGGGACAAATAAGGTAAATCCTTGTTGGGAAATGCCCCAATAGGCCTCTGCATCAAATTTAAATCTACCATGTCATGTCAAGAGTGGAGAAATTCATCCACAGAACAAATAAACAACATTGCTCTGGATACAAATATCAACAACTCAGACACCGAGGCTAGAGCGTCTTCAGTAGGTAAAACCAAAAACTCAGAAAAGAACACAAAAGCAAATATTTTGGTGAACTTCTAAAAAAAATTATGAGACCAAAGTTAAAATCACAGTTAGATAGAATTGAGGATGAAAGATTAATGGATACAGAAGTAGATGTAAAAAACAAAAGAATAAATAAACAAAAAGGAATAAGAATTCTCCCAGAGACAAACATATTGCATTGGGGGAATGAATATGAATATGTTTCCTCAGAAAAGGAAAAGCTTTGGATTCCATCTAAATTGATAAAGATCAGATTTAACAGGAGGGAGACCTCCTAAAGATACTGACTTCAGATAGAAGTAAAGAAATCAACAAGACCAAACAGGACAAGAAACATGATTTGCTGACCCATTTACATGGGAACAGCTTGGAGTCTGATTGAGACGCAAAAATGTCTCCAGCGAGAACTCGGCTACGCATCGTCAATGAGTCTTTGGCTACAAAATCCTTAGGACTTGTTACACCATCCTTTCAAATGGCATAGATAAAAGTTTATATTATAGTTTGGTTATACAGTCAAAACTAACTTTTAAAAAAAGACAGATGGCATACCTGCTCACACACAGAGTAGAGTATCATATTTAGTTAAATTATGTGCAGTGTAAATTCTGTACCTGTGTGAATGTAAATTGTGTGTTATGTCTAAAATCATATTTATTCACAGGAAAAATAATTTATTCACAGACAAGCTGACCTGACAAGATTCACCCTTGAGGATGTTGAGAACAATAATGAAATTAAGAGACATATTTGTTTCAGCGTCCTGCCTGATCCAAACCCACACTGCCTTAATAACAGTTTCATCAAAACCTGCTTCCAGAACAACTTCCAAGAAGCTGCCAACCTCAACTGGTCCAAACTTACAGACTACTCTAGTCAGGACTTCAGTTAAGCTCAGAACTTTCTCAGTGTCCAGAGATGGGACAAAAAATGTTACTGCTAGCTTTATTCATACTGACCAATATCTCAAAGTTCTTGCCTGCCCCCCACCCCAAACTGAGAACTAAAATCAACAGCAAGCAATTTTAAGAGAACTCACACCCACGAGACAGGGTGGATTATTTTTGCTTGTTTTACCGAACAGTATTGAACAGTTCCAAATCTTACACTGGTATAGATTGTTATATATTGATACAAATTAAAGTTATATATAGTTATATTGGTATAGAGCTTTGTACATTAATACAGATTTAAGATTATATTCAGCTACATGCTAAGGAATTGTACCTATGTAATTCTTAAAAATACAATGTTAAGTTCTAGTCCTCTTAAAGACTAACATTACAAACTGTTTAGTTAAATTAAAAAAATGTAAATTAGCAGTCAGACAATCAAACTCATGGACTTGTTATATACTAGTTTTGTTAATTGCAAAATATGTTTTGTAGAGTGAACAGATAATAAATATGAACAAACAATTCAGGTATTAGATGATAGATAGATAGATAGAGAGAGAGATAGAGAGATAGATGATAGATAGATAGATAGATAGATAGATAGATAGATAGATAGATAGATGAGTCTTCAAACATATCAGAAATCTACAGAATATGGCATTTAAAGATATTTTATAAATTTAAGACTTTTTTTCACAATGAGACAGGTCTTCCCTGGCAGTGTCCGAATTCTACTTCAAAGAACAAGATGAGAATCAAAGAAATTCCATATGAAATTTGTTGGGCAAGAAAATGTCTTTGCTCCAACTACAGACAGAATATTGTCCAAGCTGAACAAACTGGATGCAGGAAAGTTTACTGCCAAACATTACAAGGATAAGATAATCCTTCACAATTCCTGCTTCACATAAAAGTCTGTCAGATACCTTCTGGGCCAGGTACCTGAAGATTGATGTTCCAAGGATATAGACAAATTTTGGGGAGCTGTCCAGACAGCCAACTTTCTGGCATTTTTAGTTTGGGAAGCTGCTTGCCTTTACTTCCTGCACACTCAGGTAACATTTCCTCCTTCTCAAGTCTCCAATGGGGTTGAAGACTAGATAATTACAATCTCACAATTAAACTTAAATTGTTTAGAGTTTACGGAAAAAGTTTTAGGTCTTTGCAAGTGATGATAGAAATTGACTTAGGTTTAGAACATTAACTTCTCCAAGAAAGCACAGATAAGTGAATACATTCTCTAAAGTTAGCTGTGAGCATCAGTCTCTGGGTATGTCATGTCTCTAAGGAGACAGCCATATCAGGCTCCTGTCAGCATGCACTTCCTGACATCCATATCAGTGTCTATCTTTGGTGACTGCACATGGGATGGAAACCCAGGTGGAATGGCATAGGTGGGAGACGTGGGAGACGAGATCTTTGGTCACATGAAGGCTGAACACTGAGTGGGGGGGAATTAGAGGGTGGGAAGGTGGGAGTAAAGGATAGGTGGGTGCACACCCTCATGGAAGCAGGAGGAGGGTGAATAGGATAAGGGGTTTCTGGGTGGTGGGGGGAATGAGATAAGGGGATAAAATCTAAAATGTAAATATAATATCCAATAAAAAAAGAAAAAAATTCTCTAAGGTTTCCAAAAAGATAAATATAAATTGTATTATTATAAGAAAAAAGAAGCATTTATTGAACTAAAATGGGGAAATGTGGGCATAATGTGTGCTATGTAAAGGTTTATCCTTGTCTTATTTAAATGCTGATTTCTGACCTCCTCATTTGTTTGTGAAACATTGCTCTCTAATTATTCCCTGACTGGTCAGTAAAGAAGCTAATCAGCTATTGCCTGAACTGGGGAGAGAACAGGGCTAGACTTATTCCCTACTGCCTCCTCCTCAGCTCCATCTAATGCTAGACACAGCTGCGATTTTGCCTGTTGTGGAGAAAGCAGTTTGTACTCTGGACCCATTACAGGTATGCTTGCATTGTGATGTCTAATTTTAAACTACATGAATCTCAACAGAGGATTTTCTTTTTAAAAAGCTCAGAAAAGAGGGAGTTGTGCAGTATTGAATGTGAAGAACTTGACTCACAGTTTGTCTCTATTTTATTATATCCTTCAGTTGTACTTGATAAGAAACCATAAATAACGTATTACTTAGAATTTTCTCAACTGGACACTTGAGCCAATTTTACTGTAGAGTTGAAATGTATGAAGACAGTGCCAAAAATGGAACTGTTACTTCATTACTTAAAATAAGTTATGTTCAAATGCAAACAGACATCTCAAAAAAATGAGAGTAGAAATTCAGTGCTGATGGGAGAAATGGAGAAGGGGTTGAGATCAGGGTACCAGCCTTACAATCTACTGAGTTATATTCCCTGCTGTGATTTTCTTAAGCCATAAGGATCTTCTCAGTCAACGCTCTGTCTCATGTTGCTCACATTCTGAATGTTTCTCCCTATATTTAGAAAATATCTTTCTTTGAAACTATATGTATTGTATGTATAAATGCTGACATACTTTCTTCCAGTATTCAGATAGTGTCAAGACATAGGCTCATATACTTATCGATCACTGGCAAGATGTTCCAGGCAGTGCAAAGAAAAATAGTGATGACAATATCTCATTGCCTATACCAATACATCCCCTAAGAGTTTACCACCACTTACAGATTATAGTAATCATTTCATTATTCATGTTTATATCTGACATAAAATCTATAATATCTTAGAACTCGGTTGGTCTAATTTCATCTCTTCAGCTCAAACATAGTGGGATCCCTTAGACTTGGATAATAAACATGTGCTTATAAAATTTTATTTGGAATACTTCCAAAATATAATCAAGCTAAAAATTAAATTGAGAGCTGGTGAGATGGTTCATCAGGTAAAGACACTTGCAGGTAAAGACACTTGCTACCAAACCTGGGGACATTAGTTCAATCTCTACAATCAATACAGTGGTACAAAGATAAAACAGACTCCAGTGATCTGTCTTCTGACATTCACACACACACACACACACACACACACACACACACACACACTACACACACAGACTCACACAAAGACATGTAATAATTTTAAAAAAAATACAATTGAACCTTCATGTTAATAAAAGTATGACAAACTACACCAATCTTGTTTTTAAACAATAATTTCACAAAAGCAAATGAAACCCATCTACATGAAATATTTTCAGATATTTTAGATATTTAGATAAATTACACAAGTAAATGTAAAGAACAAGAGCAAAAAAAGTAAAATACATTTGAAATTGGTCAAAAAATATTTCTATAGTGGACCATCAACAAATCATTACTTTAAAAGGACAAATGTTCAATAACAAAATAAAAAGTTATTTTGCAAAACATTAAAGAGGAAACTTAATAGGTATTAAAATGTAATATCAAATATTCAAACATACCTCTGGAATGGGCCTTGAGTGCAAAATAATTCTAATGTATATATTTCTACTCATGGACTATTTTGAAAAAATAGAGATCATAATTGTGCAAATTAAAGTATATGAATGAGACTGTAGGGAATAATAATGTTAGTTCATCAGTAGTTAACAAGAGCGTGCAGATTAAAATTTCTGACTGGAAGCATTAACTATATAACAAACTTAAGTCACAACAGTGTCTCATCACACATCATACACATGAGGACAACCCTACGTTCTGAAACATTTAAAGCTAATATATATACTCAGTACTCTGATCGTTCCATTTTGAGTTATTTGCTAAGAAAATGAGAAATTTATATATTAAAAAACACTATTTCTTTCCATTACAGAAGTCACAAAAGATCAAAAAGCAAATACATGTACAGTGCAACTCTGACATCTAAGGTTCAGGGAACATCAGGAACAGTGGATAGGAAGACCATAAGAGCCAAAGGACTAGGATGTCCTCAAGAAGATAGAGGCTTTGAGACATAACAGGGAAGCTGCTCACGAAATCTCAACAGAAGGTTACCTAAACAAGACCTGCCTGATTACTAAGTAGATGATGCTGAGGACAAGGGAATTTTCAAAATGGACCATCTCTAGACAAAGAGCTATAGGTAATCAGTTAATTCTAAGAAAAAGATAATCTGTGTTTTCAAGGACTGAGTTCCTTGATACGTGATCCAATCCCAACTATCCAATCCCCTAAATGTGTATGTGTACGCTTTACTGTATCATGTATGTGTCATGTTCCCACAAATGTATTCAAAACATGCCTTTATTTACAAATTTCTGTATTCTCTTGCTATAAAAACTTCATACAACTGTAAACACACTCTGACATGTTATGTGATGTATCATTAATCTATATTCTCATGACTGGCTATACATATTTGGTTCCAGAATAAACTGTCTTAAGCTTTTTATGTGAGAGTGTTTATTTTGTTATTATTGTTTGCATAAGCATGTTCCTCTATCACATACTTGTACCTTGGCTGTTTGATAAAAACCTCAGAATCAACCAGAGTGTTGGGCAGTGAGCAGACATTTCCTCTGTCCTTTGTGCTTGTTTTCTTATATATTTTGATCATCAGCACTGCTAGTGTGTTTCCTCAGTTCATTAGCTGTTCATTACCTTATTAAGATGCAATATGCTTAATGTTGGCATCTTTGTATCTTCAGGATAACCTGTGAGCCAATCTGGATACTATGGGTGGTCCTTTCTGTGATGTTTTTGATTGTGTTGGTTTACTTTATCTCATCTAAAAATAAAATGACAACATTACTCAGTTTAGAATCTATGCTTGGGTCTGTAAGCCTCTAAACCTGCATGGTTCAGTACCTGCTTTCAGCAGTTCAAGTGACACACACAATTCATAATGAAAAGGGGGGAAAGGGAGATATATTCAATGTAAACAGATTGGGAAAAGGATCCCAGTAGAGTGACCTTCAGCTTACCTTCATGATCCTAACAGGAAGTTTAGGCTTAAATAGAGGCTAAGAGGTTGCTTAGGCAGCTAAGCATTTCCAGTCAAGGTGTAGAACCATCATCACTGTCTCTCCTCAAAGGTGATCTGACAGTAAATCAGAGCTAGAGAAAATGAATTTCAGGAGATAAATGTGCCAGCATTTTTCTCATTGCAGCTTGAGCCTTCTGGTGATGTTGCAGTTATGTCATTTCTAAACTCTGATAGACACAACTCTTTCGGTTGTGTCATTTCTAAACTCTGATAGCCAAAGCGAGGGGAATAAGAATCTTTTAGAATATATCCACTGCTGTGAGAATGGCTGTGTGAAATACGATTAAAGATACAAGATACACTGAAACGGCTTTGAGGAATGGAGGGAGAATCATGAGAAAGGATAGCCACACAGTACACTGTAATTTAACTGTGAAAGGAAGTAGAAGAAAAAAGATTGACTTGGGTAAATCTCAGGCCATGATGCAGACCTGAGAATTTTGAAAAAGGAAGTCCTGTAATTCTCAAAGTAAAATTCTCTGTTAAAGAAACTCAGAAACAAACATGGGGCTCACATACACTATATCCTATTTCTTATTCCTGAGTTCTTATTTAATTGTATTAAAAATCAAATAAAAAAGCTATATTCTTGCTTGAAGCTTAAGTGCAAAAAAAAATGCTGTCAATGTTTTTGCTTCTTAAGTTGAGGGTTTGTGAGATCACTTCTGCCATGTGAAGCTTGGTACTCATAGATATTCTCATAGTGTTTAGGAAAGTTATAAATAGTTTTTTTTTTAATAATACATTTTACTAAGAGATCTATTACAGAAGTCCTTCAAGATCAAACAAACTTTCCAGAAGCACAGGGCTTTGGCTCTTCAGAGATTTACAGAAAGCAGGAAATCACCCTTTCCTATATGTGGACGATGACTGTTAATATTCCAGTATTTGAGTGTTAGATTTTATTTCAGTGAAAATCTACTGCACTATTTATTGAAGGCCAAAGAAGTCCTGTATTAAGAATAAATTCCAAGTCAATATTGATTTAGTGATAGAAATCAAAGACCAAATACAAGTATTGGAAGAAGTAATGTCTAAATGCGTTCCAGGAATTAGCCACTTTAATTAGTTCCCTCTGGATTCTGGGCTACGGCAGCATTCCCTGGTGTTTCATGAGTAAGAGTAGATCATTTAAATTTTAATTTCTTCATTTCCAAAATATTGTTTACTCTAATCTTTGTTGTTTTACTCTGATAATGTCATATAATGTAGCTTAATAATCAAAGAAAACATGTTTATGAGATTTTAAATATAAATTAAATGATTCACTATTGAAATTTTATATATCCATTCTAAAAATAAAAAACAAAACATGGTATTTTTGTCTTTATAAACATGAAGTCTTTCATAAAGGCACTCAATTTAATTTGAGGGAAAGTTAATTAATCAAATGCAAATATACATCAAATATTTGTATGCTAATGCCACCAATAGTCTTAAAAACTAACACTTGAAATGTGCAAAGTAATCTTGATTTTATTAAGGCTTATTAATTTGCAAAACATTTGTTCTTTCTTGCTGTAATAGAGTAGAACTTATGGCCTGATATACATCAGGAGAGGACTCACAATGTTTATGGATTCAGGGATGCACACTTTGTATGACATAATCAATTTAAGAAGTCATCCCTGGAAAAGGAAAATTTATTACTTCTTGGCATTCATTAATTACCTATAGGTTATTTTAATTTTAATTTTAATTTTTTTCTTAGAATTTCAACACCAGTATAGAATTTATATCATTTCTAGCCCTCTCGCTCCTTCTTGATTTCTTTCATGCTGTTTCTACTGCCTCTGTAATACTTGACTTCCTCTTTAATTTCTGCTATATGAACACACATGCATGCATAGATGTGTGTGTGGGGGAGGGGGGCATGGACTGGGATAGTTGGGATTGAATCACGTATCAGGGAGCTCAATCCTTGGAAAGATAGATTATTTCTTAGCACTAATTGATTACCTATAGCTCTTTATCTAGGGATGGTCCACTGTGAAAATTCCCTTGTCCTCAGCATTATCTACTGTAGTCATCAGGCAGGTCTTGTTTAGGTAACCTTCTGTTGAGATTTCATGAGCAGCTTCCCCGTTATGTCTCAAAGACCTTACCTTATTGAGGACATCCTAGTCCTTTGGCTCTTATGGTCTTCCTATCCAATGTTCCTGACGTTCCCTGACCTTAGATGTCAGAGTTGCACTGTACATGTATTTGCATTTTGATCTTCTTGGAACTCAGAGATGCATTGTCTACTACAATTGAAGTTTCTTTGATGAGTGGTGAGAACTACATACTTTATATAAAGTCCACTAGGAGAGGCTAATCCTAGAAGATGAGTTTCCTGAGATGTTCTACTGTTTTTTCATTGTGTTATGGTGTGGGTCTGCGATAGATGAGTTCTGAGAAAAAAGGCTCTGAGAGACTTCATCCCAGGATTGCTTCTTGCTACTGATGAGTCATTCTTGTAGCTATTCAATTAATATAATAATTCCTTGACATTTCCTACACTATTGGGCAAATTTCCTACAGATTAACATAAAAATGAGCTTTCATGACTTAATTCTATTTAAATGAATTAATGATTTTATAGAAGTCTTGATTTGATTCAAGTAATTCTAAGAACATTTTTAGAGATGAATTTAGTTGTTTAGGTAGAAAGGTGTAACAAAATTAGAATCAAGAATAGAATCTGCCTACTTCTCATAATACTAAGTAAAGGCTGCAGAATAAGAAATGCAATGAGCTTCCATAATTATACTAAACAGAGAAATAGGCTTGGGGCAAATTTGTGATAAAGGAAAAACATTCATTTTAGGTCAAATCTTAGGATGAAGCCAAAGGCCACAGGTGTGTATTATATTAAGGTAAAGCCCTGTGAATACTGTTGCTTTGAACTTACAATGAGCTTACAGTATGAAACACTGCATTGAACATGTTATTGATATCATTCTGTTACTCACCTTCTACGTAACATTTTATCTATGAGGTAATTATTTCTTACATAGAGAAGTTTTTGTACTAAAGATATAAAATGCTAAAATAGTGATGTAGCCATTTCCATCCAGTGTCTGTGTTTTGTGTGTGAGTGACTATTTCTTTCGTTTGGGCTACACAATGTGTTAACCAGCCTTGTCAGTGAGGGGCTCCTCTCTGCCTGGCCAGAGAAGGGAGCTATTGGATAAATTCTTTATTTAATCTGCCATGTACTTTTGCAAAACTAAGTCACAAACACACACCTTGATGCTTCCCTATAGATGGTATCCAGAGAGAATTAGTGCTCAGGAAAGCTCATGGCACATGTCTAAGTTTAATGAAAAAATATTAATTGTTGAATAATGCTATCAAGCTCATTTATGTAAGGTCACATTTGTAGCTTGTTATATGCATAAACATGTAAATAAATAAATGTAATTTATACAAAGGTAATATCATCTTATAAATTTTGCTGCGTAGCTTGGAAGTATGGCATGTGTTTACACAATTCAAAAACTGATAAGGTGAACAGGCATCTGTCTTCTATACTTTTCTGCAGTTTTTCTGTGTTTGCATGTTTTTGTGTTTTGGTGCCCAGTGATGCAGATTTTGTAAACTAGATGTATCTATATCCACTACTCATGAGTGACAATGGAATAAATACTTGAATACATTCTTTAAACAGTATACTTCTGATTTAAATTATTTCCTTTTTCTACCAGAAAAGGGCTGGATAGAGATGAATTGCCATAAAAATTTATTAATTCCGTCATCCAGAGATCTCAAACAATATCCACAAAATTCGTCAAAATGCATCAGAGGATTTTCTATAAGTTTATGTGATTATACTCTTTTTTGGTTTCTGACACATTTCACTTTCTCTCTGTTCACAGTGTTGGCATACTCTCTTGAAAATTTCATGTTCCCCATCCTTTCATGAGATGGAAGTGATAATTATTGCCTTAAAGCTGAATCCTCAAATTTAGTTTAGTAATCTCTAAGCAGTAATATATCTTGGGAAATTTTTTTCTTTTAGCCATATATTTTCTTCATTTATACACTGAAAATATTTTTTCTTTGCAAAATATGAAAGTATGTTGAGCTTATCCTGGCCTCTGATATCTTTCAGAATTATGAAATCAAACAAACATTGTTGTTTTGTTCTATAGATGTCTCAAGAGATCTCATGTTTAAAAATGTCCCTAATATTAATTATAAATTCAGATATAATACCCACAATTATGCTTGTCCAACTAAATATTTTTACAAAAGAAATGTTTTGCATGTCTAGAGTGGTTAGCAAGTTTCAAAATTTCTTTTTGCAGACTAGAATAAAGTAAATAAATTTTAATATATGCTGTTTTTCTTTTCTAAAAAATTACATCATCCTCTAAAATTTGTAAGGAACAGTACAGTAAACTGGGTAGAAAGAACATAAATGTCTGATTTCAGATAGTAAAAAAAGACTTCTAAATGCCATCATTTATGCAAGAAACAGGAATTGAAATCAATAATTCAGCAGCTTAAAATGCACGCACTGTATTTATATAGCAAAGAGTCTATCCACAGTGAGGCCTAGGTGCAAGAGGAGCTTACAAATCTCTTGCCCTCATGAACAAACACTTTCTACTTATAGATTCACAAAACGACAGAGCCATTCCTATTCTTTGTGAAATCACTGGTGCCTCCACGGGGCTCCAGTGGCAATTTCTCACCCAATAATCACATGATGGTCCTAGATAAACTCTACCAGTCAAAAAAGAAAAAACAAAAAACAAAAACAAAAAACAAAAAAACAGAGGTCGGTGAAAGAAACTGGCAGGAATGTGGGAATATGTTTGGTTCACAGGAATGGGTGGGAGACAAGAGTCAGAATCCAGCTCTCGTTAGGGAGCCAACTGATACAAATGTTGCCTGATTTTTTTTTTAAAAAAAAAAGGATTTTGTGTGACTTCCATTATTACATTATTCAAAGGTAGAGGTCCTGGGAGCCACAGCAGAGGTAATTATTTGCTGTAATGTTTTCAACTTTGTGTGGTTCTTTCTGTGTTTTCTATACAATGGAGACATAAAAGAGTTGAGGAAAGGGTAATAGAGACATTAAAAGTTTTTTTTTTTTTAAAGAAGAAGAAAGAACTGGCAAAAGTTTTAAGTCTCTCTCAAATGAAAAACAGACAACAGAAAAATATTTTGTTATGATGTGTTTGCTTGTTTTGTGGACAAAATCTCAAGATATTTCAGGTTTCTTTCAAATTAATAATTCTCCTGCCTTCTCCTGTTGAACATTGGGATTACAGGCAATCATCATGCTGAACTTTTCCTTCTCAAGGATTCCCTATGGAATCTCTCTTATATAAAGAAAATTACTTTTCAAGTAATTTAATGAGGCACTTCTCTTCACTTTCAGATATAAGACGGCACTTAGGTAGAATGCTAAAAGGCCTGTGCATTTAGCACCTATAATTCCTAAACAAGAGAAAGTCCAGTTCATTTTCTTTCACTAAATATATATCTTTAGGCAAGAATACTACAATGTGCTCAGATACTAAACACAACTGTAATTTTTCTTCCCTGCATCATCTGGAAAAACTTTTTCCCTCCCACTGCAATTTGCTCCTCCTAATATCTTAATAATGCATCTATGTTACTGCTTAATGAACATGAACTTCCTGTGCATAAAAGCTTGTTTCTACTAAACTCATCTATTTTGTGGTAGAGTTCTTTTTTTATCAATTATATCAAACTGTGACTATTATCCATAACTAAAAACACTTCTGCAAACCTTTCACTATGTATTAGGAATTCATAGGGCTGATAGCATCATTGGGAAGTCCATATATTATGACTTTTGTCTATGCTTATTTGCCCCTTGACTTATCCAGTGAGTATTATGTGTGAACTTCCATGTATTTTGTGTTTGTCTACATATGTAATCTGGGAAATGAGAATTTAAATCCAGCATGTAATATTACAGACAGATTTGGCTAAAAATTATCCAACACCATGATAATGATGACATTGTGATATGGGGAGAAGCTATTTGGGGGCTGGAAGGATGGCTCAGCAGTAATGAGTGCATGCTTCTCTTCCACAGGACCAATTCCCAGAACTAGTGGCTCACAACTCCATTAGCTCCCAGGTCATTAACTCCCCCTTCCACACACTGTACAAATAGCATAGGTATAAAATATTCACAGATACATATGAATAATCTTTATTATTTTTATTTTGGTGCATATTTCTTTAGCCTACATACATTTCTGGGCCTCAAATAAATGTGGTGCCTGCAGGACCCAGAAATGGATGCTGAATCGTCTTGGAACTGTTTTTATGGACAATTGTTAGCCACCATGTAGGTAATAGATATTGTACTCATGTAATCCGAATGTGCAGATAAAACACTTAACCACTGAGTCATCTCTCCCGCCCTAAAAATGTTAAGATACTATAGGATTAATTGAAAAATAACTGACAGCCTAAGAGATACCTTGGGGACTTGGAGGATAAGATTGTTGCAATGAAATAAACAACAAACTTTTAGTGGATTCATAAGCATTAGAGGATTTAGCCAGGAAGATTGTTCCTGCTCATTTAGAATGAGAATGAAGAATACAGAGGGGCCTAAATCTCATTATGGCTTAAAATGGTAAAAGTCAAATAGTGACTGACTTGTTGAATTCAAGAGATAGAAATCTTTGATCAACATTCAAAATGGAATGTGTTGGGTTCTGTTAGCATCTTCTAAAACATCTACACCTGTCTGGTATTCTATATTGCTGTTAGAAAATAATTTAGTTCCCTAGATTTTTAGCTTTTGTTGGCATAGCCTGCCAATCACTTCGAAGACTGTCCACTGTGTACAATCATATTTACCCAGTGTGTTGAAGTTCAGTTTTAGGATGTAGACATTAGTGGGTCTGCTCTGATCCCCATCAGAAACTTCATGTTTCTTTACATACTTACTCAAAACTTAATGAGCATTCACTGTCCCACAATAAAAGCTAAATGCATTAAAATTATAAACAAGAAATTCAATATCTTTTAAATTACAGCCATGGTATGTATCCCAGGAAGTTGTGGAGTAGTGGGAAGAATAAAATGCTGGCCAGGAAGGCAGAGGTCAATGATTTTTCAGTGTGGGAGGAAGAGAGAGTAGATGCAAGGAAGCTATTTTGAAAGAGTAACATATCTAATGTAAAATGGAAGGAAACTTCTGTTTGATGAATCAGGGTGAAGAAACAGAAGAAAGTGTGTTCAAGGCCAAGGATGTTAAATGTTGGGTAGGAAAATGAAAACAGCTTATTCAAGTTAATTTGATGAAGAAATGGCTTCCTGGCCAAGAACCAGCAAAAAACTGGAGTAAGAAAATATCACCTAATATCCTGTTTCTTTTTTCTGATATAAAGCCATATTCAAGTTGCATCCATTATAATAAAGATTCAGCCTTCTTTGAACTGTCCTTTTGACTCTCTAGAGTAATCACATAGAGAACCATGTATTTTCACTCATCTGAATGTCATAATGATACCTGTTTGTTTGTTCACTCTATCCCAAGAAATGTGATTCTCTCTCTCTCTCTCTCTCTCTCTCTCTCTCTCTCTCTCTCTCTCTCTCTCATATTTAAGTAGTTTTCCTGTGCCAACTAGCTCACATATTTCTTTGCAAACACCAAGGTTTCAATGGATAGTGATTGAGCTTGTGAATTGTTTTTAGTTATATGTGTCATGCATAGACAATAAACATTTCATTTTTGTCTCATTAAGTATTTATGAATACCACTTTAGCACGAGGCACTTTGCTGAACATTTTAGCTGCAGCAATACTTTCTGTCTACGGCATCTGTGTGCATCAAGATTTATAAGTACAGCATTTGCAAATGAGAAACTGCAGAGAAGGAAAGTTGAGCAAAAACAAGCCTGCTGCCTTGGACTTAAATATGAGGGCAGTGTCCACACACTTTCCTGTCAGCAAATATGTGTGGACAGACAGTATGTTCCATTATTTTAGAAATATGGACTATGCTAGAGTACATATAGAGCTTGCATTATGAAGAAACAACTAGGCAAATTATCAATATCCATGTGGGTTATGTGGTCTGCATTGGACTATGCTAGAAGCTACTACAGGATACCAAGAGGAAATCTCAAGTGATGGCATATCAATCTGTAAACGTTTCAAAAGGTACCAGACTAGGCATTGTTTTATTTCAAATCTAAGCAGACTCTGACTGAGTCAAGGAAAGAGCGACAGCAAAAAGCACAAGAGATCCATGAGTTGCAAACACTTTAGTAAGTGCTCTGATTCATGGTGCCACAGAGGCTGAGGTGCAGGCTTCAGATTTGAATTTGTTTTGAGGCATATTTTTTTAATTTATGAGAGTAGCTACAGTTCTGCAATCAAGAAAATAAATGGCTTTTATGACTTCCTATGAGGACTATGCTATGTAAGCTTATGTAATCCTTTTGTAATTAAAAAGAATTTCATCTGGGGGATATTAGGATGGAAGGTTTCCTGTGGCTGTTTAACCTACTACCCCAGGGAGGCAGAGATACTCTAGAAGATGTGGTTTTTCTTAAGAAAATCTACATGTCATACAGCAGCATAAATGATTCTTCAGCCTGATAAGTTACTGCACAGCACATTGAAAGAATCTGTGTCACAGGGGCTGTGAGTAGATATTAATTCAGAGGTGAATACTTTTTCAGGAATTCTACTTCCTTTTGATCAAGACTATGACCACAAATAATTTTATGAATTACAGATAACCTGAAATTGGCATTCAATTAGAAAGCACAAAACTATCATATGTGACTGGAATCTTTCAATCATGATTTTGATTCTTTAGTCTCCTTTCCTTCTTCCACATTGATCTCTGGGTCTCACTTTAATATATCCTTTGTTTTGTTAAGTTTTATTTTTGGACTTTAAGTAAAACACAACCTTGCAGCATCTTTCTTTGTTCTTGGACTCAAACATTTGTTTAAAGAGTATGAGCAGTTCTTCGGACTCAGGTATGTAAACAGAGAGCATTATGTGTCTTCCAGACTCAGGTATATAGATACAGGGAGCTCCATGTATTCTCCAGGTTTATAAATGTAGAAAAAAAGCAACATGTGATTTCCAGACTTATGTATATAGACAGAAAGCACCATGTGATCTCCAGATTCAGTTATGTAGACCAATATGCAGACACTTATACAGCTTAGCACATTGGTGTTTGTGTCCATGTTCACCAGTGATCATATTAAGAAATAAGGTTTTTCTATATTTTTTCCTGAAGCTTCTTGTCATTACTATCAATTTAATTGCAATAATATAAGGCTGGGCTTATATATTATTCCATTATATAGACACACACTTGCTGCCTTTGTTTCACATTGGATCATTTTCTGCTTTATCAGGAGCACTGTGATTTAGCCATCTATATATAGAAAACTTGTGGACTCAATCCTTATGAAAAAGTGTTGTGAAAAGAAACAAAGCTTTGCATATACATTAATGTATGTTGCTTTTTGAAAACTATCATAAAAATATCTTCATGACATTAGTGTTTCTTCTTGGATGGTACCTCCACTCTGTTTATATCAATAAAACAATGTCGAGATCATTTCCTTGTTTTGTTCTCAGTAAAACAAAAATGTTTCATGACCAATATAATTCATTTTTTTCATTTTTATTAATGCTAAAGATAGAACATTATAGCTTTTAGTCATGTGTTCTGTTACTTATTTGTATCCCCAGACCCATGGTTATATTCTAAAATGCACAGACAGCCATTAAGAGTTTGTAAGTGTTGAGTTTTCTGTTTACTATTGGAGAAGTTTATTCAACCTACATCTGAAAATTAAAACCATAAATATATAAATCAGAAAAATGAGTATATATGAGAGGATGAATAATTATTTATGACTTCAAAGGGAATGGTTTTAAGATTATTCAAGATGCAAATGGGACTGTCTACACTTCGAAACCCAAAAGAAAATGCAAAATTGTTTTCTTAGAATTATATTTAGTTCTAATTAAAACATGACAATGAATCCTGTAATTCTGTTTATATCTCATTTCAAAGGGTACTCTTCTGAACAAGCATTTGAGATTTTGCTCGTCCTAGTAAATGACTACACTTACAGACCTTGACACAGTCAGAAAGACACGAAGGAGCAAAGTGTGTGTTTGGCTAACTACTGCTAAGAAGAATTACTCAGCAATTACTAGTTATATTCTGTTCTGACTAGTAAGAAGGTTTCAGAAGGAAAGGTGGTGAAGCTGTAGCAGAAAATGATGCCAAAATAATGTAGTGTGATCATGGTGGTGTTTAAATAAAAACAAAAGGAATGTTCTTACAGTTGAAGGATGCAATAACTTAGCAACAAATATAAAATTAACTGATTAATGTAAGGAAAAAAATCAAAACGAGGCATTAGGAATACACTGAAGAACATATTAAAACCACAGAGCTGAATTTACTGTGGTTTTGGTGCTGACAGGTAAACAAGGCTTCATACATGACTGAAAATTCCTGTCACTGGGCTTGCCTCTGTTCATTATTTGTTTATTATTCCCTCTTGTATTAAATCACAATCTATCTCACAAGAGCTTTCTAGGGTTAACATATTTCATTTTATAAAATCATATGTTACTATTAAAGCAAGAATAACATGTAACTTATAAATACAATATTTACATACTTAAAAGACATTTAATGAGCTTGTTAGCATACAATTCAATGTGAATGCAACTGTTTGGAAATATACTTTGCATAATCACTAATTAAAACAATGGTGAGGGCATATGGTTCAACGAAGGTTGCTCTCTCAGCATGTTCAAACACCTAAATAAATTAAAACTAAAAAAAATATATAAAGAAAAACAAAAATGCATATTTGTGTGTACCCAAAGTCTATAGAATATTTAAGGTATCCTTTGTATTACATTTCAGTAAGAATGACATAAAAATAGGTATGGAGATAGCAATTCAGAGAATCTGATGATTATTTATGATGCCCGGTTTCATGTTTATATTGAGTCAAAGTACTTCCAACTAGAATGTCAGTCATATGATATGCACAGAAAATTGAGAACATTCAGAACAATCTTTGAGAATGTGTAAAATTGTGAAGAATTATGAAAAATATCCATGTCTCAAGCCATGATTATTTCAGTAAGATTTGAACCTTAAAGAGAAACTAAACCTTTATATATCAGAGCTATAGCATTTAATAGGAAATTTTGATTGCAGAACACCTGGCATGTCTCAGCCAAAAGAAAGGCACTATGTCTTTATGTATAATAATTATTTGTACAGAGTACAAATCAAGTAATAAACAGATAAAGTCTATTTTATTTATTCATTAAAATAACATGTGAAAATAACTATTTATCTTTCCATCAAGTTCAGGTTACGTTGCCTAGTTCTAAGTCACATAACCATATTCCCTGGAGGAAGTGTGTTAGTTACCTTTCTCATTGCTGTGAGGTTTGCCTCACAATAGTGACTTAAGTGTCTGAAGGGAAGGAATTATGTTGTAAATTTATCCACTGCAGCTGGACACAGTTTCACCATGACACCTCATCAACTTATAACATGGTTATGTTTGTTAATATGAAAGGGAAAAAAAACTTCGAGGGCTCCATCCCTAAACAAAGAACTTTAAGATGAGCCCCTTAGCTGATTCACCAATATTAATTGCTCAGTACTAAGATCTCTCTCTCTCTCTCTCTCTCTCTCTCTCTCTCTCTCTCTCTCCCTCTCTCTCTCTCTCACACACACACACACACACACTCATGATTCCATATAGATTGGGTAAACTGTGTTTATACATTTATGCAGGCATGAATCTATGCAAACACACATACAGAGAAATGTGTGTGTGTGTGTGTGTATGAGTGTGCCTGTGTCTCCGTCTGTATCTGTGTGTAACAACAGCAGTAACAGAAAAAAATGGCCATGAATTTGATCACTGGAAGGAGTTAGAGGTTTGAAAAGAAAGGCAGTAAATGACGTATTTATGTTTTAGTTGAAAAATAATTTTAAAAAGTAAGAAAGGAAAAACTTAGTTTGGATCATAATTTAAAAGGAAATATAAAATCCCATCAATCACAAAAGGGGATTTATAAATGAATCCATAAGAAGGAGAAAGAGAGAGAGGGAGAGGGAGAAAGAGAGACAAATAAAGACAGAGACACAGATTGAAGGGGGGACTTTAACTTTCCTTTTTGATTTATCCCCTGGAATGGCATTGCACACATTGAGAAATAGACTTTTCTCCTCATTTAAAATCTCTAGAAACATCATCACAGTCACAAATAAAGCTATGTCTTCCAGGTGACTCTAAAGTTCAGTGAAGATCTGAATGAGGAATAACTGTCACAGGGAGTCTCTGTAGGAGCCTGAGAATGTTGAATTACTCACATTAGAGGCTTAGGTAAAGCAAATGGGGGCCCTTGGGTACACACAATGAACTGATTCCTGTTAATATTAATAAACTTCTTTTTTAAAAGGAAAATAGGAAATAAAAAGAAAACCTGGTATGATGTTACCATTTCATGAATAAAGAAAATTAAATAGCTCCAAATTTCAATAATAAACAATGTTCAAAGAGCTTCTGCTTAGATTCCCAGGGACTGCTTAAGTTGCCCCTCTCTCCAGTAGCATTGGGCAGTGTACTCAATGCTGAATCACATATCAGTGAGCAGAGAGAACATCTTGTGTATTGTAGGGATACACTGCCTATAAGTTTAGAAAACAAAAAACAAAAAACAAAAAGCTACAGCCTAGAAGAAAGTGTACAGTAGAAGGTGGGACATCAAATAGACAGAAAAGATTCTGGGATAGGGCCAGATGGAGAAAGAGTGAAGGGAAGATATGAGGAAGACAGGGGCATGTTATAGGAGCAGAGGTAACCAGCCATGTGGCAGAATACAAATTAGTATGAATGGATTATTTTATATTATTTGCTAGCCAGGGAATAATTCTAGCTATATGGACTAGGTAATTGTAGATGTATTTTGACATTGACTCATTATTCCTGGAGCTTGGGGCCTAGAGAAAAACAGCTCTTACAGACAGTGCCAAATGTGGGGCATATTATCTAAGCTTATACAGCCTGAGAAGTCCCCATAGTAAGACATAGGGAAAGTCAGATTAGCTTCACAGAACACCTAGTTTCATTAATAAAGATAAAAATCAGACCAGACACACACAATACACACACAGCACACACACACACAACACACACACACACACACACAGACACTGAAAGCCAAAAGCTTCCCAGAACAGCAGTGCAAAATGGGCAAAGAAAAAGTAGCTGAGAAGAGGAATTTCTAGCCAAAGATATAGAAAGTAACAGGAAACTTCAGAGACACAGTGCAGAAGATGGCTCTTTTTCAAAGCATCTTCAAGTTCTCCTACAGGAGCATCAGTGCACACAGTAGTTGTGGTAGTAGTAATAGTAGTAGTAGTAGTAGTAGTAGTAGTAGTAGTTATGTCCAAAGCACAGTATGTTTAAAGTGCACTAGAGAGAACTAAGTGGTCTTTGGGAAAAGCCCAATTTGGGTCCACAAAGACAGCAGCCCAGAAGTCAGAGTGACACCAGCTGAAGTTGAATGTGAGCTACAGAAGAAAAACCTTGTTGGCCCCTTCCCTATGAGCAGAATTGGGGTGGACCCACAGCCCTTGTGAAAAGCTGACAGAAGATCTAAGGGCAGCCTAACATACGAGCTCTGAAGCCCCAAGCATCTGAACTGGTAAGGTATTGAATTTAAAAAAAACAATAAAAGAGAAGAGAAGCTGAGTAGAAATAGGAAAGTGAAGGACTTTAGAGAAAGAGTGGTAGATAAAAAAAAATACTTTGTGTTGAAAATGGAGGAAAACACAATGGTACAATGCATTTGGATTCCATGTGCCTTTGCTTTGCTCGTAAGCATACAAATTGTATTTTCAATAACGATTACAGAATTGTATATTCTCTTGTGGATAGTGTCAAAAGAAGGCAGACTCAGAGGAAAAAATCCTGACAAATTAGATGCTAGATTGCAGACCACAGAACAGAGACTGGAAGATTTATTTGAATCAAAATATGGAACCTTCAAAGGAATCTAATCTGGCATTTATAATAACACTAAAAGAAGTCATTTCAGATGATAAAATTCTACAAAGGCTTAAAGAATAAAATTTGCAGCCCATAGAGACATTAGATAAAAAGAGCTTCGGTTTATTTATACTGTCAAGGATCAATTGTTAGGAAAATGTATGTATTGTAAATTGAGAGCACGGATTATGTTGGATGCTACCTTAGAACAATGTAATACAATAGATTCTATGTTACATTTTGTAAAGTTAGGAAAATTAGGATATGTATGTACATTAATGCATCATACAACTGATACATATTCAGAATTCCAATGGTCTTCTACCTTGAATTCTGTGAAATATGATTCTGAGATGACACACTTGTTAGATATGTTGACTATCTCTGAGATGTCTTTGTAGATTGTGGCTGATGGTGCTTCAATATATGTATTCATTGGAATGCAACAGTTTTTAGACATTGTAACAGGTGTTATAGATATATATTACAATCTTATAAAAACATATGGAAAAAATCTAACAGGAATTTTAAGGAGGTGCTCAGAGAACAGAAAGGGGATAAAGAATATCCCAGATATAGATTAAATGGTGCTTTGTTGACATTGAATTTTTTGAAGACAATGAGCAGATAGCACTGATGTTAAAAAGCACTGAAGTTTAGAAAGTACTGCAGAATTAGATCAGACTATAGAAGTCCTAATTCCAGAATGGATAAAAAAAAGAAGAAAGAAAAAAGAGAAAGAAACAAAGAAAGAAAGGCAACACGAAGGCGAGGCAAAGGCGAGGCAAGACAAGACAAAAGAAGCTGTCTTCCATCAAAATTGTTGAAAATTTGACCAGGGATGATCCCCTGAAGATCTTGGCTACAGAGAAAAAAAAATCAAGAAGCTCAAAGAGGACAGGTAACATAATTTGGTGGTTCCTCCATATGAAAACAGCTCTGAGGTTGACTGAGACATAAAAATGCCTTTAATCCAGAAATTCAGTTAAGCATAGACAATAAATCTTGCTGGCTACAGAGTCCTCAGGACTCATTAATACATACCATCTTTCCATATGGCATGAATAGAAATCTATATTACAGTTTGGTTTTAGAATCTTAACTAACTTATAAAGAAAAACAGATGCCTCTCACTTGCTAAAAGATCAAAGAATCTTCTTTAACTGATCTGTGCATACTGTACATTCTATGCATATCCTATTGCAAAATTGTATACTACTTGTAAAGTTCATATGTTTATGGAACAAAAGGACCACACACCAATGGAATAGAGGCAGCTTTGACAAGAACAAAATCCCAGATGATTCAGTCTCAGACTGCCTCAGTTACTGTTTTAGCAAAATTGCTTCCAGGATAACTTTAAAGCACCTACCTCATTTGGTCCAGTTTTTCAAACTGTTCCATCAGGATTTCACTTAAGCCTACATTTTCACAACATCTAGAAAATGGGCAACAAACAATGCAGCTGGTTGTTTTTAAGAGTTCACCATTTTCTCAGTTTCATTTGTGCCCCCAAAAGGAATGCTATGCCCTAACTCAAGGGAAGCAACTTTAAGAGAACCATGTCCCATTCTCTTAAGGGGGAGTAAATGATTTTTCATCATTCAGTGGGTATTGAATGTTTACTGTCATTTATGGGGGATGGTTAAAAATGGTTATGATCTTAGATAGGGAGGAAACAAAATAGAGAAGTTAATTCAATAATTAATTTTATTTCTTCCATCCTTGTTGACATTACTTCTAGGCTCCTCCCCACAGTTACCTGGCAATAGCCAGATGTGCCTGACTCACTATAAAAGAGACTACTTGCTCCTTTCTCTCTATTGCTCTTGCTCTTCCTCTCCTACCTTCTTCTTTCTCTGCCCCTTTTCTCCTCATTACCCTCCCCCTCCCCCTATTACTCAAAGTGTTCATGGCTGGCCTCGGCTCCTCTTCTCTTCTCTTCTCTTCTCTTCTCTTCTCTTCTCTTCTCTTCTCTTCTCTTCTCTTCTCTTCTCTTTTCTGCCTCTCTCTCTCTCTCTCTCTCTCTCTCTCTCTCTCTCTCTTCCTCTCTCCCTCTCATTCTCTGTCTCTCTCTCTTTGTCTCTCTCTCTCCCTTTCTTTGTCTCTGCTACCTCTTCAACTCCCCTCTCCATACCTTAAATAAATGATATTTTGTACTATACAGACAATCGTGTGTCTGGTGCCTTAGGTAGAATGGATGCCTCAGCAAGGGCCCCTTTCCCCACATCATACCGCACCTCCACCAAACATATCCCTTTTTTCTCTCCTACCTAGTGTTAGGGGGAGAATGAAAGAGTAAGGCTGAAAAGAAAAAGGGTTAAAGAAATAATGGGTAAATTATTAAATCTAATTTTAGACAAAAAAAATAATAAGCCAAAAATCCTACCTTGGTACAGCTCTTTATATAATGGAACATATTAAGATTACATTTTGTGTGTGTGTGTGTGTGTGTGTGTGTGTGTGTTCAATTTTTATTTGAGATATTGTGTCTATATAGTTCTTAAACATATAAAGTTCTAGTGCTTTTGAAAGCTGCTATTACAAGCTTATAAGGATAAATAGGAATACGGGTTAATAGTGGGACATTTAAACTCAAGGTCATGTTAGATACTTGTAGCAGAAAATATTAAAAAATGTAATCCGTGCTAATGCCAGCAAGGCATTGGTGGGCCTTGTTCTCATCTCAGCAGACTCTCTGACCCAAAAGTCTGAAATCTCTCCACCCAGTTAGCTAAGATCCCATGGTGAGTCATTGCCTCGCCAGCTCCACACTTCTAAATTCCTGTGACTGGCTGAAATGCCCTGCCATCTTACTGTTTCTCTGTAACTTAGTTAAGTTGCTGCATGAAGGAAAACAGCACACAATCTTAGTTTAGAATCAACAGGCAACACAATCATTGGGTGCAGCAACTAGCATCCTAATAGTAGACCATACTAAGTTAAATCCTCTGGTACTGGATCCTTGGGATCTGCTACCTGAACTGGGGGTCTCTGCTACCTATATTTTGCTCCATCTTTATCGTCCTTCCAGTCTAAAAGTCCCTCTCTTTCTCCTGGCTCCACGGTCCCTGTGTCCAACCCGGAAGTCCCACCTACTTGCCCAGTGGTTGGTTTCTTTATTCATTAGAAGAGTCACATGAAGTCCTGAGTAGTGATTCACTTCTCATCCCGGGCAGCCTTTTGTGGGGAAGCAGAATTAGCATCAAAATACAAACAGCATCAGGACTATCCACATCAGATACTCATCTATTTAATTACAATAAAATGTTTTCAAGGTTATTCAGATAGTAAATAGTTAATAATAAAGTACGTTTGACAATTCAAATATACTGTAGATAGATACATGGTTTTCAAAAATCTCAGAGATCCACAGAATATGGCATTAAAAGTTGGTTTATTTTTAAAAGACATTTAAAAAAAATGAGACAGTTCTGTTCCTGGCAGTACCCCAATCTACATCAAAGATGGTGAACATCAAAGAACCTCCATATGGAGTTCATTTCAAATGTTCCAAGCTACCGCTGGAAAAAAAATGTCCTTGCTTCAACTGCTTACACGTTGTTGTCCAAAATGGACAAACATGGACACAGGCAAGTAGACTGATGAGCTTTGCCAACATAAGGTAATTAGTCCTCTATAATTCTATCAAAAAATTCTGTCAGATCTACTGTGCCAGAAAGCTGAAGATATATGTTCCAATGTTATACAGACATGTTTGGAGGACTGTCCTGGCAGCCATACCTCTGTTATTTTTTATAGATTTGGAAGCTACTTTCCTGCACTTTCTAGATACTTGTGTAATTTCCTTATTAAATCTCTGATGGGATTGAGGAATAAATATTCACAACCTGACAATTATGCTTACTTTGTTTAGGATTTAACAAAATAATTTAGATATAAGAAGATACTTTTAAGATGATAATTAAAGTAAGGATAGAAATTCACTTAAGTACAGAACTCTAAACTCAGCAAGATAGGATAGGTAGCGAATACTTATCCTAAGTCACCAAATATATATGGACTGAGCTTTATGAATATAAATCTTACCTTATAATTTTCATAATTGTTTCATAATTGTTGTTATTGTATATAGTTTGTTATGGCAAAAAATAACTTTTTATTGGATTAAAATGAGGAATTGTAGAGAGACTATCTTGTGGATTCTATGGATGCATCACCTGTCAATTTAAAAACCTATAGGAAGCGGTAGAATAGATGGTCTGAATTCCTATAGGCAGAAAGAATTCTGTAATAGAGCCAGGTGCAAGATGAGTCAGCAGAAAAGATGTGAGGACAGAAGCATGGTAACTGAGCAGAGGTAACCAGCCACATGGTATAATATGGTCAAATTAAACTAGCTCTGCTCTTAAAAAGACTTTCAGGTAATCTGTCTGTTTAACTCCCTCTCCAGATAACTGTAATTCCACATGGAAGGACATAATCAGTAAGAACGGTAGTTCTTTAACTTGTGTTGATGAGGGAAATATTACTTTTACTAATCATTACATTTTGTGAACCTACATTGAACAAATTTAGGTGAATATTTTCTAGATAATGTTTCAAAGTTGTATAGTAGGTAGCTTGATATTCATTTATAAAATTGTAAGCTTCGCTCTTGAAATTTTATGAAAAGCCATCAAACTTTTATAAATATCTCTGTATTTCTTCCTCCCATGACCTGTATTTCTAACAACTTCTTCCAAACAAATATCTTACAGCTTTTTTGTATTCCATTATATGTCAGCATAGTTATACATTTATGATTTTTCTACTTTGAAGATTAGTAATCTATGTGACAGGTTAACAAATGAAGCCACTTCCAGAATGATCACTTTTAGGCAGACTTTCCACTGCCTGGATTATAACTGAAAATGAAAAATGTGTTTAAAGTAATTGCTGTGTGTTCATGGTAGGTAAAAAGAAGAAACAGGAAATAATTTGGACCAGTATGTAAAAAAAAAGAAGAGCGTTAATAGTCCAATGCATCATGCCAACCACATGGTTTAATTAAAGTGGAAGTGGTATTCAAAAAATTTCTCCATCTATGTTTATGGGTCTGTCTATATATCTAATCTATCTATCTATATCTAAATCTAATTTATGTCTATACATCTACATCTTCATATTTATAACCCATATCTTTCTTAGTTAGGGTTTCATAAAAAAGTTATCTAAGATAACTTTTATAAGTCACAACATTTAATTGTGACTGGCTTACAGTTTCAGAATTTCAGTCCATTATTATCATGGCAGGAAACATGGGAGAATTTAGGTAGACATGGTAATCATAAAAGAGCTGAGATTTCTACATACTGATCCAAAGCCAGAAGGAGACTGTCCTTCAGATGCAGCCACAAGGAAGCTCTCTTCTATAAAGAGGGGAACCTGAGCACTAAAAGACCGCAAAGCCCGCCTACACAGTGACACACTTCTTTCAACAAGACCATACCTATTCCAACAAAGTCACATCTCTTAATAATGTCACTTTGCAAGGGCCAAACATATTCAAACCACTACATTTATCATCAGTAGATTGGTATTTGAATTTCTATTATTTAAGTAGTCACGTAGTAAAGTATTGATTGATTTGATGGGTAACAACATAAGTTACTCTTCAGTTTAAAGAATTATATTTTGTGATAACATATTTTTAGAGGTAAAGAACTCAGACCACAGTAATCATATAAAATTTCCAACTATTAAGTATGTTTTCAAAGAACCTCAATATCTGTCAAGAAGTGTGCCTTACTGATCCTATGAAGTAATATCAGGCATGTATATAAGAGAAAATAAATCTATTCTAATACTAAACAGAAGTATAACACATTTCTTATCTCTTAACTATAAACATTTGTAAAAAAAATTGAATTTAATGAAAACCAACACTATATAAAGTACTGCGAACTAATCCAGAATTCCATAAAGACATTGCTAGGTCTCAATATAATATCAATAGTCAAAAAATATAAAGGAGAAAAATTTCAGAATATATACATATTTAGAATTGAATAAATATTAAATTATGTATAATTAAATATAAATTAGACTTCTAAATATATAATCATTACTGAATAATGTTATTTAATAATAATAAATTATTTGATTATTGTTTTATATGAACATATATAAACAACACAATTTAAACAAATTTTTAGCCAGCTACTCTGGGCAGGTTTTTAGAAAGACTGAGTGATTCTCTTTTTTTGTGAAAAAGAGAATTATTTTCAAAATTAAAGTTTCCAGATGAAGCTCTATGGGAATAAATAAACTCCTCTTTCAAGATAAGCACTTTAACTCATAAAAAAATAGTATCTCAAACTTCCAATTTCATAATTCTGAGCTAAAATATAAACATGACTTAGGAAAAAAACAGTATCTTACACTGAGGCTTAAATTTATCCCTGTGAACGCTGTTTCTGGAATAAATACTAGCACAGTGGCACACATACATATACTGTCAGTAAAGGAAAACACAAAGAGAAATGGTTGATAAAATTACAGGTAGGTTGGTACATAGATGATAGATGAGCAGACAAACATATTTGATATATAGTTAGTCTTTAAGAGTAGACAAAATATATTGTAGTGTTACCCTCTTTTCTTCTTACTCACGCATATCTTATCTGTCATCCTTGTCATGTAGAAATACAATCATGCTTATTATCAGACACATGTATATCAGGGGATACTGTCCAACCTGTTTTCAAACACTTCAGTAGATACATTATTATAATGGAATTTTCAAGTGGAAAACATGAAAACACTCGTGTAAAAGTTAGGAGAAAACCATCAAAACAGCTCAGTTTCCAGCAACTTCATTAAAATGTGTGTTGCATGTCTTCTTTTGTATTGGCCCACGCCCAGGCTTTAACAGACTTATTTTTGCCTACTCTCACTTATAGCAGCCTGGGTCTTTGTCTCTCCTTCTTCCCTTTGTTTCTTTCTTTGTTCCTCTGTGCCTTCATTCGTTTGTTCCTTTCTTCCTTCTTACCTCTCTTCTGTGTTCTTCTATGTGCCATGTCATGCATATGGAGGTTATAAGATAACTTATGGAGTTAATTCTCGCCATCTATCGTGTAAGTTCCGGAATAGATCTCAGGTTAGTCTTGATGGAAAGTGTGTTCACTATTAAGAATACTTGTTTCTGCTGCTGCTGTTGTTTTGTTGATGTAAAAGTTATGCTTAATTATGGTATATTGGTATTGGTTAAAGCGATTGCTTTCCAGTTCAGTAAAATGTCAGAATCAACGTAAAGCCAATGTGATACTGTCTATGAATTTTTGACAGCGTTATCCATATACTGATGCTGTGGCCATTGAAGATCTCCAGAAACCATGTATAGTAATTGTCTAGAAAAAATCAGGAAATAATTTTCTTTACTGGGAAAGTAGGATTTTTATGTTAAACAACTTATGAGTTAAGCAAATTTGCTTCAAAAATAATTATTCTGTGCCTACTAACTATATAATTTTACAATAAAACAATTACAGTTTAAAAGAGTAAGAAAAAATAAGACATACATCCATATTTTAAAACCCAGTATTTCCAAATTTGGTTATACAATTCCAATGTAATAAGTTAAGCAAGAAAATATAATAGTAAGTTGTAAAATATAAATATTTATAAAATAAAGACATATTTAGAAAATATAAGAATAAAGCATGTATTCAAATGATATTGTCTATGTAGAAAATTGTAAAGCAATAAGTAAGGAACATTTTGGGAATATTTCATTGTTTTTTAATGTACAAAAACTTCAACTATATGCTTTTTGATATCTACTTTTACATGCTTAATTTTAAAACTATTGTATTGGCCTCTTTAACAATATTATTCACTTCTCTTTATATTTTAAATTTTAGTGAGAAAAAATATAAAAATCTTCTTGTAACAACTCTACTTAAATAAATCCAAATGAGAAAACAAAACTTTATAAAAATCTAACAAGTAAAGGAGATGTCTAATTTTTCATGCATCAAACAAGTAAGAGAAATGTAGATTAAACAAAGAATTGTAAAAAAGTGTTTTCACAGCCTCATTTTAAAATTACATCAACATTGTCAGAATATAGTTTGTAAAAAAAAATCTGCATCCCATAACTTAAGGGTAAAACAACCCTTCAATATTATAATGCATGCTTTGCTGATAAGTAAGAGAATGTGTATCTTGTATTATAAAGGATTAAGATGTGCATTGAGATATAAAGTTGACCATGAAAGTAACATATGAAGACTGATTTTGAGGCTACCTCCCAAGCAACAAAAGAAACACTTTAGAGATATCCCACATAGAAGAATGGATACAGAAAATGTAATTCATTTAAATAACAGAATACTATTCAGCTATTAAGAATTAGGACATCCTAAGCTTTGCAGGCAAATGTATGGAACTAGAAACTATCATCCTAAGTGAGGTAACTCAGACCCAAGAGGACATGCATGGTATGTACTCACTAATAAGTGCATACTAGTAAAAAAAAAATACAGAATACCAAAGATATAGTCCATAGAACTCAAAAGTTCAAAAAGCTGAAGGGCCCAAGTGAGGACACCCCAGTCCTACTGGGGAGGGAGAAGAAAGCAATCATAAGTGTGAAGGGAGAGAGGGACCTGGGAGGGAAAGTGGATGGAGGTCTGGGGAGGAGGGGAACCTGATCTGGTACTGGGTGAGGAAAAAAGGACTGAAGTCCTGAGTATCAGCAGAAAGAATGGAAAAAGGCAACCTAGGGAGGCAAGAGGTTGAAGGACACTCCAGAATGCAACAGAGACCTGGGAGGTGAGAGACTACCAAGACTCAAAGTAAGGGACCTTAGGTGAAATGCCCGAGAGTAGAGAAGAGTGAAGTTACAGAGCATAACTCCAGCAGGAAGATAGGTCATCAAATGAGGGATGGGGTTGTCATCCCACAGTCAAAACTCTGACCTATGATTGATCCCGTTTGATAAAATTTTTAAAAATTGTGACAGGGATGCTGAAGTGTAGCTCTTCACAGTTGATGGCTTCTGGGTAGAGGTTTGTGGTTGGGGGACGCAGTTTCTTTAGCATCCTGCTCACTGGGAGTTTGACCATGCTTCAGTGAGTATAAGGACCAAGAAAAAAAAGTACTCAGTATATTTTCTCATTTTGATATAAGATCAAAAGGGTGGATGGTGGACCTGGGATGAGTGAAAAGTGAGTATAATCAGGGTGCATTGTGAAGTTTCCAAATAATCAATAAAAAAATATTGTACTGAGATAAAATAAAGAAAACAAACAAAAAATTTAGTTTGTGTGCCCTGCGCAATCGTCTCGCCAGCAAGAACGCACGTGGGCACCAGGATCCTTCTGCAGCAAGCGTTTATTGCGATGAAAGGAAGAAGAGCGAGAGCCCGAAGATGGCATTGCTTTATATACACGCTAGGGTGGTGTGGACAAATCTGATTGGCTGCTTGCTCAAAACCCCGTATGACGCCCTGGGCTGGGCAGTGACTTGGCGCGCTTTCACCACTTGCACATGCGCAATTTACTTGTTTACCCATGGAAGTGCCGGGTGCCAGTGCCATCTTGTAATGGCAAATGCTGTCACCGCTCGCCATGGCTCTCTACAAGTTTGGTCTGAATGGAGGTCCCTATAGCATTGGAGAACTCCCCAAGCTGTTAAAGATAATAAAATAAAGCTGTGTCTGATTTCCCTCAAATTCATCTTGGGGACTTATGCTCAGATACATTTTCAAGGTTCTTTGGTAAGTTTCTCTGTCAGTCATTTGACTTACTGACCTTATTAAAAATTGACTATGTTCCCTTGCTTTTGTTTTCTCACCAAATCCCCACTAAATATTGGAATGGCACTGACATGAAAAAATAGTAATTTCCTACACTCATCCATACTCTTCTCCCAGGTTATGTGTAGTAACTCATGGCCTTTTCTGACCATCAGATGCTTAAAAGAATGGATTTTAAGGATATGGGATTTTCCCAGAAACCTTAAGCCTGGAGAAGGACAGAGCATCAGCTAGAGGGTAAACTATCTCCCTGAAATAATTTCCAATAGTCCGGCAACTTGTCAAAGTACTTCACTGGATGAGACCAGGATTACTCAGATGTACATATCCTTGGCAATCTAATTAAATTTGATTTTACCTAAAGACCCTAAAACTGGGCTTGAGCAAGTTTATGAATCACTTTGTCCATCTTCTCAATATTACCTCAATAAAGAAAACTTTTGGTGCTTTATGCTTTTAATTTGGCTCTTTTAATTTATCTTTTCCATTACTAATATTTTCTCACATCTGAAACAAATAGAGATAAATTTAATCATATTTTTTTCTAAATTGGGCGGACCTGATTTCATCTATTTGTGTAAATGTGTCTATGATAATTGTGTTTTTAAATGTTTGGCTGTCTTAAAAATAATAAAAATAAATAAAAACAAAACAAAAAAATAATCAATTTTTTTTTCAATGAACTAATTTCACTTCAGTTATATTTAAAGAAAAAACTATGTAAATAGGAATGGAATTTCAAAACAAAAATTATTATACTTAAAACAAAAATAGTAAACAGTAAGGTGAAAAGACATGATAAGGAAGCAGAGATAACATTCATATTTTGTCTTCCTGTTAAATAACTGACAAAGTAGGAATAAGAGAACTGGACTAAAAAGTCTTCCTTTATGGCTGCCCACCCCATCAGCTATCCAGTGTACCATTAGTTCTGCAGACTTTAAGTATATCTATGTATTACACACTGGGTATTTTCCAACACATCTGGCCTGTCAATTTATCATTGACTCTCTCTGCATGCCTCTCATTGCCTTCCCACTTATCAACAGAGTTGACTGCTATCTTATTATTCTGCATCTTCAACAATGGAGATCTTCCACACTGTATCACAAATTTATTACGATTGAAACTAAAAATTAACATTAAAACTGAATTTGAACAACTGTTATATAAAGACAGTAAACCTACAATTTAAAACCCAGGGATTTTTGACTGATGTAAGGATCAAAACGATGCTAAGTAGAAGTCTTTGAGGTTGCACAGAAAGGAGACAAATAAGAAAGACTGCCAAACTGAGAGGTCAACAGAAAGGAGCAAAAAATTTCAATGTACTGTATTCCATGCCTTACTGTATATCAATGTTCTCATTAAAACTTTTGTGCACTGATTTATATTCTTGGGATAAAAATTTTCCAGGGCAGAATGTCTTTTTATTGGTGATCTACTACAGTCTTCACACAGCTAAGTTTTTGATAAAACTGCAGTTTATTTTGTGACCAGAGAATATTCAAGACAGATAACAGAATGGCCATCATGAATAATTCTTACTAATTTTAAATTTATTCATGTGTATCTTCTGTTTAGGAAGATTCTTTAGGAAGAAAATCTCTGTGCTCCTAACTTAATTCATGTTGGTGCTATTATAATAACAGTAAGCCAAGTAAGCCACCCACTATGGATGACATGAAATGATCCCAAGGAGAGGCAATGTATCTAAGTTATACTTTCTATTGCTGAGATGAAACAAAATGACCAAAGTTTCTTAGGGAGGACAGATGTGCTTAGAATTGCACATCTTTGTTCATCATTAAAGGAAGTCAGTATAGGAACCAAAACAGAGTAGGAATCTGGAAGCAGGAGCTGATGTTGTTGTGGAGGGGTGCTATTTACTGGAATGCTTCTCATGGCTTGCTCACTCTTGATTCTTATAGACCTTCAGCCCAAGGATGGCTTCACCCATAGTGGACTGGTCCCTCCCCCTTCAGTCATTAATTATAAAACGTCTTATAGGCTTGCTTGCAATGTTGTCTTATGGAGTCACTTCAAAACTGTAGTCATCTCCTCTCAGAAGACTTTAGTTTGTGTCAAATTAACATAAAATTATCCATCACCATGTCATAATCATTTTAAAAATAAAGCAAATATTATATTTCACATGGTATGCTAAATAGGTTTGAATTATGTTTTAAATGAAAATATTAAAGATGAAATCATTTCACTGAATATGTCATTTCACTAACATTAAATTATTTGAAAGCATAGCTAATACATAAAATAGTAATGAATGCATTATTAATTTAATTACTAAAGTACAAAATACAAGCAATATGAAACTAGATAAAAATTAATATTTTCACATAAACTAGAAAATGCAGAACTCAGTTGTGTGATCACTGAGGGATACATAGTGCAGTGTAAAGATACATTGATTTACAGTAGCTGTGTCATAATATTTATCATCCCAGGGAATATAATAAGTCTATAAAAATAATATCTCTGAAATTTGAATGTTTGCAATTTATAAATTGTGGTTTGTTGTTTTCTTATTGTTTCATTGGTGGTAAATATAAAAGTTATCATTGCTATCACATTCATCTTTGTTAAATGGGAAGATATTAGAGTTTCTTTCAAATGTATGAAAATGTCAGGTATAAGAAATGTAAAATAAACAACTCATAAAAACAAGATGCATACCAGATCTTTGTGTTGCAGTAGAAGATCCCATCTTTCTACCCATCTACTTACAATGGTTGATCAATTTGTTAAATGAATAAATTCTCTCTTTTCATTCATAAGCTTTCAAAATACATCAAAAATATATTCTAATGTTGTGTTTAGTTCAAGATTTTGAAAGTACTTTTTATTTCCCAGTGACACATTAACTTATCACCAGAATATACTGTTGCACTCTAGTGATGTCTGTAGATATACTTTGCTTGATTCTACAACACTGTAAAACACATTTTAATTCTAGGAATAAACCTGATATATATATATTTGTATATTTTATAGTATAATATATAAGTATATAAGTATAGTAGCAGAAATTTTTGTGTGATATTTTACTTATAATTGGTATAATAATTTTTAATTTATTTATAAAGCCCTTCCTAATGCTCTCAGCAAATGGCAGCTTGGACTGGAGTGATACCAGTTAAAGGCTAAGGCACACAATCAAATCTGTATTTCTGCACTGCTGCTCAGGCGTGGAAACACTGCTGGGCAGATGAAATGTGGAGACACTAGATTGATTGCATTTACCCTGTGGTGCCATCAGGTGCTGGGCTTGAGGTAAACACTAATTCACCACTCGGGGTGTGAAAATGCAGCCTTACGTGTAGGAGTTCAAAACTGGGGTTCTCTGACTCTCAGGTGTCCAGTCACCACTAAAAACCATGGAGGAGTCAAGAATGGAGTGTGGAGTCCATGGGCCTTTGATGAGGAGCCCAGAACTGGGGCTCCACAGACTTCTGGATATCCAGATGCCACTGAGTTGCTGGAACTTAGAAATTAAGTGGGCCCATGTGCTGAGAATGAGGAAGGTGTGTGGGAGTGGGGCAGAGATGGGCAACTGTGGCTTAGCTCATCTTGAAGGTCCTTAACTTAGCAGAAGTTGTCTGGGAGAGCAGAGGGACCTTCTGTGGTAGATTTAGTTCTCCATGGTGGGCTTTGATGAAAGAGACCTTGGTTTTAAACTGTTTATTGATTGTTCATTGTGGAAAATGTGTACACACCACTTCCTCAGGGTAGATCAGAGATTAAATACCTTTCACAGAAATGAAAGTCTGAGAAGTAACGCTTATTGGCTAAACCCCCAGGTTCGTCTTTAAACCTCATTAGCATGAAGAACTCTGTTCTGATCTACGGGACCACAGGTCATATTTCCTTTGTGGGAAGTGTGGCACATGTTCCACGACAGGAATCTGATAGGGAGCAGGAAGCAGCCTACTGTCTCAGGTGGGTACCTGGGTGCCATGGACTTTTAACCCACTAAACCTTACTAAGTTTTCTGGCAAAGTCCACTGACCCACACAAAGCCTCAAGAAAATGTTTGTCTTTACTACGCAGAGTCATTGGACCTATTGGTCAGTAGATAGATCAGTATATAAACATTTCAATTTCCAAAATGCTCAATTATTGAAGATTGGGCAAAACCTTATGCAAAAGAAATTTAGAAAATTATTTTTAATGACAGAAGACCATTGTGTTGTACTCTTCTATCAGGATAACTTGAGATAGGTAAAATGATTAATTTTAGATGTCACATTGGCTGGACAAAAGAATACTGAGCTAGTTATTAAGCCACTGAGTGTGGTATATTTGTGGGAGTAATTCCAGGAGAGATTGTGATTTACACCAGTGAACTGCAAGAAGAACCCCATAGCCAGCTATGGATACAAATCAAATAATAAGGCAGAGGGTAAGATGATGCTCTGTCTCCTTCCTCAGTCCTTCTGGAACAATTCTGCTCCTTTTCTACAAGCTTCAGAACTGCAGATCTCTGTCCTTTAGACAAAATTTTGCTTAATTGTTTCTTTAAAATTAATACTTCTTCAGATTAGTGAGGAAGGGTGTTAAATGTTATGGTTGCTGGTGTACTGTGAAAAATCTAATAAAACCTGGAGGACAAATTTACCAATCTTGATTGAATAGATAAAATGCACATTCAAAATTGTAAAATTCTTGTTTCTTACCTCTTTAGTTTATTTGACTTTTGTACTAATAGTTCCAATGTGAAATTTAAATTTAAATGTACAAAGGGATAGAGGTTGCTCTTTAATCTGCACGAAAAACACCATGTAAAGTCATTTTATTTTAATTACAAAAATAATATTCCTCTCCTCTACTAACCAAATCTGTATTTTAAAAGAAACTGAAACAAGGATAGAAAGGGGGAAAAAGGAACAAAAACCAAAACCAAAACAAACAACAATAAAATAACACACTCAAATACTTACTTGTTTTTCCATAGAGGCTTAGCTGTGATTACTTCTGGCCCAGGTTTTGATACTTTTAAAATTATAAAGCTTTATTTTCAAAGTCCTGTGTATTGTACACATGTTCCTAAGAATTGATCCTGCAGGATGGGTGTTATTGGGAGTGAGACACTCAGAGGATTTCCCCATGGGATGTGGATCTGGTTGCTAGGCAACCTCACTAGAAATGCCTACTTTGTCATCCACTTATGGATTTCAGTCTTGTGTTTGGAAATTCTAAGTCAAACAATATTTTGAATCTTCTATTGGTATTTTAAATATTAGAAAAGTTTGTAGTGAAGATGATAGATTATGACCTAAAAGAGTAATATATTTAAATTATCCACTTTAGTCTTTTATTTAAAACAGTTTTTACTAGTTATTCATGGCTATAATGTGTTCGGTTCAAATCATTTCTCCATTTCCTCGATCTCCTCCATCCAAGTCTTCTCTACTAATTTGTCATTCAGACTTCAATTGTGCATTCCCCCTTTTTTCCATCCCTCCCTCCTTTCCCTCTCCCCCATCTATCTCTCTCATATGTCTGTATTTCTCAGCACCCCTGCCACTGGGTCCATTCAAACTATGCTGTCACTTCATTTATCCTTGGTTATGGAACCATCTCCTGGAGATGGCTAGCTTCTCAGGGGTGTGTTCCTGGAGGAAATTGACTCTATCTTTTCAGTCACAATTGTTCAATTGGAAATAAGTTTTCAGCTTGGAGTGGGACTTTATGATGCCTTTTCCATCCATTCTCCGGTCTGAGGTTCAGTTAGCAGTTCTGTCTTGTGAAGTGGTCTTTAAATCAGATACTTTTAGGTGTTTACCTTGACTTTTCATTTTACTGAAATTACACCTTCATGGTTATTGATGCAACATCTTAACATTTAAATGATACTGTGGATGTGATTATTGTAATTTTTGGTTTTCATTTTCAGTTTGACCCAATCTAGCATCCTCTGAGAGAAGGGTCTCTGAGAAGTCTTTGAGTAACTTTATCAAACCGTGTAAATTAATATGACTAGTGATCTGGGGAACGAAAACCATAGCTTTCTGTCATTATACATTTGTAGTCCTATGCTATCTTCTCCCAAAGGGGAATGGGTGGTTAGCTCAGATGTGCAAAGTAGTTTCCTTAATGCAATGTGCAACTGTGTACCTCAGTTTGTTTCTTCTTGAATTGGAAGAAATAGGGTGAACAAGTGGCCTTGCCGAAATTGCAATTGTCTTAAATTGCATGAATATGAATATTTCAGGACTTTTTCTGTATGACTGGGGACAATTTTAAAACACATGTTATTTTTTTTTATTTATTTATATACTATGGACATTTTTATTGTCCTATTTTTATTTTCACATTGAGCCATCATTCTCTATTATTTTCTCTAAGAGGGTATTAATGCACTCTCAGTCATCTGTATATAATGGAATGTTGACATGGCGACGTGACAGGAAATGTGTCATGGAAACAAGACCAAAGCACAAACATAGCTAAATTATCTCTGTTGGACAAGTATTTTGGCATCTTGTCGATGAGATGTAATCAGATAATCTATCTGGACAAATCACAAGTGGTTATGGAATAGATTATTCCAGCAAAAGTGAAAGGTATAGAAAACTTATGAAAATTATAGAAAGTATTTATGACCCCTAGACCTGAGCAAAATAATGCAGGCTAACAGGTTCACTAGTTCCACCAAGAAGGCAGAACTAAATGTGAGATTTTAGGTCTTCACTGCCCTGAGATACACTCTACATTCCAGGAGGGGTACATTATCCCTGAGTCAGAGGACACTTGCTGGATTAACATTCAAGAGAGGAAGGGAGAGGCTGATTAACATTCCTTAGACCTCAGGAAAGAGAACCCACTTGCAGGTGGGGAAGGCCCAAAGCACAGATGGTTGGGCAAGGTTACATTCTTGATAAGTGTAAGAGATGTTTCCGTATGACTCCTTAAGAGTCATGTAAGAGTGTAAGAGATGTTTCCTCATGATTCTGGCTGAATTACAGGTTGGGACTTTCTACTGTTTTTATGTTATGTTCCCTTGGTTACCCCCTCTCCCCCCCACCCCCCATTTGTAGTTTTACCCTTTAAAATTCCTCCTCCCCCAGGCCACTGGGTTATTCCTCCTCTGCTCCTGCGTGGGTTATGAATTGACCATCAGCCAGTTGATCCAAATATACCTCTTGCTGATTGCATCTTGGTCTAGATCGATGTCTTGTGAATTATTGGGTGGCCATGACATTCCAAGACTTGAGTAAGGGACTCCTCTCTTGGGATCTTTCAAAAGCAGCCTTCTTCCTGACTGTATCATTTCTACTTTAATTGAGGAGATCTTGTAGAATGAAAAATTATAAAAAAAATAGTTAATAAGATATATACAGGTTTTCCTTTAGGTTTTTCTTTAAAGGACATGGAAATTTTTCTCTGAAACGAGCCAGGCCAGTTTTGGGAACTGGCTGTACAGAAAAGGAAAGTAGCACCATGATGACAGGACAAGTGACAGGGTAACAACTGAGAAATAGTTGGGCAGAGTGACAGGGTAACAACTGAAAAATAGTTGAACAAGTGACATGACAAGACCACATTTTTGTGAGAAATGGGTGTGCAGAGTGCTTTCCACATGATCCTGTATCATTTAGGTTTGGGCTCCCCTGGAATGTTCCACTATTTTTATGTTATGTATCCTTGACAACCCCTCACCCCCTCCTCACTCCCCTGGTTTGTGGTTTACCCCTTTAAAAACCCTCCTCAGACTGACTGGCTTTGTCAAACTCTACTTCTGTGAGAGTGTGCAGTTTGACCGCTAGCTGCCAGCTCTCTTCCCTAATAAACCTCTGCTCATTGCATCCATGTATGGTGTCTTGGAGTTTGTGGGTGGCCGTGACTTCCCGAGACTTGAGTAAGGGTCTCCGGAGTTTGAGGGTCTTCAATCTACAGAAAGGGTCAGTGATTAATTACAAATATTAAAACTGCTTTAGTATAATCTGCTCTAGGGCATATTCTCCCTACTTGGGATCAGTTCATTTCACACAGAATGGGTGTCTTACTGTGGAGTGAAAAATTATAAAGATCATTTTATAAAATATATACAGGCTCATTAGTTCCAGGAAGGCAGAACTGAATGTAGGATTTCGGGCCTTCACTGCTCCATACATTCCTCAAGCCTCAGGGAAGAATATCCACCTGTGGGTGGGGTAGGCCCAAAGCAGGAAGACACATTCCTGGCCACAAAGAAAAATAAAAAGACATGCCCAGACAAGTCCTAACTAGCCATCCTGCCGCCTCTGCAAGTTGCTGATATTTGAAATAACCAATCATGTGTAACCGCGCCAAACTTTCCCAGCAACTTGTCTCCACTCCTCTCTTCCACTCTTTTTTTTTTCTAGACCTACAGTAAACCTTCTCTATTCGTCTCCTCTATTCCTTTTATCTTATACTAAACCTCCTCATGACTTATCTCGTATCTCTCTAGCCTCTGAAGCCTTGTCTATACTGACAGAATGTCTAGAAAGGCTTGGGCAATTCATCTGATCCCTGCTTAATCTCAAGTGTCTTGGTGAAAATTAGTGGGGTCTCATGTTTTTACACAAGATCTATCAACGGGATCTGGCGTGGGCTTTTGGGTGTCTCTTACCTTCTGTAACCCGCTGTTGACCACGGCCTGATCAATTGATGGGGTCCCCATGTCTGAGGGGATATTCTTTTTCTCGGTATCTTCTCTTGCTCTTGACTCTTGAAGACCAGAACCTACAAGGGTCTTGTGGAAGAAAGGCTTTTATCGGAGGGGAAAGGTGTTCCTCCACTAGATTTATCTAGGTGGCTATATTGGGCACTAGATCTAGGTGCCTGAGGGATCCTGGCCTATTTAATTGTTTTGATAACTAACTTACTTTTTACTGTAAATTTGTATCTGTACCAAAATGGAGGCCTATTCTTTTGACTCTCTGCCTCGGGACAGCCTATAACTTTTTGTAGCAGGCAAACCTGTCCGACCTGTCTGACCTGCCTGCAGGCAATTTTGTTGATTCAGAGTTAAGCTGGAGTCACGTCACGTGACTTGTCTCAGTGCTACTTATTCGATTTTTCTTCCTTTTTAAATCTCAGCTCTATTTACTCACTATTTTTTTAATAAAAAAATATATAATTATAACTCTCAGGTGAATAATCTTGCTGGGGCTGTTTGTCCAGCTGTTCTGGCTCTACTGCCAGGTTTCTAAGTACCTGGGCCCTCTCTATCTTCATAGGCGGCAGGTGGAAAACTGCCGATTAGTTACAGCAGGGACTCCGGGGTCCCCAGTGCAGCCATGTCGGCCAACTTGCAAGGGGGCTGTTTTGGGGAGCCGCGAGCTGTCGCCCTCCACGTGATGTTACTTAGAAAACGCCCTACATGCGGTAGGCAGGCTATCCGAACACAGACTGTGGTCGGTGTCTCTTATTAAAGGACCTACCCGCCTTTCTGCTCTGCAGCAGTATTCTTGTACCGGCGGCTTCATCTCCTTTTCTGCCGGTGATCATGTTATCTATTTTTAATTCATGATGTTTAACACAGTAGATTAACATCGGCTAACATACAATTTGCCAGGAGAACACAAAAAAACAACACAAATAGTTCACCTCTCTCACGGGTGGCACATAAAACAGGTGATACAGACAGTTCTCGCCCATACCACGGGGCGCGACCAAGTTATACAATAGGGGCATAGAAAGACGGCCAGAAATCTGCCTGCCTCTGCCTCACAAGTAAGACTCTAATAACCAGACAACGCAGTCAGTCTTCACAGATTCAGATTTAACAGATTTAGACGACTTGGCCAGCCTATGCTGGACCAAGTCTAACAGATTTTAACACACCAGCAATGAACAACCCAACGTTCAAGCTGTTAAAAAAAAAAACAATTTTAACTGGTCTCAAAATAGTGTCTAACTGAAACACAAATCATAGTACATGGTATTTTTTAATTTTCTATGAATTCTAAGAATAACCATTTTGTTTATTTTAAAACCAATTGCCATTAAAAATATTTTTAAATGATCAAATATCCAGGTGGTAGTGCTGTATACCTATAATCCCTATACTCAGTAGGCAGAGGCAGTCAGATGTGAGTTGGAGGTCTGCCTGGTTTACAGAGTAAGTGTAGGCCAGTCAAAGCTACACAGGAAAAAAAGTCAAATGTTCTTTTCATAGTAATGAAGTCTACATAGGGTAGCCTGCAACCAGTACTCTGAATACATCTAAAGTATTAAGACCCAAAGGGACAGCAGAGTCAGAATTTAGGCATTTGTACATCTCACAGGGCAGCTTTACTCCTTCCACCTAGGCCTGGGTGGTTGGATATAGTTCTAGACCTATCCAAAAATGGATGTAAGGATAACTGGCAAGCTGGGTCTTTTGATAGAAGAATCACAGTGAGTTAAGACAGTAGTGGAATTAAGGAGACTTGGGAAGGGGCCTATACTTCTGCATTATCTGTGATCAGGACCACAGTCCAAATTTAACTATATGATAAATTTAATTTTCTTATTATAGAAGCCAAAAAACTGTTGGCCCTCTTACAAGAGCCACTTATTAAAACAGTAATTTTTTTTTGATAATATAACTCTCAGGGCTGTTTGCTTAGCTGCCCTATTACAGCAGCAACCCCGGGGTCCCCTGTATAGTCACACCCATACCAAATTAGGTAGCTGTCACACGCTAACAGCAGAGGAACAGAGTTTTCTCTTACCCACAAGCTGTGGAACAGGACCTGCCTGTCTCACTGTTTCTGCTTTTGAAACTCAAGATGTTAACACGATATCAGTCCAGAAGCACATCAATCGTCAATCAGAGTCCAAGAACATAAAACAAACAACATAAACAACAGATAGCCTACCCCTGCCACGGGCGGCACAACACAACAATAGACACACTGATAGATCAGCCAAACGCTATTCTGATGGAGCTCAACCCCCGTAGGAGCACTCTGTCTCCACTTCAGAAACCTGGTGGTCAGGCTCTCCTGACTCCCTGATGGAGAAGGGTCTTTCACCTACTCCCCTGATGGAGAAGGGTCTTACACCTTCTCCCCTGTCCCCAGAGCGTCCTCTAGGTGCAGCCTGTGGCCCACGTGCACGTCTGCTTCCACAGCCAGTGAGTCCCTCACGGACCACGCACTGGCAGCTGCGCTGGGGGAGGGTCCGACCTCAACCCCAGTTACCTGATTCACTGCAGTAGTACCAAAACAGAAACCAAGACAAGACAGACACAAAGATAATGACAAAGACAGCAGCGCCACACTCAGACACACTCCACTCATATAGACCTACCTCCAAGGGGTTGTCGGGGGTCCTGGGTGGTCTCACGAATCCTAGACGTCGTTTCCCGGTCAGGGAACCAGAATGAAAGACCCCCGAGGGACCCTATCTCAAGTCTGGACCAGCACTCACCCACGGACACACGAGAGACCTCCTTGATGCATTTGCATAAGGTAGTTTAATAGCAAGGGCCCTTGGGTTGAAAACCGTCTCACCCAGGAGACAAGGGATTTCAACCTCGAACCCCAGAGGCGGGAGCTATTTATGGGTAGGGGTAGGGAAAGGCGGGAAAGTTTGGCGTGGTTACACATGATTGGTTATTTCAAATATCAGCAACTTGCAGAGGCGGCAGGATGGCTAGTTAGGACTTGTCTGGGCATGCCTTTTTATTTTTCTTTGTGGCCAGGAATGTGTCTTCCTGCTTTGGGCCTACCCCACCCACAGGTGGATTTTCTTCCCTGAGGCTTGAGGAATGTATGGAGCAGTGAAGGCCCGAAATCCTACATTCAGTTACACCTTCCTGGAACTAATGAACTTGTATATATTTTATAAAATGATCTTTATAATTTTTCACTCTACATCACTTACTTTAACATTATTGTAATAGAAACAGCATAAGCCATTCTAGGAGTTTTCTTCCTAAACCACTTAAAAATAAAATGTACTCATGAACAAATATAAAACCAATGAGAAATACACATGATGACTATTTTACTCTTGAATATTACTCTTGAATATTACTTGCTCACAAAATAAAGTAAAGTTTTATCAAAGGCTATTCTGGCCAAGTAATCTTTTTTTGAAACATAAATAGGTGTACAGAAGATATAGTGAGAACACTGATATCCAGCAAGGCATGGAATACAGTGCATTGGAAATTTGTATTCTTTTCTATTGACCTCTCAGTTTGGCAATCTATACATTCTGTGTCCTTTCTGTGCAGGATGATGACTATCTCGACCATTAAATCAGTCAAAATTCTTGGGTTATAAATTGTAGATCCACTATCTTTACATTATAGTTGTTCAAACCTAGTTAGTATTGATCTTTAGTTTCAATAATAATAAATTTGTGATGTAGTGTGGAAAGAACTCTCTTGTGCCAGACTCAGGCAGAGTGGTTACATACCAGTCATCTAATATGAAGAGTGACAAGGACATGTCAGGGAAATAGGGAGAGACAGTGCTATGTGACAGAGCAGATGCACTAGGAAATACTCAGAGTTTTATATACAGGGTACATAAATGTAGAGAAAATCTCTTGTGGTCCTGCCAATAAAACACTGATGGCTCTTTGCTGAGGCTAGAAATAGGAAATGAAAGTTCTAGGAAAGAGAAGAATTATGGGATAGAGTCAGGAGCTCCCAAGTTTCTCTTGGCCTTTGTGGGGACAAAATGACATGGTTCCTGCCCCTGGGACATGCCCTAGTGCTAGTCTCCATGAATGTATATGGCTGCCGTGGGCATAAGGCTTTTTTGTGCAATAACTAACGTACATATTTCACATTCCACAGAGGAATGTCCCCCATGTTAACTTAATGACTTTATCAGAATCTGCCATGGGGAGCCATAGTTAAGGTCTTTGCCTACAGAGCAGAGGGCCTCTCAGAGCTCCTAGCCAGGACCACCAACACAAGGCAAGCTGCCTCCAAGCCAAGAACACTCTCTTGGTGTGGATGTGTGTGTGGGGGGAGACTCAGCTAGAGTTCCCCTCTTCCCCTCCGTCCTCAGCTCTTCTGCAGTTTCCAGAGGCGCCTGGGCACCCAAGAGCCTGAGAACCACACTCCCAGGCCTTTTCTAAGATCCCTGAGCCAGCAGTCTAGCCTGTGCTTCCCCACTCCTGAGTGGTATCTTCAAGTAGTTCTCTATTTTTATCCTAAAATGTTCTCTGGAAAGCTAATCTCCTGCAGAACAAAGGTCCAGTCTTTTACATATCCACCTAGTCATTTACTCTGGGTTTTCTCTTTATTATCTTATGAATCAGCATTTCTTAACCCCAGTCTTTTGATTCTTAGGAGACAGCAGGCCTACATTTTTTTTTCTTAACATTGCAAAAGAATTCAGAGTTATTCCTGCTTTTGGTTAAGCATAGACAATAAACTAGTTGACTGGGACCCTGCTGTGAAATTACCATTTCTACCACACCTAGGCCTAACCATATAATCTGAGAATGATTTGAATTCAGAAAGATGCCTAATTTTATATCTGTCTCACTAGCTGGCTCATTGATGCAGCTGCCTTTGCTCCTTTTGATTCTTGAAGCCCCTCATACAATTCATATTGAATCCTTATTTTTTGCATAGCTGAGAAATTATATATTTTAGAACTCATTTATTTAGAGATCTTTCTCATAACTTTAAGGGCTGTCCTGAAGGTCCCAGTGTTTTTTTCCATTTTGCTGAGACATAGCCACACCTTCAACTCCTGGACTTGTTTACAAGAATACATTTGATGGAAAATTATACCGAAAAGTGTGAACAGAGTTACCAGGAACCATCAGGAACCGAAAAGATATCAGATGATCTTTCTGGAATGGTTGTGCCATGAACTGTTTAAGTTATTGACATATTTGCTTCTCTAGGCAGGGCCAAGATTACATTTTAGGAAGTGGTTTTAATACGTTTTTCCCATATATACATATATAATACATCACTAGTTATTAGCCCACACTTTTGACCAGCTTTCTATACAACAATGAAGATGTGCTGTCTTATAGTGATGCTCTATAGACAAATAGATGATTTCTTAAATATTAGTGATAATTCTGTAAGAATTCCTAAAATTATGCTAGTAATTATTAAGTTATTTCATTTTCATCTTTTCATTGGTTATTTTATTTATTTACATTTCGAATGTTATCCCTTTCCAGTTTCCCCTCCACAAGCTCCCATCCCCTCCTCCCTCACCCCTGCCTTTATGAGAGTGCTCTCCCACCCATCCACCCAGTCCTGCCTTTGCAGGCTAGTGTTTCCCTACCTTGATTCATTAAACCTCCATAGGACCAAGGGGCTCCCCTCCCAGGGATGCCATATAAGGCCATCCTCTGTTAAATATTCAGCTGGAACCATGGGGTACCCTCTGTGTACTCTGTGGTTGGTGCTTTAGTCCCTGGGAACTTTGGGGTCTATTTTATAATAAGATTGCTATTAAGTCCTTTTTGATGTCAAAATATTAGTAACTGTGAATCCTCAAGAGTCACGAGTTAATTGCTTCTGAGATAGAAAGGTGGCATCTACAACTTAGAGCACATTACAAGAGGTTATAAAATCATTAAACAAAGGTCATAAAAAGAGAACTAATGATTTACTATGGGTGCAAGGAGAGTAGATAAAATATTGACTGGGCTCACTATATGAAACTTCACCAATATTTTAGTCACAAAAATTATGTTTTTTAACTTTTAGTGAACCTGTAGAACTAATGACAGATGATGAATCTTTAGCCAGATATTTACTCTTAATCGATATTCATGTAAACATTCTCTGTTGTAAACTTCTTATTCAATTTATGATTTGAATTTATGTGTGAATGTGTAGTGACCTTTTTACCAGGTGAGCATGTATTCTAAAATGTGTATAAGTGCTGTGGAGAGGGAGAACTTTTTAGACAGAACTCAAAAAGAATCTTTTAGAGAGAACTTTTTAAGAAAAGAATTTTCTTAAAACCCTTTTCAGAGAGAACTTTTTATACAGAACTTAGAAATAAAGATTAAAATCACTTTTCAACATGTCCCTCTTTTCTTCCTGGGATGTCAACTAGCAAGCAGGAAGTTAGAACCACATAGTTCTTGTTGAGATAGAATGAAGAGTACTTTACTTTATCCCCTTCTGTTTTACTGTGAGGTGCTAAATGCTGGAGTCTGCAGTGTCTGGATTCATGGGCTCTTAGACAGGCAGGTCAGTTATAATAGCAAACTGATGTATACTTGAGACAGGTAAAAGTTTTATTACTAAACAGCAACACTAACTATTTTGCAAATCAAGTCTTACCCTTGCTGTTGCTCTTCTCCTTCCAATACCTCAAGAGGAACAAAAAACAAAACAAAACAAAACAAAACAAAACAAAACAAAACAAAACAAAAAAAAACCTAAAAAACTGCCAGGGTGGCCCAGGCATATAGGTGTAATGAAATAAAAAAAAAAAACCTATATAAAATATCCGTAAAAATTCGTAATACCAATGAACTAACAGCAATCGTTCACAAATGGAAAGAAATATACTTTGTTCATGCCCTGCATTTTATGTTTTGCAAAATATATAAATTAGACTAATTTATTACTAATCAGTTTAAAAACACACTTTAATTAAGTGATGAAAATTTGTTACTTAAGCATATTCTTTATTTATTGCACACATAAAACTAAAACAAATACCAATAGAATAATAAAAATATGACTCAGTGAGTTAAAATAAATAAAATTTAAGTTTTGTAAAGTAAATCTCCTGCAGAAGGAAACAGTTGTGCCATCAGTTCAGTAAGCACGGGAATGATTTTATCCCTCCTCCTTCTTAGTGGAATAATGTAGGTGTAAAAGTAATATGAAAAGAAGTACAATATCAAATATCTCTGTTTGCATTAAACCTTTTTGAAAAAGATCAGAAATAAATGTACATAAATAATAAGTGTTTCCAATGAAATCTTCAACCCAAAAGAAATAAATCACAGGCATTAGATGTGAGAGTACTGAATGTGGTTTTTTTTATTATGTTACTTAGAAAATGAAATGAGTAATGTTTTAATTTATACCTCAATGGTAAAAGAAACTAGACATTGAACAAGGCCCAAAGTACAAGAAGAATGAGGAAAGATGAGCCAGAATAAAAGTCAAAGACAGAGGTGGAGGCCTGAGGCAGATGCGGCAAGCAGTGCTCCATGGTAGGATGAAGGGTCGCCTGTAAGAAAGTTAACACTATATTGTGGATAACAGTTTACTAGTAACTTCAAATAGCCTTTTTCAGGATGTTATGTAGCCAAGACTCTTATGTAGCCAAGTCTAACCTCAGTCTCACTATGGAGATAAAGCTAATCTTGATTGTCTGATCCCCATGTCTCTGCCTCCTCACTGTTAAGATTAAAGTGTCCCGCACCAGTCCTGGTTCATGTGGTGTGATCAATCCAACATAGGACCCCACACATCCTGGTAAGGCATTTTACAAACTAATCTGTATCCTCAAACCAATGTTCTAATTGTATTAAAGTAGATAAAGATCCCCACTAGAGGGCAGAATCATTGAATGCTATTTTACCTGACAGCAGTGACAGCTTCAAACCATCAAAATTAGATTCCTTGCTTTCAAGCCTCCTGGCTATTGTGTGCATGACAGCTTATTAGTCCTGAACAAGCTTTTTTGGGGTTTACAAGGAATCAATCTATTTTGTTTGCTAGGAAATGTGGCTGACTACAAATTCATCTGGCAAACTCTCCTTTCCCACATTAATGGCAAGAGGCATGAAGTTTGCATGCAAATGAGAAGCACATGTTTCAAAGATATTTTGGATCTTAAACAACAATAAGAAAATGCAGATTTCTCCTGTTAATCTGACAATCAGTTGCTTAAATTTCAATCTCTTGTTTTTTATTAATCAAGTGGTATGAATTCAAATCTTCCCATACCCCTAGTATCATTGTTTAAGCAACACAGATACAACTCATTTGTATCTGGTTTCAGTTTAGTACTGTAAAAGTCAATAACAGACATATATCCTGAGGAGCATGGTAGATCTGATCTACCCAGTATGTGATATTTTCAGTGTACTACACAAACTAAGAAGGCACAGACCCCACAAACTGGGTCTCATATATGATACATAACATCACATATACAAACCATCATTTGTGAAGAACTATGCTAACTGCATAAATGTGAGAGTATTGAACCTCAGCTCTTTATTAAATTTCATAATTTCACTGAAAATTCTGAAAATTTAGTTTTAAAGTCTATTCTACTTCATTATTTATATACTTTCTTTTTTGTATAAAAATTAAACCATATAGTTCTATACCTTTTATCTTTTTAGAAATTAATAAAAAGTTCAGATTAATCAAATTAAATTAAATTTAATGTACACTAAAAATTTGAAGATGTTGAAAGACCAGCTGAAACTTCACACAGAGAACAGGAAGAAAGGCCCTGGGCAAGGGCAGGGAAAAGTTGTTGAAGGCATTCTTGTGAAGCTTCAGCAATGGTAGACTTCTGGGTATATTTTAAAACTAACAGCTCGTCAACTTTCTGAATTCATAATCAAGGCATATCTACTCCCAAACACTGTGAGCACTGAAGACAGGATAAAAATATTTGACTTCTCTCTTCTGCCTTCCCAGCAGCCTTCTTGCAGAAATCTCAGTTGGGGTAATATAATAAAAGAATAGGAGAACTAGATAGTGAGAACCTTAAATAATGTATCCCACACATGTATGCTCTCTCTGTTTCTGTCTCTCTCATACATAATGACTAGTCAACAGCATTACTCTCTAGGGTTCTATTATTTTAGCACTGTGGTATTGAGATCATGCTTCAGTTTAATCACTCTACTTCTCACTCCATACTCTACTATTGTATTCATGTATAAAACAGTACAATATTTTTTCATTATGGTATTAAAATGTACTGTATGAGTTGAATACAATGCAGTTGCATAAAAATATTGCTATTATGATGATACATTTATCATAAGAATGCTAGACAGTTGGTTGGAAAGGAGAAAAACATTTTCAGTAAAATAGTAAAGTTTATCATAACAGGGAAAAGTAAAGTCTCTCCATAGAAGGGCAATTTGAGCACTGAAAACCTCTGAGAGAACAATGCTGGGCTCTCTTGTCTCACATTTCTGTGAATTGTGAAGTTTCTTTCTAATGTAGAGGAGAATCAGACCTTATTCTGAACATGTCATAAGACAAAGTAACAAGACATCTTCAAGTATTGAGGATATTAAAATTTTCCTTCCTCCTTGACTCTATAAGGGTATTTTATAGGAACGATGAGAGATATGCTTTCCACCTATTTGGATGGGTCAAGTCATTGCTGTGAAACATGAGCATGTACAACAGCAGGCGACTTATGAATTTATCAGCCGTCTAATCATTTAAGCATGAGGAATATTGTCAGTCAGAAAAATACTTTCTGGTTCCTCAATACTGATTGCTATGTTTCAAGTTAAACATAATTACAAATCAATACAGTCTACAATACTTGAACACACAAATGTACAGACACACAGTTATAGAGAGAAAGAGATGAGATGGAACTCTTTGAGACATAACACTTGACAGATATATAATGGTGTTTTTGTGTGGACCTAGTATTACTCATTTTTTGATCTTTTCACAACTTTTCTGTTATTAAGCATAAAATGTTGTCTAAAAGTAAGTAAGAATAGTTAATTTTCATCCTACAAGTTAAACTTGACTGTAATTGATAAGCTCTGATTTTTAGAATCAACTAAAGATTGATTACCTGTGGTCATTCTTTATTGTTTGTCACTCTTGCAGTCATGGACTCCACGAATTTATATACAAAATACAGCATTAATGGGGATACTGTGACTTAATTATGACCTTCAAAGATCTTTCATAAAATACTATGGTTCACATACAAAAACATCATTCAGATGACTACTTTCTCTTTTTCAGGTATTCCATTAAAACTGATTCAGTACTTTAAGGTTTTCTGCTTTTGACTACTCATCTCAGGGCAGGGAGGATGGCAGGGCTGAAATAGAAACAAACTGTAGGCTTCTAATTATTTCTATATACTTCAAAAGGATAAATCACTTTGTTGTTGAGGGAGGCGATGGATGTTCTGTCCTGGAATCGAATAAGGTTTGAATATAAGTGGAACTAATTTATGAGTAAACAGAGAAGGGAAATGAATTACTTCATTGAGAGAAGAACTTTGAAATATTGATGTCATGGAGGTGAACATCCATAATTACTCTGTCTTCATCTTAAAAAATTGCAAATTAAACATATAACTCTATTGCAGCTCTGGAAAAATGTGTTCTGTTCTTCTGTCATAGCAGGGGCTTACTCTAACAAGACTAAAATGTCTGTGGGTAAGGAAGCTCATAAAGATGAACTACTTTGGAGACAGTTTCAGGGAACAGTGTCTACATTACTGTATATGAAGAACTACATATATAGGAGAAAATTACCCATTGTGATTGCTTAACACACTAACTCAGACTAGACAGTGAGCTCTCATGCCGTCTGGGTCTATATCTGAAAAAGCGTAGAAAAGGAGACATGGGTACAGCAGGACAGCTATCAGCCACTCATAGACTTCAGAATTCAGTGTTCTGATTTCTGGGAATATTTAAGAAGCATGGTTATGCTTCATATTTAGAAGCACAGTGTGCCAGGTAGACTGACTGCAAGGTCATGTTTTCATTTTATCCAACAGTGTTCTGTGCAACTAAGTCTTTAATTCTAAAATTCAAGTCCTTTGAACACTGGCTAGTAGTCAGCTACTATTCTTAACTACTTAATGTACTAGAGTTCTTTAAATATTTTGCTTCTCACTTCTAGAAAAAAAAGTCCTATGCATATATTTTTCTTGACATTAAACTTAAAAATTCTATTACACTGACTGATTCATGTAAGTGAATATTTGTTCTCAATGTTATATGTGAGAAGGAAAAGAAAGAGACATGGGCGCAAGGTCTGAAACTCACTGCATGGAGCAATGCAGCACAGATAGCATCTATGTTCAGCCTAGATCCAGGCTTCATCTATCTCACTGACAGAAATCAATGAATCATTTCCACATTCTTGACAGTAAGGATAGTTGTCTTGATATAATATGAAAATATATATATTTAGCAGTCAAATGATGTCAAATGCATAGAGATACTTAGCACAATGAAGAGCACATCCTAACTGCATCTGCTTGTAAATGGAAAACATAATGAGGGCATGAGTAACGGAGCATGACAATTCTCTATAAGAGGTAAATGCCTCACTACATGTAGTCACCTGTCTTATTATATTGAATATAAAGTCTTTGCTTTAGTGCTGGGCAGTGGTGGCGCACGCCTTTAATCCCAGCACTTGGGAGGCAGAGGCAGGTGGATTTCTGAATTCGAGGCCAGCCTGGTCTACCGAGTGAGTTCCAGGACAGTCAAAACTATACAGAGAAACCCTGTCTCAAACAAACAAACAAACAAACAAAAAAGTCTTTGCTTTAAAATGCATTTCTGTTATTTATTAAGAGCTTAATTTTTTACATACATGGATGTGTGGGGACTCTTTATTATTATTGACTGGCATCTGATAGAAAGAAGGTTAAAATATCAAAGCAATTTCTCTGACAATTTGTTAGTTAAAATTACTGAAAAGAGGTCCTTTTCTCCATATTATTCTTAAATCAACAATAAGAATCTCTCATTGTTGGCAAGTGGGCTACAGTTCACACTGCAATGGCAAGTGATGGGTAGCAACTGTTTGAAGCAAATTTCAGAGGGAGATGGTGATGCCAAGTCCAGCAGGGAGCACAGATTTGGAAGGTTCTATAATCTTCCTTGTGTCAGTGAGTAGGACTGGTGCTGTTAGACATATTTGTGCTACATGCTTGTGTTAGCCTCTTATGTCATATTCTGAGAATCTTCTGTTAATCTGGACTAAGTGAGTGGAAGGCAGTTTATTATTTTTTTTACATTTGACCCAAGCCCTACATCTCATTTTTTTCTATTATATTGCCTGATATTTAATTAGTCACTAACAGAATTGACAAATTGGTATAAACTGCTTACTATGAGGTGTCCTAAAAGGTTTCACAGATGTATTAATCTGTATTTATAAAAATATTTATGATTCAAATATCATACTAAATGACTCTACCGTGACTTATTACTTTTTATACTTGAGGATTTGAAATTGTAATAAAATGGGGGTAGATATAATCAAAGCAGAAATATGGCAATTTGTTTTTATTAAAGAAAAGTAGAAGCAAGTTCAAGAACTCAAAAAACAAGAAAGTGACTAAAAATGGGGAAGGATAGACAGTGATTCTCCCTGAGAAGTGAGGAATCTGTTGTCTACATTCTGAAAATTACAACCAGTAAGCAGCTTGAATATTCATTTTGCACAGCTGAATGACAAAAGTGGGTATTTGTGACAATAAGACTGATGTGAGTCTACATATTGAAGATTTCACTTGAACAGAGTAAAGAATACACAAAACTGGGCTTCAAACCTGTATGTAAAGTAAAAACTGGAAGAATGTCATTAATTAGGTTTATCAGAAGGTAGAAAAATATTCATTATAAATAAACAGAAGCTTTATGAAAAGTGAATGGCCAATGTAATAAAACATATGCAATATAAAAATACAAAAAGGAGGCAGTAAGTTACAGATGTGTGGACAGACATGGAGACAAGAATATGTGTTGGAGAAATCAACTGTAAGTATGTATACATAAAATGCCAGAAATAAATGGTTTCCTCTGTATACAAATAAACAATATTAACAGCCAATATTAATTAGCATATTATTTTCAAAGATCTGGCATGTGCCAAATTGTTATAAGATCTCCCAAAATAATTTAATCAGATAGCTTAATTTACTGTTAATTACCACTAAAAGTATGTTTTCTCATATTTCTGTTGTAATCTGTTAGTTTGTCTAACCTAAGACAACAAAAGACAGAGAGATAATTAAGAAAATTACATCTTTCTTTTATATTCACTGCTTGAAATGACATTGTTATTATATACTTAGGAAAAGTCTCATATAGATATCCAATTCTATGGGTTATTTTTGCCAGATTTTACTTCAGTTTGAGTGGAGCTTGAAAGCTTCAGGGTCAAAGCAAAGAAGTTTCTAGATCTAAGGATTAGTGGACCATATAAATAATGATTTTATCCATAGGAGTTGACAAATTCACTTGGGGAATACAGCCCTCATGTACACATAGAACAGCAAAGTACAAGTTGGAGAATCTGGAAGTTGTGTATTTTCCAAGATCATCAGTAAGATTGAGCATGGCATTAAAAAGTCAGAGATCATTCCTGAGTAGGCAATAGAGACTTTGTAGAGGAGATGAGATTCACTAATGTCCTAAACATCAAATAGGCATTTTAAAGACATAGAATGGAGCACATTTTAAATCTGAAAACAATGATAGTTTTTGATCACTGTGAGAGTTTGAATGCAGGGCATACAATATATTTGCTGTAAGAAGTCAAGAAAAATGTCTATTGCTGTAGTTCTCAACCTGTAGATTATGTCCTCATTATGGCTCAAAGGGTTACCTTGTGTGAGCCAGTTTATTGAAAGTACTGTCATTTTAGTGTACATTCCTCAAGGATAGAAAGAATGGATTTGAACCAGAGCTTCTAGGACTAATCTGAAAAGATGATTTTAGTTCCTCTCAGCTTTGTCTCCTGCTTTTCTTAGTCAAATGAAAAAACATTTCAGGCCCAGTGTGACCTGGGACTCAGCCCAGAGGAATGTTTGTCTCATGTCATCCAAGGTGATGGTGCCTACTGCTGGAGAGTTTTCTTAGCACATTAGATCCTTGGACACCTGTATTACTTTTTCTTCTTGAATTGCATGGCACATTTTATAACTGGTCAAGGACTCTTTACATTTTATTCAGCTATGTTCTGGCCCCTATGATGACTTTAAACATGTACTTTTATTTTCTTTTTCAATATTTATATAGCAGTACCTTAATAAATGATTTTTTTTATTTAACCCTGGCTGCCCAGAAACTTGAAATATAAATCTATCTGGCCTCATGGAGTTCCACCTGTGTCTGCACCTTGAACACTAAAATTAAAGGTGTGCACCACCACACAAGACATAAACAAAGATTTATTTTAAAAGGTATAAAACTATTATGCTGCTTCCTAATAAGGAAAATTATTTGTTTATGTTTTATGCTAATTTATACATGTCTTATTAAATAACTCACAATAGTTTGCAAGAAACTCTTTATGGTAAACATAAAAGGCTGAAGTCATTTTCTGAATAGTATAATTCTGCTACATTCCCGATCACTTTCTCATCCAAAACCAAGAATGACATGGTGTTCAACTGTTTGTGGATGCTTCTTCAGTATAGAGATGCTGTGCTTTCCAAGATGTCAAAGACACAAGCAGCACATACTACTCTTTGTGGTTTAGGAGAGAACTAAGACTGGACCAAAAAGAGAAACAAAAGTCAACATTCCTCTCACTGGAAGCCAAAAGTTAGAGTCTCAGGAATGGGACATTGCCTGTTAGAGTACTCTGAAGGTGAATGTCATTGACTTAATGGCAGATTCATGCTTTAACTCTGTCTTGCCCCAACTCATGCTTTCATGTTGTAATGTTTATTGGAAATGGGAATTATTAAACTCAGGGAGTTCATCCTTGTGCATGGTCTGCTCCTTATGCAATACATCTAGAAATTCCACTAAAGCTTATTTAAAAGCTAAGTCATCCCTCAGGAGACAGCTGAAACACCACTTGGTGAACTTTTTACAAATGTCATCTTCCTCTCACTTTCATCTTCTCAGTAACTCATCTGATATCTAACATGAGCTATATTCTCATGAATATTACTCTGTTTTTCTGTCTAGCATTCTGACTGATTTTATTATATGTTAATATTTTGTTTTATTATATTCCCGGGTTAAAGAGTATTTCAAATTTATTTACAAAATACAATCCCTGTATATTAGTTATTATTAGGACACAAACAATTAAACTTGGGTACTTGGTAAGAAGAGAAAGCAATGGACACACCATATATTTACTATCTAAGAATGTAAATTAACACTCCTGGCTACAGGTATTTTAGTTTTGTTATCAGGACATTAAAATTTTCCTTAAAGTAACGTAAAAAATAAATAACACAGCAAATGGAATTTTGGTTGTGTCTAAGTGGTCCCTGTAACAGAGCAGTATTGATTGCACAGCTACTGATAAATAATATGGTTGTTTCTCCCCAAACTAAGACTAGATCTACCATGAGACAGAGTGATAGCTTGCCTACTGTAAGTATACACATGCTAAGGAATCTAAGGTGATTTGTCAAAGAGACACCTGCTCCCCTATGTTCTCTGTCAAATTTTCTGCAACAGTTAAGCATGCCACTTTGATATCCAAAACCAGAAACCTTGTTTTTGAAAGCACAGCAATGAGAGGTCTCCTTAATCTTAAGTTTAATAGCAACAGTTTTGAAACATCAACTCAAAATGACTAAAAATTGAACATTCTGTTCAAATGAGGTAATTTGAAGCAACCATAGAATATGAGTATACAGTCTCATCACATTTCTGAAGAATTGTAATTCCCACACACTTTCAATACCATTATCCCATTTGAATGAGAGAAGAGTAGTCTGGTTCTCACAGGTCTATGAATGAATCCCCAATGAAGGTGGCTACACTGGGGGCAGAGGGTATGGAGAAGCACAAGGTATACTGAATTCAGTTTTTCTTGTTTCTTTCCCTCCCTTCCTCACTCTTCCCCTCCCTCTCTCCTTTCCTCACCCTTTCTTCTTTCACAAATATGCACAAACAAAAAACTACAGATGAACACAAACATATTTGGCTGATGTCATGTATCAACTCAAAATATTAACAGTAAAGTGTTAATTAATGATGAATTTTTTAAAGGACACTTTACATTGATGTGTGTTTCTTGGTACATTCTTGACATAGGCTAAGAAACAAATGTTTGTTTGGCCTTATGTTTCTCTGTGTAATAACCAATTATTCAATATTATTGAAATAACAACATCATGTTTTACTCTTTATTTGAAGACCATAGAAATGGAAATGCTGATGTAACCCACTTTCCTTTCTTTTTTTCTTTCCCTCTTTCTTTCTTTCTTTCTTTCTTTCTTTCTTTCTTTCTTTCTTTCTTCCTTCCTTTCTTTCTTCCTTTCTTTCTTTCTTCCTTTTCTCTCTCTTTCTCTCTCTCTTTCTTTTTTTTTCTTTTGGGTTTTTTGTTTATTTGTTTGCTTGTTTTTTTCTTATTACTTTTTCTCCCAATCATTGACCTGTTCCTGATATCCTGTATTTTACGGTTAATTTCCAGTTATTAGTGAGTACATACCATGGATGTACTTTTAGGACTAGATTATCTCACTTAGAATGATATTCTCAAGATCCATTTATTTGCCTGCAAAATTCTTGATGGCTTTGTTTTTAATAGATAAATAGTATTACATTGTATAGATATATCACATTTTCTTTATCCATTCTTCAGTTGAAGGACATCTAAGTTGTTTCTAGTTTCTGGCTATTATGAATAAAGTTGCTATGAACATAACTGAGCAAGTGTCTTTGTGGAATGATGGAGTGCCATTTGAATATATATCCAGGAATGGTATAGATGGGTCTTGTTGTAGAACTATTCCCAGTTTTCTGAGATATTGCCAATTTGATTCCAAAGAGGTTGCCCATGTTTGAACTTCCAACAGAAATATAGGAGTGTTCCTTTTGCTTCACATCCTTGCACACATGTGCTATCTCTTGAGTTTTTGTTCTTAGTCATTCTTATAGGTATAAGATAAAATGGTAGAGTTGTTTTGAATCTCATTTCCCTGATGAGAAAGGACTTTGAACATTTCTTTAAGTGCTTCTAGGGCATTTGAGATTCTTCTGTTGAGAATTCTGTTTAATTATGTACCCCATTTTTAATTGGGTTGTTTGGATTGTTTTCTTATATATTTATTATTTAGGGAACTAGTAATGAATGTGGAAGTGTGTCTCCCCTCATTCTAGAAGGCTGTATACAGTAGCATCAGGTACTGGAAACTACAAATCCATAAAATCTTTACTCAAGACACTATCATTGGTTAGTTTCATCAGTAGTTAATAAAGCTTAGCCATTCCCAGTAGCTGTAAAGTAAATTTCTTCCCCACATCCTGCCTGACCAACACTAGGAAACTCATGAATAGATAGGTAGAATTTCATATAGTGCCATGGCCATCAACGAGTGTTTTTCTCACTATCAAAACCTTTATTAAGGTTTTCTCCCTCAGACGTTGAAAGCTTGATCACAATGCATTAAACTGAGTTCAGGGTTATCTTATTTTATTTTTGGTGAGAAAAACCATCATTCTTATTACTTATTCTACCGATTGTACCCAGTGTTACCCAATGAATGTGGGGACATGAAGCAATACTCAAATAGTAGAGAATTTTGTAACATATTTAACAAAACTTGATAGCTACTCTCTTTAATATCTATCTCACATTAACCAATATGTCTCATATCTAACAAAATGTACACCTTTTATCATATTTTTACTGTTTTAAGGTGTATACATCCAAGAAACACTAGCTCAAAAACAGATCTATAGCTCTTGCATCACTTCAAACTGTTCCTTCTAGTGCCTCTGCTTCATATTCCACAGGCTGCATCAGAGAATTGTATTCTATGGTTTGTCTTTAGTATCTCTCACTCTGTAGCCTGGTAATCTACCTGGTTCTAATTGTCCCTCCACTTAGGAATATCCCAAGGGCTGGTTGGTGTCCTCATGGAAAGAAGGCAAGCTTCCCTTACACTAAAGACACATAGAAAGTACTAACTATATTTACAGATTATTCTTACTAGTAAAGCATATCAATAAGTTATATATTATCTCCTGGGGGGTGGGTCTCACTAAGAAGCAAAAACTACTGATGGCACCTTAAAATTATCCAAAGTACTGCTTCTAATTTTGGTAGTTTCATCTACTTTAAGGGCTGTGAGAATGAAGCCACATTAACATTATTTTTCTTTATATTAGAAGAGACAGGAGTGACATATTTAACATGTATAATGTGAAGTAAAACAAAAAAATACTGGAGGAGATCATGAGTAACCAGATATTCAGAACAAAGTACTGGAGAAAGGCATGGTACTTTACGATTAATGTTCAGAGGGTATTTGTTTTTGGAAATTTTCCTCTCACCTCTGCTCTGCTCTTCTCTGTTCCCTCACCTCTTCTATCATTACTCTCTGTACCCTTTTTCTCTATATCTCTCTCTCTATATCTCTCTCTCCCTCTCTTCCCCCTCTCTCTTACACACACACACACACACACACACACACATACACACACCTACACATACACACAGATTGTCTTGCTGCTCCTTCTACTACCTCTCAGGTGAAGGAGTTACAGGCATGTGCCACCTTGTCATGTTTTATGTGATACCAGGAATGAATCTCATGGCTCTGGATATACTAGGCAAGCATTCTATTAATGTAGCATACCTGGACAGTTTTATAATACAGACCATAATAATTTGGAAGATGTGTTTATTTCAATTCAGTTAGTTTTAGGCATAAAACAGCCTTTTCATAAAAAATATTTCAAATTTCTATATATAAATTTCCCTAGTGACTTTATTTCTAAAAGATTTGTGTTTAAACGTGTGCTGGAACTAATGAGATTATTTACCACAGGATGATGGTGGTCATTAAAGAATCTTTTACTTCACTGTGAGATGCACTTTTAATGGAATCCCTATCAAATGCTGAATGTTAGACCATCTCTTTTCTTTTCTTAATTTAAAATTCAGTGAAATTTCAGCAGATCAAAGGGTTTCCATGAAATTCATCCAGAAGTAAACAGTCTGAAGCAGACATGGAGGAATGATATATCATCAACAACAAAATGAACATGATAATGTGGTATGGTTGTGTGTTTTTGTTTCTGTTTTATTTCTATGCTTCATAGTGAATGTGAAACACTTAGACGAGTGTCTTTAAAGTTTTAAACATAAAATTTATAGGATATAGTCATAACAAATAGAGGAAAAGAACACTTTATGAAATATACCTAGCTTATAGTATTCAATGTACAGGATCATAATGAGTCAAACTAGAAGTCACAATAAATATCAGAATGTCTCATGAAGACAGTTAAACTTACATACATAACAGTTGCATTATATACAAAAAACTCATTTACATATCTATGCCTCCTACCATCTGTAATAAGCATCAATATTTAATATGGATGTGTTGAAGTATAAATATTCTACTAACGCAATAGTAATTTTAAATATCAACCTAAACAACCTTGTGAAGATTTGACAGATCTTCAGTAACTTGTGAAAAAACACTATGCCTAGGAAAAGTGGGTAGAAGAATCTGGCCATCACCAACATGAAACCATAGAGGCTGTCTTAGTAAGGATTAATTACTGTGAAAGAGACAAAGGATCAGGCAACTCTTATAAAGGACAACATTTAATTGAGGCTGGCTTACAGTTTTAGAAGTTTAGTCCATTATCATCACAGTGGGAAGCATGCCAGCATGCAGGCAGACATGATGCTAGAGGACCTAAGTGTCCTAGATCTTGATCTACAGACAGAAGAAGACTGTGAGAGTGAGTATATCTTGAGCACATATAACCTCAGTGCTTGCCTTCACAATGATACAATTCCTCTAACCAGGCCACATCTCCAAGAGTGTCATTCCCTGTGGTCAAGAATTCAAATACACAAGTACATGGAGGCCATACCTATTCAGACCACCACAGAGGCTCATGTAAAGAAGATATAAACAAGTTAGGTTAGGATTTTTATGTCTTCTTCCCTTTTATCTCTAAAGATCTCATGTTTTTGAAGACTTCCGTACATTTTATTACAGAAAGAAGTATATATTTATAGATTGTCTGGTTCAGTATAATTATAGAAAAATACCTTTTTGTGGAGGAATAGAGGATACATTTGTTTTCATATACTCTGGAAATAGGACTATGACTTAAAAACAGAAAGTAGAAACTATGACTTAAATACAGAAAATAGAAGCCGTTGAGGAGTACTGCTGACTGGCTTGCTCTCCATGGCTTACTCAGCCTATTCTCTTACAGCACCCAGGATTACCAGCCCATGGGTGGCACCACCCACCATGGGCTGGGCCCTCCCATAACAACCACTAATTAACAAAATGCCTATAGGCCAGTCTGCAGCTCAATCTTCTGGAGACATTTTGTCACTGATGTTCACCCTCTCACCCTTTGTTTGTGTCAAAGTGACAAAAACAAACAATAAACAAACAACTAGCAAGCACAGAGTTCATTGTTACTTTAAAAAATATTTGTCATAACAATCCTAACTAAGACAGACAGGCTGGGAGAGCTCAATGGAAAAATGCTGACTTAGAGTATTCAACAACATGGGATCTCTCTAAAGCACAAGAAACAACCAACAAACCGAACAAACAAAATTAAACTAAGACCAAATACAAAACAATAGCAAAACCAAAAAAAAAAAAAATACAGAAAACAGGTACTATAACCCAAACACTGGACGTTTAATTTACCAGCTTATGAGCATGACCCATAAAGATTGCAAGAGTAATATTTATTAGATTCTGATCACCAAATAATTACAATAATCTTTTCCAGAAGAAAAAATAAAGGCCCTCTTACAATGGCGAGAATTGTCATTATTTATTTATTTATTTATTTATATGAGTTACTCTCTGGGAGAGCTTTTGAGGGTTTATATTTTTTAGAATAATTGAGGTAGAAGATCTACCTTAACTGTGGGCAGGACTAGTCCATACATGAGCTCCTGGACAGAATAAAACAGAAAAAGCCAGCTGAGCATAAACATTCATCATTGCTTCTTGATTGTGAATGCTATGTTACAAACTGCCTCAAGTTTGACTTGAACTTCAAACTTGGAAGCAAAGTGAACAATTTCCCCCTCAAGTATATTTCAGTAACTGTTATTACATCAAAAAAAGAATAGATGTGACATATGCATACATATACATAGCTATATATACCCTCACACATAATCTATGCAATGGCCATATATGCATTCATACACACATGCTCACAGACAAATAGGTAAATAAAAATGCATGGCACAATACATATACATACACAGAGGCAAGGATAAAAAAATCATCCATTCATGCAGACAGACAAACATACTTGAAATATGCACACCTAGACACAGACACATTTTTATACAAATTAGACACACAGATACACATGAATACACAATACACACCTACACACAGAAAAAACCTCCTGGATATCTTGTCAGATAGACATAAAATATTCACAATGCTAAAGACATAAAATAGTCACAATATATTTTATTAGTGAAAATTATGAAAAACTTCTAAGAATCAGCTAATAGAAAAAGTTACATTTCTTTTCATACCACTGCTTTGGTTATATTGGAAATTTATTGACTTAAATATTTCAGAAACTCACAAATAAACAATTTTTTATTCCATTTTCTTCTAACTCCATGAATATCAGAACATGTACAGGCAGGCCACAATTCAACACATTTCTGTTTCTTGACTACAAACTTTACTTGCTTGTCAAGTTTGATTCATGTCATAATACAAAATTTTCTTTTTTGTTCACTTTTGTTGTATAAATTCTCTGGAAGAAAATCTCACCATAGTTTATTTTATGATCTAGATAGTTCGATTTTTTACAGTTACCTAAGGTGTCTATGGTAGTCTGCCATGAGGATGCTTACAATATATAGTTCAATATGTTCTAATCTGCATTGTTTCCTGTGAACATGTTCATTCTTGAATTTGCTGTCCTTGAAAACACTGTGTCTTCGTAATATGTCTCAATGGAGAGAAAGTTGTAATTCTTGAAATTCATAATTTATGCTGCCTCTCTTTCCATTGCTGATAAATTTTGATGTGAGACCTCTGGTCAGAAAAGTTTAAATAAACACATACTTAAATGTACTTGTCTCAGACTCAGTTGTGATTTAAGGTTAATCACAAGCTATGGTTCTTAGGGAAGACAGGCAGAATATATACCAAAAATAGGTTTCCATATCTGAGGCATGAAATATGGGACATTATTGGAGCATTTGCCAAATAAACACTTGGCTTTCACTCCTTTGAAAGAGGCTAAAAATGTAAAGAAACAGTTATAAATTGATTAAAGCACCACTTTTTATATTCCTTGCAGCTTTTGTTTTGTCAAGCACACATTGAACAGGACTGTAGTTATATAGACAAGATAAGTCCCAATGCTAACTTTTTCAATAAGGGCCATCAAAAACACTCAATAAATCTGGAACTTGGGAGAGGATATTCAAATTTTATATAAGTAATAGTGAGTTTCTCTAAAGCAGTGGTTCTCAACCTGTGAGTTGTTACTCCCATTGAGGTTCAATATAAGATATCTTCCATACCTATTATTTATTATGAATCATAATTGTAGCAAAGTTAGAGTTATGAAAAAGGAACAAAATAATTTTATAGTTTTGAGGATGCCACAACATGAGGAACTGTATTAAAGGGTCTCAGCATTAGGAAGGTTGAAAACCACTGCTGAACTGAGCAGATCCCGGGCAGTAGCTCTGCCCCCAATCTCTAAGAATCCAGAGGAAGTGGGGCACCCATGTCCTCTTACCCTGGCATTATCTTAGGTAAGCAGACAGCAACGCTTGTCCCAAACAGGGAGTAACTGGAACCCACTAGGACCCAGGAAGTCACTCCTGGCCTGAGCAGATTTGGGGCCTCAGCTCTTACCCCAGTAGCAACACCCACCCCACACAGTTCTGATAAAACAAAGATAATAGGAAAGAGAGGTTCCAGTCAGAGACAGGGCAGGTAGCACTAAGGAGATCCAGATGGCAAAAGGCAAGCACAAGAACATAAGCATCAGAAACCCAGGGTACTTGGCAGCATTAGAACCTAGTTCTCCCACATAAGAAAGTCCTGAATTCCCCATATTACTAGGAAAGCCAGATTCAGATTTAAAATCACTTCTAATGATGATGATAGAGGACTGTAAGAAGGACATAAATAACACTCTCAAAGAATTTGAGGAGAAAACAGGTACATCGGTAGAAGTCCTAAAAGTGGAAACACAAAAATCCCTTAAGGAATTACAAGAGAACACAACCAAACCGGTGAAGGAATTGAACAAAACCATTCAGGACATAAAAGTGGAAGTAGAAACAATCAAGAAATCACAAAGAGAGTCTACCCTGGAGATAGAAAATCTAGGAAAGAAATCAGGAGTCATAGACACAAGCATCACCAACAGAATACAAGAGATAGAAGAGAGAATGTCAGGTGCAGAAGATATCATAGAAAATATTGACACAACTGTCAAAGAAAATGCAAAATGCAAAAAGTTCATAACACAAAATATCCAGGAAATCCAGGACACAATGAGGAGACCAAATATAAGGATAATAGGTATAGATGAGAGTGAAGATTCCCAACTTAAAGGACTAATAAATATCTTCAACAAAATTATAGAAGAAAATTTCCCTAATCTAAAGAATGAGATGCCCATAAACATACAAGAAGCCTATAGAACTTCAAATAGACTAGACCAGAAAAGAAATACCTACCGTCACATAATAATCAAAACACTAAGTGCACAAAACAAAGAAAGAATATTAAATGCAGTAGGAGAAAAAGGCCAAGTAACATGTAAAGGCAGACCTATCAGAATTACACCAGACTTCTCACCAGATACTATAAAAGCTAGAAGATGATGGTCAGATGTCCTACAGACCCTAAAAGAACACAAATGCAAGCCTAGGCTACTATATCCAGCAAAACTCTCAATTACCATAGATGAAGAAACCAAGATATTCCACGGCATAACCAAATTTACACAATATCTTTCCACAAACCAAGCATTACAAAGGATAATAGCAGGAAAACTCCAATACAAGGAGGGAAATTATACCCTAGAAAGAGCAAAATAGTAATCCTCTTCCAACAAATCCAAAAGAAGATAGCCACACAAAGATAATTTCACCTCTAATAACAAAAATAAGAAGAAACAACAATCACTCTTCCCTAACATCTCTTAACATCAATGGACTCAATTTTCCAATTAAAAGACATAGGCTAATGGACTGGATACATAAACAGGACCCAGTATTTTGTCGCATACAGGAAACCTGTCTCAGTGACAAAGACAGACTCTACCTTAGAGTAAAAGGCTGGAAAATAATTTTTTAAGCAAATGGTCCTAAGAAACAAGCTGGAGTAGCCATTCTACAATCTCTAGTCTGAGAACACAAAGGGAGGGACTCATGGCTCCACCTGTATAGGTAGTTGAGGGTGGCCTTGCCAGGCATCAGGGAAAGTGAAGGGCCTTGGTGCCTGAAAGTTTGGATTCCCTAGTGTTGGGGAATTTCAAGAGCAGGAGGCGGGAATGGGAGGATGGTGGGAGCACACCCGCATAGTAATTGGAGGAGGGGTGAGGTGGGGTAAGGGGTTAGGTATCAGTGGAAGTGGAGGGCCTTGCTACATGAAAGTTTGGATTTCCTAGTGTTGGGGAATTTGAGAGCAGGGAGGTGAAAATGGGAGGATAGTGGGAGTACACCCTATAGAAACTTCCAGAATTATATGGGTTAGACATGACAGGCAGACCATCAGAAGACTAGATTCCAGAAATCAAACAAAAAATTATCTTGATACTAAAATTTGTTTTGAGAATGTTTATACTGCAGAATACACAGCCTCAGTGTATCTACTCATCAGGTGAGCTGAGCAGACCAGCTCAAACCTCTGATGTCCTGGAATTGCAGCTGGATGCAGTGAAAACACAGATGTCAGAGGCTTATCAATTTACTCTTCCCCCTGCCCCTCTTCTAATATCTCAACACCCATAATCAGACTGAAGAAGTTAATAAAGAGTCGGCGCCCCATTCCCTGGGCTTGTGGACTGAGGTAGTTAATATTGGGCTGTCTTTCTAGGGAAAAGTAGTGGCTTTGTTGGAAAAGGAAGGAATAGCTAGGAGCTATTGCATAGCCATAACCTATTGGTAGAAATGTGTATAATTATTGTTAAGATGAAGTTTTAATTTCTTAAATGGTACAAAACTTACTTTGATTTCTAATTTAAGTTTTTATTGGTATGAGCTTCTTATTGATATAAAGTGAGGTTAATATTGTTACTCTCATAGGCATTGTGCCTATATAACACATTTAGAAGTACAAAGCTTAGACCCAGTCCTTCTTTAGCTTTTTTAACTGATTTGAGATGGTTAGCCTGTGAGTTAAAGGCCTATAGCAAACTCATGGCTCTGAGTTTATTGTTAGGGTGTTTTCTATATTTTATTTAGCTGAGAGGAGTTAACAAACAATAGTCCAGATTGCCTTACATGGATAGTTAGTTTTCAAAATGTCAGAAGTCTACAGAATTGACATTACAAACATTTCTGTATTAATGTTCATTTTGATTAGAGACCTGTCTGCTCCTGACAGCTTCCTGACTTGGATTTTAAGAAGAAATTGAGCATCCTTGGAGTTACTCCAGTTGTGGTGAAACAGCCAATAGGCAAGAATTGCCTCCTTTCATCTACAGACAAATCACTGTCCAGAAAAGAACACACTTGTGGAATAGTCCACTGATTATATCTACCAAGACAGAGTAATCAGCCCTTCATCATTCTGTATGACTTGATTTGTCAGATGATCCTGGGCCAGAAGGCTGAAGATCGAATGCTCCAACGTTTTGTAGTATAGGGACTGTCCAGTTGCTCAGTGGTGTCTATAATTTGGCTAAGTTTTAGAAGCTATGCTTGATTCTTGCCATAATTTTAGTTAACTCAGTCATTCTGAATTCCTGATGGGGTTGAAGACTTATAGTCTTATAGCCAATCCCGGCTATTTACTTTGAAAGAAAAAGTTTGAGAGGATGGTTTTCAGCTGTCATTCATTCTAAAGCCAAGAAAAAAAAAAGTCAGGCTCAGAATTAAGTCTTTTAGGAGGGATGACAGAGGTTCTGTTTAGTCAATAAAACGATGGACTGGGTATTAGGTCTATCTTGTACCTTACTGACACAAATTGGTATAGTTATGCTCTAATTGTATTCTAAGAGAAAAGTTTTATTTTAACAGAAATGGTGATATGTAGGAGGAGCTAAGGTGGGAGGAGGAAGGAGAGGAAGATAAGGAGTAAGGGAAGGAGGAGAAGGAGAGGAGGAGCTAGGTGACAAGACGGGGGGGGGTGGGGGGTGGGGAGACACGGAGGTGGATGTTTGCGTGTCCCCGCCAGTCAAAGATAGTTGATATATCTAGGTTTGGTATTGGGTTACACTTCTGATTGATATTGAGCATTTTCACACTCATAAAGCCTTTGATTAACATTTAAAAATAGTTTAAAAGCAAAAAGGAGAAGTAGGGGTGGGATAGGGGTTTTCTAGGGAGGGGAAATAAGGAAAGGGGATGACATCTGAAATGTAAATAAAATATCCAATAAAGATTTTCACAAAAAAGAAAACCACTGCTGTAGAGGAACAAAACTGACAGAATTAGTATCTTATTTTAACAAGGAGATTTACATGTATGGTCTTTGTCATCCTACAATGGATGTCTTCACAATGGAGATGCTGAGAACCAGATAACTGTTTAGTTTAAAATTATAGATGAGTAAGCAGTACCAATACAGTACTGAAGGTTTGGAGGGTTCCTGAGACCTTGTCTTCAGTACATGCTAGATGCTTGAATTAGCTGTGTTACAATATCAGCAAAGTTATAGCAGTGGCCACAGCAGCAGCAACAAGCTATAGTAACCCATAGCAAAGCAAGACAGATATGAGGGGGGAATAGAATTTTCTTTCTTTGTACTTCATTTTATATGGCTGCCACCAGAGTGTGTTACCCACACTTGAAGTGCAGCTTCTCACTTCAAATTACTTGGACAAGTAAACCTTCATAGGTGAGGCCAGAAATTCCAGATACCATTCAAACTAATCACCACAGATGGCAAAATATCTCCTGAAACTGTGTTCATAAATCAATGAGAGACACTAGCACATCTGTAGCTGTGTATGAGTAAGACATGTTCTCCATGGCCTCAACTACAATGGGACAGAGATGTTAACCAGGAGTTAGATGTGAAGGTTGTTGTCCGTTTTAAATCAAAACAATACAGGAGAAAGAGGAAAATAAGTCCACAGCAGCATCTCCATGTAAAACATCCAACAAACAATAAAAACTACAATTCAAAATGTGAAAACAATGTACAGCACTAATTCTGAAGTTGAAAGAAACTATACAGATAATGGTTTCAATCAAAGAATTCAACAAGATGGTAAACGCCTGTTATTCAATACACTTAAAATTTGTGAAAAGGGCAGATATAATAAAGAGGCATTCAAAAGAAAAAAATGAAAGGGTAGGTCTGAAAAATGCAATATCTAAAGCAAAAAAATTAGATGAATTAAAAATGAGGTGAAAATGTGAAAGCAAAGATGTAAACAGGAAGTTGGATTAAAACATAAAAATAATATTCTATGAACATAAGTAATTTAAAAGAAACCAATAGGGGCTGGAGAGATGTCTTGGAGGTTAGAAGTTCTACTTGGTCTTGCAGACAGTTCAGATTTGATTCCCAAGAACAATATGACAGGTCAGAACCATCTGCAACTACAGAGGATCTAGTGTCCTCTTCTAGCCTCTGAAGACTATAGGTACACTTATTCTATAGAGATAGAGATAGAGATAGAGATAGAGATAGAGATAGAGATAGAGATAGAGATAGAGATAGAGATAGAGATAGAGATAGAGAGAGATAGAGAGAGAGATAGAGAGAGAGATAGATAGAGAGAGAGATAGAGATAGAGAGATATAGAGATATGTGTGTATGTGTGTATACATATATATGCACACAAAATACTCATACGCATAATTTTAAATCTTATTTTTAACAAGAAAAAACAAGAATAGGGAAATATGCATTATTCAACTGTAGACTAGTTCAATCTGAGAATGTAAGTTAAGAAAAGAATAGATCTTCATTAATAAAAATAGATGTTAGGGCTGGAGAGATGGAACAGTCTGCTCTTCCAGAGGTCTTAAGTTCAATTCCCAGCAACCACTACATGGTGGCTCACAACCAACAATCATCTGTAATGGGACCTGATATATATATTGAGATAGAGATGTGTGTGTGTATAATATAATTTTTTTAAATCTATTGTAAAATTTATTGATATTATTAATGAATGACACTGGTTATGTCATATCATTGAAACTAATTGTGTTTCTATATAGAATGAGAAACTACAAGGAATCAAACTAAGAAACAGAATGATGCCATCAATAACAACTGCCAGGCGAGGAATGCTATAAATTATGGAAATGTCTTTTTGAGGGAAGTTAGACATTAGATACAAGATTGCAGACATCAGCACAGAGTGAAAGTGATAGAGTTGTAAAGCCTTTTTCAATGAACACATGGGATTCATTAGTAAAATGTTACCCAAAGGTCTACAAAAGATGAGTCTCAATTTTATTCCTCTTGATATTCATACAGGTTAACAACAGGACTTACATTCTCTGCAGAATATCAGTTCAGTTATAACAGATAGTTTTGTTTAGAGGAAGGTTACTTTATTTGTGAAAATTGGGGAAAAAATTTTAATGCTAAAATTTCAACAAAGTTTGGAGTGTGATAGTGTCATACACCAGCCCTTGGGAGGTAAAAGCTGGCATATCTTTGAGTTCCAGAGCTTTGCTGGTCTACATAGTGAGTTCCACGGTTACACAGAGAAACCCTGTCTCACAAAAACCAATACTGTAAAGGTGGCCATCTGAGAGTCTCCCAAATATACTCAAAATAGAAAAGTCTCCATAGAGAAATACAAAGTAAGATTAGTTGTCTTTTGAAACAGAAAACAGATACATCAGTGTGTTGCAACTGGCTCAGCTCTACCTAGCTTGAGACAAAAGACTTAACAAAAAATGTTGTATCTTGCTCTGGTCTTTCGGTCAGGATCTAGAGGGAGAGAGATAAGGGATAAGCAGAAGAGACGCTAGGAATGGAGACAAGACAGAGGTTCTGATCCAGTCTCAAGTCTAGTCTTTTATTGAAGAAAAATCTGGGGTATTTATACACTCTTGCTACGCCCCTTGTAGGAGCGTGGATATGAAGTAAGCCTTGGAGGTGTGCCTAGCACATGCGCCTTACAGGCATGGATAGCTGCTTTCTAGCCGCTTTCTGTTAAAAGTAGGCTCCCAACATCAATGAAAAAGCATGCCTGTGAAATGACACTGCAACATACGAACATGTCTGCACACACACACACACACACACACACAGAGACAGAGAGAGAGAGAGTCAAAAACAAAAAACCTTATCCACATACCACAGCTAATATTAACAGTTAATATAAATTATGCAACCACTAAATCTTCAAAGAAAATGTTGAATTATTCAAAACAGTTCTTAACCACCCCAATAGATAAAAGGAAATTGACAAACTGGACTTTATCAACATTTGAAAACTTGTAAAGTTTGAAGGATATTTTTACAAAACACACAGACATCATGTGAGAGGCACTTGCAACCCACAGGCCTCAAGATGTGCTCATTTCAGGTCTCAAAGAACTCTCAGAATTAATCTAGAACACGAGAGACCCAACCGAAGAGACCAAATGCTTCAACTTAAACAACTTTGCAGAACACAAGTGAGCATAAGAAAAGGTATACACACAAACTAACTGGAATGCTGCCACATTGAACTAAAGAATTGGGAACAATAAACAAGTGTTGACTTTGGTACTCAGCGGCAGAGGCATCTGGGAATCCAGTGTCAATGTAGAGGTTGAAAATGGGCAAGATGCTCTGAGAAGAGTGCAGTTTCCCTGTGCAGTAAAGCATGTGCTACAGTGCTTCTGTGCAGTCTTATTTTGAGATATTTTGTTAATAGGACTGAAGAATTGTATTCATGTAGAAGCATAATGGAAAGTGTCCAGCATTTTACTTATAATCCCTATGAAGTGAAAACAAACTAAACTCATTCTGTTGGAATATAGATAATGTGTTGTATTGAGAGTATAGAATACTTGTACAAGGAGACGTTTATGGTAAGGTTTTCAGGGGGCAAATGGAAGAGAAAAATGATGAAATTATATTACCAAATCACAAATAAATTTCAAACAGAAAAGAAAATTGTACTTTTGTGGGAGATTCTCTTAGGCTAAAATTCAAACCCACTTATATTTTCTATACCTCAAGTGTCCCTTCTTTATATTCCTTTATTTGTATTCCTTTACATTATCAATCTATCATTTATTTTAGGGGATGGTTGCAAGTGAAAACACACAAAGGCTAAGAAAGAATTATTATTCTCCTACAGAGGACACTTCACATATAAGAATGATTCAGCAATGCATCATGATTCTGAGATTTCAGAAGAACGGCAACTTTTTAATGACTATTTCAAATAAGAAAGCTAAAAGCATACTCATTTCTATTTCCCCCCATTAGTATTCTGATTTTAATGACACAATAATGCTGATTAACAATGACTTTGAGAACAAACCTCATCAGAACAGGCAGTTCCAGGAACAATTAGGGAACTTGATTAATCAAAAGAAGTACTTGGAGTTTTTCTTTAGCCTTTGAGGACGTCAGATACGTGCTAAAAGAGATAAGGCACTAGAGACCACAGAACACATTGAGAGACTCTGACACAAAAGGAAGAAATGAGATGGGGAACAAGCCTAGATTAGGAGTGTCAGCTACAGCTGTGCCTTAGACAGCCCAAAGATAGCAGAGATGTAATAATGAATCAACCACAGCAAAAAAAACTGTTCTACGTAAGTGATTCTTGTCATTAACTGAAGTCTCAACTCACAGTCAAATCTCTTACTAGATCTGTGAATTAAGGGAATTTTCTCTGTAACCTGCCTGCCATAAGTATTGTTTTATCATCTGAAAGTATAAGATAATTAGATCTTTATCTAAGTTCATCATGAAAATAATAAAGCTTACGAATAGTCTCCTAATTCAAGCCTAGAGATGCCTTGAAAGCTTTTATGAATGTTATTAGTTGTGTTAGACTTCAGAAATAGAAGCAACAGAGCAGTTTTGTGCTGAAGAGAATGCTTAAAGTAAAAATGCAAATGAAATAGCCTTACAATATGCTTGTCCCAATATTTTTGCTATAGTATAAAGAGTTTTTATGGTTTTGTTTGTTTGGTTGGTTTTGTTTTTCTATTCTGGTATGTATTGAGACTACAAACACTTAGAGAGATGTGAACAGAAATAAAATTGGAATTTCTCTTTAAAAGAACATTGGAGTCGAAGTTTCTGGTGGTGTAATGTGATACAGACTTGTATGGCATTTTGCTGAGGAAAAACCCAAAAGAGGATACATGATGTTTGGAGACAGTATAAATAGGACTCAATTAACCAGGGCATGAGATACATGAATAGATAGCCTTGCAACACTTCATTGCTTTCGAGTCTTCACTGATCTTCATTTCGTTGAGAGTAGCTCAGTAGAGAGCATCTCTTGGTGTGCCAGTTCTGGTCACTCCCACTGGTCTGTGCTGATTTAGTGGAGATCTGCTGAATGGTGCCACCACTGCTGATTCATGTTTGATATCCTGTCATTACTCAATTGCATGACAAATGGAGATTGGAATTGAATTGCCCCAAAGAACTACTTTCAAACAGGTCCACATCACTTTGTACTTTTTACCATCTTTTTTCCCTACCTTTGGACAATCGGTTAGAAGGGCATGGGGTCAAAGCATTTGAGAACCCTTATTAAAAGCAGGTTTTAAAAAATATAAGCCTAAGGAACCCAGCCTAATTTACAGACTGTCTAATATACGTATTCCAACTCAGTATAAAAGAACTGGATAAAGAACAATGAATCCTGATTTGATTGTTATGGTAAAAATGCTTTTTACACCCCTTCTGGTTGAAGGATAGTCATGGATGAATAACTCTTCCACTGATGACCGTCTCTTCTATCTGCAGAGAAAAGCAATGCAAGATGCTTGTGGCTATTACATGCTGTCAGCAGCACTAGCATTCTTATTCTGTAGGGAATTGCTCATGGAAAGCTTAACAGCACTTCATACTAAAAGAAAGAAAAATGGCAACACAAAGGAGAGAGTTTATAACTCCAGTGATATAAGCCCAAACTGAGCCTCATGTTTACTATAATAAATTAAGTAAACACATTGTGCAGTTTTCTCATTAAAATAATTTTCATAAATTTTATTGTGAAGCATCTTATGCTGGTTCTAACAGAAATTTCAAGATTTTTAATACTCATGTTTTATCCAAAATCTACAAGATATTTCTTTCAGTAGTAAAATGTTACCAGTTTTAAAATAAATAATCTTCCTAATATAACATCAGGATTCTGAAATAACTATTCAATAATAGTTTTACTATATAAGTGTGTATGCGGCTAATACTTTTATGTGTTGTAATGCGAGGCGGGTTCTAAGGCCATTGTGGATCATTTTGATTCATGTTATTCCATATTGGTAGTGGGAAAAGCCAAAATCTCAGTTTCCTGCCCCAACTCATCCCATAACTCTTCCCTCCATTCTCATTTCCTCCACACATAACTCTAAGTTTTCTGACTCACCCCACACATTGATTGTTGGTCAACTACTTTTAGAAAGAGGGCCTTCAGTGATGTAAGAACACATTACTTTAAAAAGGTCTCTTTCTCAAAGCATCTATCAAATGTTAAAAGACCCTCCCTAACATCTATAAAATGTTAAATTCGAGTGCCTGGATTCTGTGCTTACCTCTCCAATTTCTTGTTGGGATCATTGGATCATTGGATCACTGTGAATTAATTTGTACATCTATTCTTTTGTGTCCAGAAAACATTGTTTCCTTTAATTCATCTTCTGCCTCTGGTTCTTTTTACTCCCTGCCCCTGAAAGTGTTCTGAGCCATAAGGGGAGTGTGTAATATGCATGTCCCATTTTGGGTTGAACACTCCATAGTCTTCCTTTCTTTAAATGTGAACCAGATGAGAGTCTCTGTAAATAGCAACCTATTGCAATTTACTTGGCCTTCCATGTTCTTTTGTGAAGTCTCCTACTTAGGGTTTCTATTGCTATGAAAAAACACCATGGCTGAAGGCTAGTAAGGGAGGATGCAATTTGTATGACTTACACTTCCACATTATAGTTCATTACTGAAGGGAGTCATGGCAGAAATTCCAACAGGATATGAAACTAGAGAGAGGCGCTGATGCAGAGGCCATGGAGAGGTGCTGCTTACACGCTTGTTCCTCATGGTTTGTTTAGGCTGCTCTGTTCTTAGAACCAGGACTACCAGCCCAGGGATGATAGCACTAACCATGGCTTGTACCCTCCTCCATAGAGCTCTAATTAAAAAATAATACAAGCTTGTCCAATCTTCTGGAAACAATTTCCACATGAGGTCTCCTTCTCTGCCTTGAGAGATGTTTGTATCAACTTAACATAAAACTATCAATCACATAAAAAATTCTGGCTCCCAAGTTACATAATGTTTCCTTTGTGTTTTCTTAATTTATTTTCAAACTATTGTAAGCATGTTTTTTAACAGATCTGAAGTGAGTTTACCTTTATTTCCTTCACTTTAAGCCAATCGTTAAATTTCACAATGGTTTCTGGGGTGGGGCAGAAGGAAGGCATCATTCAGAATGATGGAGGCCGGGGCTGGTTGGTCTCACTGGGGAAGCTGGAGGACCACAGACTGGCCCACCAGCAAGTAAGTGATGTTCCAAGAGCAGGAAAGCTGGTAAGCAATGTCCTCAGCAGCTTCCAGCTTCCACAGCCCAATAAGGCCATCACCAGCAGTGGCCAGCAAGTTGGCCATCAGCTCAGCTGCCTTGGAGTAACCCTCAGCAGAGAAGATGGCTGCCTTCTGCTCTTCAGCCTTTTCTACCACAAATCTGGTTCTCTCTGCTTCCTGCTCAGCCACCTGTTTGGCTTCAACTGCCTCAATGATATAGAAAAAGTGCTCAAGCATTCATCTTTCACAATTATAAATGTCTTTACTTTTATTTATGAGATTAGGATATAATGAAAATTCTTTCTATTCCTTTATCTTTCTCAAAACATTCCCCCCATACACACCTCCTTATTCTCTTTCCAATTTATGCACTCTTTTTCTAATATATATATATATATATATATATATATATATATATATGCATATATATATATAGAGAGAGAGAGGTTGATATATACTAAATATATAACTATATTGATATATATAAATTTAGTAAGAATATATAATTATATACTATGTTATACAATATACAATATATAGTATGTAGCATAATACTTAATATTTAATATAATCTGTAGTGTGCAATGTGTAATATGTAATTGTATAATGTATAATTATAATAATAATATACATATAATAAGTAAAAAAAGATACCTATGTATAATATTCTTCATAACTTCTAGAAAAATTCTACATGATATAATGTTTTTTGATATCCATTTTGTCAATCACTTTTCTATGATAAAATTTTTGGTTTCCTATCTTCAAAAATAAGTTTTATAGACAGCCTTAGTTGTACAGACATCTCTCTCTTTGATTTATAGCTTTTATTAATTTTCATTTACATTATTTAGTGATATGGCTTTGTTCATCTCTACCATTTATTATTTACTTCCCAGATCTTGTGTTAAATCTATTTTCCCTTTGTTCCTTTTCATTGTTTCATTCGCATTAATGTTTCTATGTATATTTTTCTGTTTTGGATTTCACTTCTACTTTGGAATATTTTTGCATATATTTCACTTTGATTCAGTGTTTATTCTGATAATTATCTTGCATATTTATAGTTTCCACACTCTACCTAGAGATGCTTTACAGTCAACAGTATAATTCATTCACCATATCTGCCCCACTGCTGTTATGTACGCATAGTTAATATTCAAACCTGAAACCTCAATATGACTGCTTTGAATTTCTTCTTTAAAAAATAAAATATACATAAATTTATGTATTATAAATATACATAGTTTATGAAGCTACTCATTCTGATCAATAAAATATTGGTTTTTGAATTATATTATTCATTTTTGACCTAAAAAATATTAGCTATTCTAAACTTTAGAAAGGCTACTGCTAATAAATTGGATTCTTAATAAATAGGGAACATACTTTTTCACATTTTTGAGAAATACTTTTGCTCATCATAAATTTCTGAACTAGCAACATTTCAACAATTTACACATACTTTCTTTCTCCCCAAACATTATTTGCCATTGTCAGTAGATCCTCTTTCAATCTGGAGGACTCTTCTGGAAGTCTGTGATTACTATTTAATTTTCAACTGTTTTGAAGTTTGATTATGGAATTTCTAACAATGGTTTATACAGAGTGACTCTGTTCAAGTTTGGTCAACTTGTCCGAGCTACAATGTTATGTTTCTTTTTAACTATATTGATATTTTGTTCAAAATTTCTCATATAATTTTTCTGTGTTTTAATAATGTATCTTAATCTTCTAGAACTCCCAAAATATGATTATTAGACAAGTTGATACAGTTCATCAGTTAAGTTCATATGTTAAATTTCTACTTTCATTTGAGTAATCTTTTTCATTTATATTTCCTCAGACATCCTCACCATTCATTCTTCATTACTAAGTTACAATGTGTTTTTTTCTAATGTATTACTGATTCTGATTTTAAAGATTTTATGTATTTGTTGTAATAGCCTTACCTGCTCTGAACTTTTACTGTGCTCATTCGTAGTGTTTTGGGTTTTGTTTACTACTGTTGCCTCTTTATGAGTGCATCCTGTGCTCTCTATGTCTCCCACAGTTCCACTGAATGCTTGCCCCAGACTGGACACACCATAGAGATTCTGCATCCTGACAATATACTTCAGACAATGTTATTTTCTGAAGATGGGTTTCTTTGTGTTACAGTCACTCATATCATTTTTTCTTCCCTTTATACTGTTTTTATGATGACTCTTATCATTTTTTTCCTTAAATTCCTAAAAACTGCTTTACGTTAAATAGTGATTTGTGTTCAAAAACACTATTCTTTGAACTCAACACTTGAGGTGTTCATACTTGTTCTCAGATTTACTTATATCTGAGAATGCCAGTGTAGCTCCTGGCTTTGTGAGAATTCTGCTACTCTGACCCTGTCTCAGCTGACCTTACTGCAGCTGCTGGTTACCAGAACTAACCCCTCAGAGCCCCACCCTCTGCTCACACACAATGACTTTTGGGCAGAGACCTTAAAAAATGAATGCCACAGAGGCCTTTGAGCCTTACAAAATTTCTTTTCTGAAGACATCTTTCTATGGATATACATACCTACCATGTACATTCTAAGAACATAGTATGATTTTCAGTTTCTTATGAGAGACTCCTGTGTTACTCTCTTCCCTATGTCAAGGTAGTTGTATGGGCTCATCAGATGCAGAGAGAACTTGGCTCTTCTGTGATCTCATTATTCTAGTTTTTGGAGATAATAAATGACCACACGTTATTTTTTCTCATTTTTTTTCAACTTTGAACGGAAGTCAAGAAAAATATGGTATTAAACATCTTTTCATGTCTAGGAGCATAAATCTCAGCATTAATTTTCACTCAAATTAACTATGAATATGGATAAAAAAGCTACTGTAACTATATATATATATATATATATATATATATAATATACATTATATATAATAACATATATATAATTGGAGATATATGTATATAACTTCAATGTTGGGTACAATTAACTAGATAGTGTTAATCCTTAAGAGGTTTTGTTGCTATTGTTATTGCTATTGGTGTTTGTTTGTTTGTTTGTTTGTTCATCACAGAATTGGAAGTAAATAAAAGTATACATTTCTAATTTCTATGCTAAAAGACACACCAAGACAGACAATTATACATGTGAAGAAGAAAACATATACTTACTCTTATGAAATATGAAATACTACTATTTTATAATCATATGCATAATTATTTATTCACAAAATGTCCAGAACAAATTTCTTAATAACATGGTTTTAAAAAAAAAATTAAAAAAATGTAAGTACTTGAAAACAACTACTGACGGACCAAAAACTGGGTAGCAGAAGGAAATTCATGTAATAAGGCATGTCTATGCTTATCAAAAGATTTTCCCAATTAATTCCTCATTATGAGTGATGAGCCCTGAAGGATTTTCTATGTGACTCTTGGCCCAAAGCCTATTAAAGTTAACAGTATATACTTTGATTTCTAACAAAGGTTTTTCAATTTTGTATATGTAATGTTAAGAATTAAGAGCATGTCTATCGCCCACACTACTAATTTTAACACTTGAAAGGCTGAAGCAAAAGGATTGCCAGGAGTTAGATGCTAACCTGTTCTACATATTGAGACCTTATCTCTAGCCACCAATGCCCAAATATTAGTTATAGATACAAATTATTGGTGCTTATTGCTGATTTAAAGTGTATAAATTTTATCACAGAATAATTTATCAACCGGGCTGCAAGCAGAGCTAGTGCCTAGGGAAGAGAACATGAGGTAAAATGGGTCTCTTTGCACAGAATTGTCACTCAAGAGCTCCTGCATCAATCATGTGAACTAGAAAGACTGACATAGATGATATTAAAGGGAAGACATTCATGGACTGACTTGAAGCTACTGGGTCTGGCACTTCTAAAAAAATATTTATTTTTATTTTATTTGCAATGTTATGGTTTTGTATACAAATGACAATAATTCATTTAGATCCTTGCTCCTCTTCTTTCTTTCATGACAACATGTAAAATTTGGAAAATTCCAAATGGATAATTGGTCTCATTAGATAGATTCTTCTCACTAATTTTAATTAGAAGTGAAAAAAAAAAAGCCTTAGTTGTGGTGATCTGATAGGATTCATGGTATTATTTCATTTTTCTTGTATCTGTTTAGGCCTGTTTTGTGACCAATTATATGGTCAATTTTGGAGAAGGTACAATGAGGTGCTGAGAAGAAGGTTTTTGGATTCTTTTGTTTTTGGATGAAATTTTCTATAAATATCTGCTAAATCCATTTGGTTTATAGCTTCTCTTAGTTTTACTGTGCATATATTTAGTTCCTGTTTGCATGATCTGTCCATTGATGAGAGTGTGGTGTTGAAATCTCCCACTATTATTGTGTGAGGTACAATGTGTGCATTGAGTTTTAGTAAAGTGTCTTTTATGTATGTTGGTGCCCCTGCATTTGGTGCATAGATGTTCAGAATTGAGATTTCACCTTATTGGCAGTGAAAGTACATGAATTGAAGCTGAAAATGGACCCCCAGACATAGTTATTAAATTATTAGGCTGGCAAGCCAAGGACAGGTAAGATTCTGCACAGAGCCTTACCAACCTAAGACATAAGTGCATTGCTTTAGATAATACATATTCCATGATGGGTAAGGAAGGTATTCTTGTCAGAATGACCTAAGACAGACTCAGTCTTGTTAATGAAATAAAAAAAGGAGGAGAGGCAGAGAGCCTCAGAGGCTGCTTGGCAAGAATCTGACATGGGCCAACAACAAGGATATGAGCTGCATGGCAGGAATATGACATTGGCCATGGACAAGGAAGTAGGCTTCAGGCAAAAATCTGACATTAGGCTAGAACAAAGAAGTAATTTTAGGCAGGAATCTAAATATTAGGCTAGAACAAGGAAATATGCTTCAGACATGAAAATGACTTTGGACTAGGACAGGGAAGTTAGCTCAGATATTTTGGTCATCCTGATAAGTCCTTAAAAACAGTAATCATGGGAGTGTTCATAGAATTTTGTTTATTGTCTTGTTTGCTTTTTGACTATTTGTGTTTATTGTCTTGCTTGTTTCTTGACTATTTGCATCTATTGTATTGCTAGTCCCTCAACGTAGAACTGACCTTAATACTTGCATCTAATTAAAATGTTATAAAAGCAAAAAGGAGAAGGAGGGTGGGATAGAGGATCTCTGGGAGGGGGGATGAGGAAAGGAGATGACATCTGAAATGAAATGAAATTAATAAAATATCGAACTAAAAATAAAGAATGTCCAAGTAGAATTTTGTTTTTTAAGTTCAGCATGAAACTGTTTCAGTCGATAATATATTTAAGAGACACTTGTAATTACAGATTTTTATTTTCTAAGTATGTTTTCTTCATAACCAGGAATTTATTGCCTTCCTATAGCCTGTTTGTTTAAATTTGTGTTTATCTTTAATTCAGTCATTTTAAAGCAAACGTGTTCTCCGAAGTTTTTGAAGTTTTAATAAATTCAATCCAGTTTATGTTTTAAAAAAAACAAACAAGCAAAAAAAACCAAAAAAACAAAAAACAAACAAACAAAAAACCCTACAAAACCAAGCCAAAACATACAACAACAAAAAAAGAAGTGATTAAAAGAAAATGAGGCCAGGCCGGGCAGTGGTGGCGCACGCCTTTAATCCCAGCACTTGGGAGGCAGAGGAAGGCAGATTTCTGAGTTCGAGGCCAGCCTGGTCTACAGAGTGAGTTCCAGGACAGCCAGGGCTACACAGAGAAACTCTGTCTCAAAAAAACCAAAAAAAAAAAAAAAAAAAAAAGGAGGCCAAAACCAGAAAATACATTGTCAGAAAAACATGTAAACAATTTCATTTCTTTTTGCTCTCATTCACCAGATTTACATACTCATCTGTAGAAAATTAGTAATTGGTGTAAATGTAACTTTTATTCACCTGATTTAATTGTTGGTTCAGAGGATTATTACTGAATAAATTCACCTTTACTGGTTCTTTCTTTCTTTCTTTCTTTTGCCTTTTTTATTGGATATTTTCTTTATTTACATTTCAAATGATATCCCCATTCCCTGTTTCCAACCACTGAAAACCCCTATCCCATTCCCCTCCCCTGCTTCTATGAGGGTGCTCCCCCTCCACCCACCTACTCCTGCCTCCTCACCCAGGAATTCACCTACACCAGGGCATTGAGCCTTCACATGACCAAGGGCCTCTCTTCTCATTGATGCCTGACAAGGTCATCCTCTGCTACATATGCAGGTGAAGCCATTGGTCTCTCCATGTGTACTCCTTGATTGGTGGTTGGTGGTTTAGTCCCTGGGAGATCTTGGGGGGGGGGGTCTGGTTAGTTAATATTATTGTTCTTCCTGTGGGGTTCCTATGGTTGTTCAGCATTTGTTAAGCTCCCTCAGTCCTTTCTCTAACTCCACCATTTGGGACCCCATTGGGAACCACATGTTCAATCCAATGGTTGGCTTCGAGCATCCACCTCTGTATTTGTCAGGCTCTGGCAGAGCCTCTCAGAAGACAGCTATATCAGGCTCTTGTCAGCATACACTTCTTGGCATCCACAATAGTGTCTGGGTTTGGTGACTGAATATGAGATGGGTCTGCAGGTGAGGCAGTTTTTAAATGGCTTTACCTTCAGTCTCTGGTCCACACTTTGTCTAGGTATTTGATTCTGTGAGTATTTTGGTATTTCTAAGAAAGACCAAAGCATTCACACTTTGGTCTTCCTTCTTCTTTGACTCAATGTGTGCACAGTAAAAATATTTACAAGGTCGGTGAAGAACTCCAAATTGAAGAAAAAGTTCAGATCCATACCTGTACTATATAAAATAAAAACCATCAAATGGAGCATGTCCCAATCAGGAATGAAACTATAAAATTTTAAACAAGGAGGTCAAAATTGAAATCTTAGGGACTGTGGGACTGTTATGGCAACACAACATCTGTTCAAAAACTTATGGGAAATAAAGTTATAATTGTTAGAGAGACTAAGTAACACAGCAATGAAACTGTCCAAATAATAACAAATGAAAGTTGCACAATTGATATCTAGGAAGCATGAGATGAATTTAACCATCCCCCTAAACCTATACATGTAGACTTTGAATAGATTAGAAGTAAAGTATAGGGTGTGGCATGAAATCAAGAGCCTAACACATGCCAGGTAAGCATCTACAAATGAGGTATACCCTAGATATTTGTAGTTTGTTAAGAAACAAAGTTCTCCTAAGTTTTTCATATTGGTTTCAAACTTCTTATTTCCCTCCCTAAGTCTCTTGTGCTACAATGAAAGGTCTATGACACCATCTCTAGATAAGTCTATTTGTACACACACACACACACACACACACACACACACACACACACACACACATATATATATATATATATTGAAGCTATATATTATGAAGCCTAGTAAACAGAGTACAGTAGTCATGGTCATTTTTGACTATATGAGAAGCAAAATTAAAAAAAACAATAGCAAAAATAGCATAGAAGGAACTTCCATGCCCCACACTGAACTGACCCAAAGTTCTGGAGCATCCTGCTCATTGGATAACATTTACAAATTCTTTGTCTTTGAAAAGATTGAATTCTAAGCCAATACAGAAGTCTGAAAACTCAAAATAAAATTCAAATAAACCAAAGAGCCAAAATTACAAATAAATATATATGCAATTGTATAATTAATGGTATAATTATAATATATAAATCATTACCTCTTGCACATGTGCATATGTGGTCATTAAACAAATGGGAAAATGCTTATTATAGATAATAACCTCATCATGTCACACCATGGTAATAAGGCATACTGCATAAGACACTTATAGTAAACAAAGGGAAATAGAGAAATTGGCATTGTCATGTACTATTTTGGGTATTTTGAAAAACAGTTTGAGAGTTTCTCTAAATATTAATATAGGATGGCCAGAACATCTATATATAAAATATAATTTTTAAAAATCAATGATGACAAAGAAAGCCTTTTACAATAAAGATTCATAATACATAAAAAAGTTTACTGTTTGCCAGGGTTTTTAATTAATAAAACAAATATGCATTTAGTGTTCATTCAGTGGAGCATCATTCAGCAACAGAAAGAAATGAAGTACTGGTACAAGCCATGTCATGAATGAATAGATGTCTAAACATAACTGTGAATGGAACAAATCATGTAAGACAATACAGTGGTGATCCATATGAAATGTTCATACAAATCAATTTTCCACAGATGAGGAGAGAGTTAAGAAGAGCGGTGGTGAATGACTTCTGTTTGTTGTTGTTGTTGTTGTTGTTGTTGTTGTTGTTGTTGTCTTGTTTCTTTGTTTGTTTTTTGTTTGTTTTTTTGGTTTTTTTTTGTGATTGCTTTTTTTATTGGTAAAAGAAGTTTCAGAATTTTATATTGGTACTAATTTTTGTTCTATAATTAATATATTTAAAACTCTGAATTATAGATTTTATAGTGGTCAAATTTATCATAACAGAATTATGTATCCATACATCTTAGTCAAAATTGTATCTTCATTATCTCCCAATTTCAGCACCTTGTAGACCAATTTCAGTCATTGCAGGCACTTGGAATTTCTTGATATTCTTTTTGGGCTTTAATATGGATGTTATGAAGCCTTTTCCTAAAGGAAGTTGGTCTCCTTGCAGCTGCTATTTTCACACTGCCTCTTCAGAAATCACATCCACTCTCTGAAGCAGAGAATCAATGTTAGAGCTGCATTTTCTTTCTGAATTGTGGACATACTCTCATGGAGAAAGGAGGCTAACACTCTTATGATTTCCTAATGAGTAGAGTGTGGGGTCATCTGCTAAGAGTTTTCTGTATTTGAATATAAATTTCTAAATCTTTAAACTTGCCAGAGTTTTCCAAATCTCACTCAAGATCACCTTCCACCTTGTCCCTTCCTCCACCATCACCTCTTTCCAAGTGACTTTACCAGACTGAAATAAAATTTCAGTAACATTTTTTTAAAGGTTTGCTTGTCATTTCAATTTGTAATATTTTTGTGGTTTTTGAAGAAATCCACATGGCCTTCAAGTATTAATAGGTTTGTTCTAAATAATGAGCTGTTTCCAATATTGTGGTAGTACCAACAGGCTGATATAGTTTGTCTTTGGGTTCTTGTCATTTGCCCTCACCTTCTGTTTGAATAATTATTTGTGGATTCTTTTGGAGATAAGACATGTCTAGAGTTCATACTCAAGTAGATGCCAGTCAACATATTCATTAAACAATAAATGTTGGAACAAGGGAAATACAACCTACAGTGGCATGAAAGACAGTAACAGTCTCTGAAGTTTCCAGAGTCCATTTGCTTTTTTTTCCTACATAAGCATCATATTTTATTCTTTATTTTATTTTTATTTTTATTTACATCCAAACACATTTCCCCCTCCATCCTCTCCTCCCAGTTCCACCTCCTTACCTCTTCACACTTCCTCCTCTGTTTCTCTTCAGAAAATGTCGGGCCTCCCGTGGATATCAACCAGGCATGACCTATCAAGTTGGACTAAAGACTAGCCATCTCCACTTCTATTAAGGCTGAATGAGACAAACACAGTAAGAGGAAGGAATCCCAAAAGCAGGCAACAAATTCAGAAATAGCCCAACTGTCCCTGCTCCCACTGTTAAGAGTCCCACAAGAAGACCAAGCTACACTACTATACCAGGCAGCTATCAGTTTTGTTTGCTCTCTCCATTACTGCTACAAGGAGAGATCCCATAGGCATCCTATAATTCCATGTGCATGAACAACATCAACAGTCCTGACTTAGAGGAACTTCATTATTTCAGAACGAAACCTGAATGCTCACCTTTTGACAAGCATTTTCTTCTGTTTTCCTAATGAACACCATGGAGTTTTGTTTTGATTTCATTTTTGTTTTAGAACTTAATTTCTTGTCATAATATTTCCATTGTTTAGAAAGCACACAGCATTTCAAAAAAATATATAGTCAAACTTCTGTTTTGAAATGTAGCTAATGCAAAGATCCATTTCACTTGTGCACAAATGCACATGGTCAAAGAACATTAATTCATGAGACGATTGAGTAAGTTTAGAATAGAATGGCTGTACTTTTCAAATAGATTCGTTCTGTAGTACAATCAAATTCCTATTCAAAGGCAATATCTACACTTCATAAAGAAGACATTTAGGGACTGAAAGAATGGGGGAGCACAGTTTTTTAATGGTCATGTTGATAAGGAACCATGGGTTGCTTGAGGAAGCTTGTGCTTTAGCTGTTGAACCTTAGGTCTTTTATGATCTGTCCATGCATCTAATGCCTTTGAAATATAAATACCCAAATCACTTGAGAAGGAGCAAAACAGAACAGGTAAGAAAGGAATGAAAGTCTACTTACTTCTGATGGTTTTCCATCAGGAACAACTGTGATTAGATGGTTGGTTACTTTCCTTCCAGTAGGAATCACCTGTGTGTTCTCTGGATCCATCATTGGCAGCTGTACCGCATGATTTCATGGGATTCTGTTTCCAGATGATACTATGCACTGTGTGTGTTCAAGACTCCCATCGCTTCTCTGCACTACTGCAACCTCAAGATGAAGCTGTTGTATGGGCCAAAATGAGAGGGAACAACTACAGACTCAGGAATACACAAACACCCTTTTGAGGAAATGCATTTGATGCAGAAAGGAGTCTCACTTTAAGTGTGATGAGATGGTAAGAGGTACTATGAGTTTCCCCACCCAGCTCTTTCACATAGTGAGTCAGATGCAAACATTATTTAAGAATTGTAAAATTTTATCCATTCTGTACAAATGGATAAAAGCAGTGTCTGTAATAGGAGCATGTGAAAGGGAACATATTTGTTCACGAAGCTGCAATTCTAACGTTAAATACCTGTTTTCAGAAGCATTGTTTAAAATGCCAGTTTTTGGGAGACTCATAGATAAAATTTTTCTCATGATGGAATGGCAGTGACAAGCATTTATGTGTTGATTGTGAAACTGAGACAAAGCAAAACCCATGCAATTGAAAAGATGAATTTAACCTTCTAATATGGAAGTAAATGATACTTGAAATTGTGGACTCATGGAGTTACATTTTCTCATGTGTAAACTTGTGATGTTGCATGTATAACTGTTTCTGAGTAGGTGTTAGAATATTTGCCAAAAACAACTTCCAGATCTAGGGCTTAATTATTTAAGTTACACAGTTAAACAGGTAGTGTTAAAGTTATGACTTGTTCTCTTAGAACTTTATATAAACAGAAAATATATAAAACTGTTCTTTATTTTAGTTCTTTCTGTCATATTTTTACAAAATGAGAGTGCTGTCAGTCACAAAGAATCTAAGTCATTTGGTTAATAAAATAGATTAATTATAACTACATATTTCCAGCCAAGACAAGTATATGAATTATATATTACAAAAATGGGTGAATGCCATAGTTTTATGTAAAGCTTCAAGTGTGAATTACAAGACAATAAATTACAATATTACAGAAGTTTCTGCTGTAATGTCTGCTTTCCACTGACAACAATATAAAGATAATTTATCATCAGTCTTAAATCATGAACCTTGTAGTAATAAAAGACATTAGTCTATGGTGCATCCTCATGCAGAGTCCTCATGTAACAAATAGCACTAATCATGTAACCTACCCAGCAACATTACTTCCAAAACTAAACTAATTCATGAGAAAATTTAAGAGTATTCTGTGGAATAAAGTAAATACCCTGTGAATCTATTATAAACTGTTAGAAACGTTTTCATGAAATTTTGGGTATTCACAGAAAAATAAAAGAATTCTCACATGCAGATCAATTGAATGGCATTCAGTAGGCAAGACAATCTTACCATCTTTAAAAAAAAATTGTAGGCAGAGAGAAAGTAATCACAGGACAGAGAATGTAACTTGGTATTTGTATTAGTTGGGAATTTATTACTGTGGAAGAGACCCCATGACCAAGACAACTCAAAGGCAACTCTGACTTATATTGTCAGAGATGCACTCCATTATCATCATCATGAAAAGCATGTAATCATGCATATTGACTTGGTGCTAGAAAAACCACAAGCTCTATATCTTTAGCTGAAGGCTGCCAATAGGTGATTGAAATTCCACAGTAGACAGAGCTTGAGCATAGAAACATCAAAACCTTCTCCCAAAGTGACACACTTCCTTCTACAAGGCTATAGCTACAACAAGACTACAAATCCTAATAGTGCCATTCCCCATAGGCCAAGCATTCAAACAAATTAATCTGTGGGGACTAAACCTATTCAAATCATCACATTCAACTCCCTGGCTCCCTTAGGTTTATAATGCAAAATTCATTTAAACTAAATTTAAATCACCATAGTGCACAGTCTCAAAAACAATAAAATGTCCAATGTTCAAAGATTCTTCTGAGATTTATGCAATCCCTTGACTATAATCTCTTATAAAATCAAAATCAAAAAGCAGATCACATAGTTCCAACATCACAAGATTAATCTTACCATTCCAAAGCATCCTAACGAATAAAAATGATCAAAGAAAGACCAAAAATCAGGTGGGCAAACTCCAAACTCTGCATCTCCACAAGATATACATTAACATTACAAGATATCATAGTGAATAAATATTAAATAAAAGTAAGACCAAAAGTCAGCTGGGCAATCTCCAAGCTCAGTTTCTGCATGTCTGATACCTAATTCCTTTTAGCTTTGTTAACTGCAACACAATTCTGTCTCTTGGGCAGGTTCTACTCCCTGTTAACAGCTTTCCTTGGCACTGACCCAACACTTCTGACATCTCTAACACCATTGGGTCTCTAAGGCAGTTTAAATTCATAGCTACTTTTTTAAATGTCTATGATCCACATGATTTTCTGGGATCCTACAATGGTCACTTTTCCAGCTCTACCCTTTGCAATACTCTAGGCTCTGGCTAAATCCACTCTACTACTGTCTTCTTAGTGGTCGTTCCATGATACTGGCATCTCCATTATGCTGGGGTCTTCCTACGCAATTAGGCTGTGTTTTCACCAATAGCTCTCATAAGCTATTTTCATGATGCCAAACCTCAAATTCTTTGCATAATTCTTTCAGTCCTGTGCCTTCAAATGCCTATGAGGCTACCCCTTCTACAGTGGCCTTTCCTGTTGTTTCACAGTGACAATTCCTGAGCTGCTCTCCATGTCTCCTTCATACCTGCAAATCCAGTTCACTGGATAACTCTGACACATTAACAAATCACACTGCCAGCACAATGTCTATCTATGGAACACATCTTGCTTGTGCTCCCAGGAAATACTTTCCAGAAGAATTTTATCTCAAAGATGTTGTTTTTTTTTTTTTTTAATCACTGCTAATTTCTTAGCTCTAGCTATTCAGCATCAAGTGTCCCAGTAACCTCTTCTATTCCTGACTCTAAAGTCATGTGGCCTAAGGTGCTAAGTTCTGCTGGGTCTGGAATATGGCTCCGTTGTTCTATTATATCTTCTTCATAGTTCTGTTTTAAATCATTTCTTTTACTGCTTAACCTTGGCTGTTTTAGAACTTATTCTGTAGACTAGCCTTCAACTCATACAACTGTATGTCTCAGTCTCATGAATGCTAGGATTAATGATGTAAGCCAGAATGTCTGGACCTAATGTTTCCTTAATTTCTTTACAAGAATTTTTTATAAGTTCTGGATTGTAGTTCATTTCAGATATAGCTAAGCTGACAAACAAGAATAGCTACCACAATCCATCCATTGTCAATTTGACACCGTTATATCTTATGCCCAAATGAAAATAATAACCAGGTTAAAATAATGCCTAACATGATATAACTAGCCTTGTTTAATTGCACACACACACACACACACACACACACACACACACACACACACACACAGAATTAGTTTAGCTGGGTGGGATCTTGCCCTGATATTATCCCTCCCTTAATTCTATTTAATATCCTTGAACACAAGATTTAGCTCCATTCCAATTCCTGGTGTTCTTTTAATCTTTGAACCATATATTTTGTATTTTTCTTTTCTCAGTTTGCTAAGATGGTTCAAAACTCACTTCGTAGGCTGAATAACAGGGAAGAGTCTATGCTAGGCTTATTTTGAGACTTCTTTTGTCAGTGCAATTAATCTGAGTCTTTTCACATTAGCCTTAGACAGACTCCTCAGACAAGGCCAAAAAGCAGCCATATTCTTCACTAAAGTATCACAAGAATGATCTCTAGGCAACATACTAAACTTCTGCTCCTCTGAAACTTCTTGAACCAAGGCTCCAAAGTTCAAATCACCCTCAGAACAACTATCTTTCACGTTCCTACTAGTATGGCTTAGTAAACCTCACTTAAAGCATTCTACTGTTTTCCTAATCTATAGTTCAAAAATATACATTCTTCCCAAGAAAAACATGTTCAGGCATGTCAGAGCAATACCCCAGACCTGTTACCAAATTCTGTCTTACCTACGGTACTATTGCTATGAATTGACAACATGACCAAGGCGACTCTTATACAGGCAAATATTTTTTTGGAGCTGGCTTACAATGTCAGAGGCTCAATCCATTATCATTATGGTGGGAGTATGCTATTATGGAGGCAGTCTTGGTGCTGGAGGAGCCAAGAGTTTTATATCTTTATCTGAAGACAGCCAGGAAGAAACTCTTCCACAGGCAAGCAAGAAGAGACTAAAATTCCACACTGGGTGAAACTTGGGCATAAATACTTCAAAGTTCACCCTCACAGTGACAAACTATCTCAAAAAGGGCCATGCCTACTCCAACAAGGCTATATCTCTTAATAGCACCACTCCCCTTGGATCAAGCATTCAAGCATACGAATTTGTGGAGACTTAGCTAATTCAAATAGCTACAATATCTATGCCCATTTTCAAGATTGTTCTGCTGTAGCAGCATCTGGCTGGTTCTTTGTATGCTTTACTAAACAGTTTGAAAATTAGAGGCATTTATGTTAATCACATAGAATGCTATTTAGCACAGTATATATATATTTATATTTTATATTATATTATGTATTTAATATATTTATATTATATTAATATATTTAGAGTATATATTTAGTTACCTGGGTTTTTGTTTATGATATAATTGCATGTACATGATGTAAATCATAATATCAAATCAAAGCCATGAGCACAGGCATCAATAAATAACTGATAGGTTGTTTTTTTACCTCATAAGTAGATAAATTTAGAAATTTGCTTGACTTCATTTTCTTCTGTTTATTTCGTTCATCATCCATTAGTATTTTCTAACTTTAATAAACAGTCAGAAAAATTATAGACAAATGTCACATCAAGAAATAATTTATACTATAGAAGGCATTTGAAAAACCAGTAACTGAAAAGAAACAGAGTTATTCCATGTCCTAAGCACCACTCTCTGCAGGATTATTACCATGACAGAATTCTATGTATCCTTAGACACACAGGGTCCTCTTGGTCAGTTTGCATATATGATTCCTGAGGTGTGAGTAGGCATGCTTAAAATAAAAACATGAAACTAATTATATTTTTGTTAAACCTATAAATGTCTAGGATGTGTGAATATTTATTGCCAATGATATGAGTCATGTGAGGAACCATTGAATAGGAAGTAATGTGTGAGCTAGACAATATAAAAGATAAAATTCATGTTAAGTCTATGACAGAACGAAGATGACATTCACAAAAATCTCATATAAATTTTGTTTCATGATTATAGAGAATGCAGAGTTATTGACAATAATTGCCCCAACTCGGAAACAATCTGAAGTTCAACCAAGTAATTAACATTTTCTGACAACATGTTCAATAACACTGGAAAATGTCCTTAGATTGGTAGTGGGGTTTCCATTGCCATTATGTCTGACTTCTTTCCTGTTGCTTTGGAATGTTTTAATCCCTTCCAGTGTACTTTAAAGAGTCTCCTTCTGAGACAAGCTGTGAATAAAGACATAGACAGCATTCTAGTTCAAAGTACTACATTTTTAAGAGAGAAACCCAAAGCTTAGAGTGAGTAAGAACCTTCTAAGGCCACAGAGGGAAAAAAAAAAACAACAGAACTTCCTATGGGGTCTTCTCTATCATATCACTTTGCAAAATGAGAAATATTTTATCAGAAAACATGAAAACTGGTTTCTGCAATTTATTAGAAGAATCTTATTTACAGTGAAATATAAAGTAATATTAAATAGATGTTTCCAACTATATGTCATCCTGATACATAGCAAGCTATAAGCAAAGGGAATTACAGCAAGAAGAGTCTATTCCCCATTCCATGCTCCGTTAATTTTAAAAATGAGAGTTGGCCCAAACATTGCCCAAATTATGTATAGATATTGAAGGAGAGCTGTTAGTGACTTTTTTCATTGCTGTATACGATTGACTGAAGAAAAAAACATGCCTAAAGTAGGGTCTGTTGGTCCTTATCCTCTAATGTGAAGTGATAAATTTTATGCCAGTTACACTTATTTATTGAAACAACTTAATACAAATGTGCATCCTAGATGTTTGCACAAGTGTTGCTCATGTGATAAATGTATTGCTGTAACATCAAAATTAACATGTTTAAGTGTATTTCAGATTGAAGCATAAAGCTATACCATGTCCCTCAGGGAATGTTAAGATAGATTAGCTTAGGTTACAAATTTGGCATGTTGGTTAGGACACCTCAGATCAGTAACAGGTAGTAACATGCAATATCATAATATGCAGTTCGTAAGTTACAAAAACCGAAAATAAATACATTTGTTAAACTGACTTTCATATTCTAAACCAGGATAGCCCAAATGACAAAATTATAACCTAATTTATGTTAATATCCTGGTAAATTGACTTTCATATTCTAAACCAGGATAGCCCAAATGACAAAATTATAGCCTAATTTGTGTTAATATTCTATTCAAGGGGAGGAAGCAGGAGAGGATTTTCATAGAAATGTGAAATACACTATCTGATAGGCAGAATGCACATGAGAGAATTCCTAAAAAGAAAACATTGAACTCTAGATTCTCATCCTTGTTGCTAATAAATAATTGAAGATTATAGGCACTTGATCTCCCACCTTGACTTTCAGTTGTATATCTCTTGCTTATAAAGTCATATAGGGGTTCTATGCAATGTCACATCAGGCCTTTGTAGTCCAAATAAGTAAAATATCATAACATTAATGCAGATTTTCTTTCTGTCTCCAATGGAGTCTGTCATTCCTCCATCCAAGATGAGGGTAATAATTCCTAATGTCCCTAATCTTACTTGATCTTACTTCTAGGATCTAGAAGTACTTACCTATCCATAGCTCATTCATTAAGTGTATAATGGAGTTGATGGTAATAGGAACCATGATGTTTGCCCTATTACATGGAGGTAAATTCTAAAATTACAAAATCTGAGACTTAGAATCACAAGGACTTAGAATGGGAATTAACATCTCCTTACCAGCCTTCTCTGGTCCATGGAAATGTGGTAACAATGCCCCTCTCATAATGTTGTCATGAGCATTAATTATGATAATATATGCAAATGTCCGACTCAGAGAAATATAATTCAACATACCGCCATCATTATTATATTACATGATTATGAGGTTTTGACAAGGCTTATTCTACCAAAGTGTTCTGACATTTCAGAAAGAGGTCAATAACAACCTTCTCACACTCTTGTGCACAAGCAAGTCAAAATCAGTGAGAACGTTGTTTTGAAGTTCAAGTCTACCTAGAACAAGGAAGACATTTCTTATATGTTATGAAAACTATTTGGAGTACAGTACAGGGGCCAGTTCATTCTCATAAAAACCTGTACCACTTAGGAAGACTAATTTCAACTTTCATGATATCCCCAAGGGAAAATGAACCAGGGTCATATTATCTAGTTAATGTCTAAAACCTCCAAATTCTGCTATCAATGTAGTTAAAATTTTTAAAAACTGAAGTTAATAAATGTATAATGTAACAATGTCATCTCAATGGCTTTGAGGAGATTTAATTATTCAAGATCATGGCAGACCCACAGGAATAACTCATCAGTGAGAAAATCAAGCACATTGACAAGTTCAAACAGAATGGAGGACCTAGACTCTTCCTATTCAGTAGCTGTTCAGGAGCAATGCCCAGTTGGAGTGTTATTAAATGATACCGAAAAGGTGGGTGTATAAGAAGGTATGAGCCTTACACTACACAGCTTTTGAATGCTGTGTCTATTGGAAAAAGAGGTTTGCATATAAAGAAAAGTTCACAATTAAGGTCCTTTCTGCCTTAAAAATATTCAAGATTCTCATTCTCTTGCTCAAGATTATTCCTTGCTGATCTTTGCACTAAGCCTTTGGGTTGACTAGAGAAACCTCTGCATTACAAGCAAAATGAACAAATAAAAACAGACTTGTGAAAAATCGAAGTGACATATTGGCAAAAGGCAGATATGGATGAAAGAACCAGTTATTATTGAATGTTGAGCTTTTTTTTTCTTTCTTCTACAGAGAAATGTGAGCTTATATGACAAATAAGGTCACAAGAAAGATGGGACAAATTGATCTTTTCCTGGCACTATAATTTGGAACATCACAGAAATATATTGAATCCTTGCTTTTTAATGTTCTGCACAGATCTTTATTTCAGCTGTTCAATTTATAGAATTGTAGGGTACAGACTCAACCACACACCTATGGTAACATGATTTTTGACAAAGGAGCTATAACTGTCCAGTAGAAAAAGGACAGCATTTTCAACACATGGTTCTAGTTCAACTGGAGGACAACATGTAGAAGAATGCAAATCAATCAATTCTTATCTTCTTGTACAAAGCTCAAGTCCAAGTGGATAAAGGACCTTCACATAAAATCAGATACACTGAAACTAATCGATGAGAAGCTGTGCATGACCCTCAAATACCTAGGCATAGGGGAAAAGTTTCTGAATAGAACACTAATGGCTTATGCTCTTAAATCAAGAATTGACAAATGGGACCTCATAAAATTACAAAACTTCTGTAAGGCTAAGGACACTGTCAATGGGACAAAATGGCAAAAAACAGATTGGGAAAAGATCTTTACCAATACCACATCCGATAGAGGGCTAATATTGAATATATACAAAGAACTCAAGAAATCAGACTCCAGACAACCACGTAACCCTATTAAAAATAGGGTACAGAGTTAAACAAAGAATTCTCAACTGAGGAAATTCGAATGGCCTAGAAGCGCCTAAAGAAATGTTCAGCATTCTTAGTCATCAGGGAAATGCAAATCATAACAACCCTTAGATTCCACCTCACACCAGTAAGAATGGCTAAGATCAAAAACTCAGGTGATAACAGAGGCTGGCGAGGATGTGGAGAAAGAAGAATACTCCTCCATTGTTGATGGGATTGCAAGCTGGTGCAACCACCCTGGAAATCAGTCTGGTGATTTCTCAGAAAATTGGACGTAGCATTACCTAAAGACCCAGCTATACCACTCCTGGGCATATACCCAGAAGATGTTCCACCATATAACAAGGACATATGCTCCACTATGTTCATAGCAGCCTTATTTATAATAGTAAGAAGCTGGAAAGAACCCAGATGTCCTTTAACAGAGGAATGGATACAGAAAATGTGGTACATTTACACAATAGAATATTACTCTGCTATTAAAAACAATGAATTTGAGAAATTCTTAGACAAATGGATGGAACTAGAAATTATCATCCTGAGTGAGTTAACCCAATCACAAAAGAACACACATGGTATTTACTCACTGATAAGCGGATATTAGCTCAAATGCTTGAGATAGCCAAGATTAAACTCACAGACCACATGAAGCTCATGAAGAAGAAAAACCAGAGTGTGAGTCCTTCTTAGAAGAAGTAACAAAATACTCATGGGAGCAAATATGGAGAAAAAGTGTAGGACAGAAACTGAAGAAGTGGCCTTCTGGAGACTGTCCCACCTGGGTATCCATCCCATGTGCAGTCACCAGAGGTAGACACTGATGTGGATTTCAGGAAGTACATGCTGACAGCATCCTGAGCTAGCTGTTTCCTTAGAGTTCTACCAGAGCCTTACATATAAAGAGGTGGATGCTCACAGCTAACCATTGAACTGATCATGTGGTTCTCAATGGAGGAGTTAGAGAGAAGACTGAAGGAGCTGAAAAGGTTTGCGGTCCAATGGGGAGAGCAACAATACCAACCAACCAGAGCTCCCCAGGCTCTAACCTACCAATCTGGGAGCACATAGGGAGAGACCCATGGATCCCTTGGTATATGTAGGGAAGGATGGTATTGTTGGGCATAAGTGGCAGAGCAAGTCCTTGGTCTAGTAAAGGCTGGATTCCCCAGTGTGAAGGAATTTGTGGGTGGGAAGGTGGGAGTGAGTGGGGAGGTGGGAGTGGGTGCGTGGGTGGGTAGGTGCACATCCTCATAGAAGCAGGAGTAGGGGAGATAGGATAGGGGGTTCTGGGTGTGAGGGAAATGGGGAAAGGTGGTCACATTTGAAACATAAACAAAATATCCAATAAAAAGTAATAAATAAAAAAGAATACTGAAACTACATGTTCTCATGAAATGGGAGGTTGGATGAATATTAAAATATTCTTAAAGTAAATTAAAAAATATGTTAGTTTGAAGACAAAACAAAATGAAGCTTTCAATAGAAATCCAAAATTTCCAATTTCATTTTTCATTTTTAAAAAATGAACAATGAGTATTTCTCAAAATATTCTCTTCAGTATGTGAGAATGAGCATCTGTTAGGGTGATCTGAAAGAGACAGATCCAAACTCCTGTGATGAGCATATCTGATCAGTTCTATGATGAGAGAGCAGTTGATTTTCTTCTCATTGTGAAGCCTCCAGTAAATACAAAAATCTAGAAATCACAGCTTCAGTGTTGGAAGCTACAGAGTTTAAAACTGGCATTAACTAAAAGAGAAAATTACCTCTCAAATCACCCTTTTTACTGTGTAGATATATATTTAATAAGTGATTAAGTTCTCTCACATGAAGAGGCATTTATCTGTCTAGTTGCATTGAGGATATTTTCTGCCTCAAATGCTATTCTCCAACAGGGAAAAAATAAGATAAATTAAATGCTGTGAAGTGATTTACATGGATTCTCAGGGACATGCTAGAAAATTAGTGTCAGTGCAAGGCAAAATCCTGGAGTACACTGAAAACGGTGGGATTTAACTCCAAGTAAGACGAGCTGCATCAGCACAATCTGTAATAGGGAGGTAGCAATATCTAAGACCTGCACATGTCTGGCAGGATAGCATGCTGGTGTCTTCTTAACACAAGGCATCTGGATTTTCAGATTAGTGATATTTACCCTAGAGAGTACAATCTCATTCGATCATAGATACAACTGGTTTTCATAATGGAGAAAACATATTTTGTTCATCAATTTACAGTTATTTACAGAGTGATGTCCTTCTTGAACTTTGTTTCTGATTATCCTTTTTGTATGCATTATTCGTTTTTTTTTATTAAAAAAAAATAATATAGTAATATAATTTATGTAATAACTTTGCTCAATAAGGTTAATCCTCACAGTTAATCTCTGTGGCGGTTCCTGTTGTTGTCCCAAATTATACAGAAGGAAGCTGTAGCACACAGAAATGAGATTAACACCTTTTACAGCCAGTAGAACCAACATTAAATTCAAATTTCAGTGAAGCTATGTTCATACACTTACTGAGTGACTGTGCCTCATGCTGGTAAACCAGAGGAGTAACTTTAAATTGAATTTATCTCATTTTATTGTTCTGATTTCCTTTTGTGGAATCGATTCTAATGGCTACTTCTTTTTAAGTCTGACTTATGTTGCTGAACTCATTAGTGCCCTTATTTGAAAGAGTCAATGCAATGTTTCATGTATCACAAAATTTCATGATTATATAGTGCAAAGGCAGGCCTATCACTGTGCAGTCTGTACTTCCCAGTCTCTGATGATATACAAGTAAGGAGCACTCCTTGGGTGCTCCTTCAGTCCCAATGTCCTTTCTAGATGGTGTCTTGACTCACAGGCTTTTTAGTATTTATTGAGCTTGGGTCAGTAGCATGACCCAAATCACTAGAGTGATTACTTCTTGGGTAACCTCTAGGACATTACTGCCATGGTCATTCTACATTGGCCTTCACAGAAGCACCAAGGCAGAAGTCAGAGGCCATGCATACAGCTTTCCATTTGACAATGAGAATCTTCTTGGATAGTAATTAAATATCTGGTCTTCCTGTTACTGACAATGGCCAGAATAGCTTCAAATACTTATATTTTAAAATGCATCCACATTTATGACTTAGATAATTAAACACCAGTGAAGTCTTTCTACCCCCAATTTCTGCACTCTTATAAACACTATTATACTGTATCTTTTTTCTATTAATCAACGTAGCAAACATGTGGGGTTTTCCTTAAGATATATTTTATTTTTATTTTTGAATATGTGTGTATCCAGGAACATTGGGGTATCAGCACATTCATACAGGTACCTGAAGAAGCCAGAGGAAGGCATCTGATGCAGTGGAGAAGCATGATCTTGAGATGCATGATGTTGGTATTGGGAAGCAAATTTCCACCCTCTGGTACAGCCGCTCTCTTGCTTACTAAGCCATCTCGCCAGTACATCACATAAAAATCTTAGAATGAAGTACTTGAACACGTATTTATATTTAATAATTTAATACAAATTTTATCTCATGATATCTGAAATATTATATTTCACAAATTATCCCATGATGTGCTATATCAGCTTTTGCCTGCACAGTGAGTGAGAAGTTTTCCAGAATGTTCTTTTGTTACATGCTATATTTTAATTGCTTCTCGTTTTTAGAAAGCCTATGATCTTTTCATCCTATTTTTCCTTCCCATGCTTAATGTTTTACTTTCTTCTGAACTATGGGGCTCATCTAAGTAATTTTCTTTAAAATCAATTATAATTTTTTTAACAGAAAAGTGTTTGCTTTTTGTAAGCCAGACAGCATTGTGGAAAAGGCAACAGAACACAAATTGAAAATGGCACTGACTATACTCTTGAAAGGGGAACTTTAAATAAACCAAGGTGAAATATACTAACTTAAAATTCTGGTAAACTCTAGTCACTGGCAAAATCGTCATTTTTTTTCAACGTTTATGCATACACTGATAACTGCGTTATGGCAAACATGTATGCACAGGCACATGAAATATAAGAATAAATTAATTAAGATTCCTCCTCATCTCCCTGAATAAATCAATAAATCAGATCAGTGATCTGAGCATTTACAATAAGCCTACAACGATGGCTTTGAAATGTATTTACTCTGTTTTCAGCAACAAACATAGCTTTAAGACAAATCTTAAGTCATTGGGCAATGGAATATAAATTATTAGATAAAAATGAAAAGTTTAAATAATGTATATGAAAAATAATAACAATGCAAAATATATCTTAGTATGGTCTGTGTCATGCCTCCTTGAAAGTACTGAAGTTAAGTGAGTCACAGAAGCAATGAACAGCAGAATAAGCCTTCTTCCACCATCCCATGAATGAATCAGAATCCAGTTTACTTTAAACACAGCTGTTGTCCAGAAGTTGAGATGAAATAATAGTCTATTGTTAAATTTGATTTTCTGGGAAACTGGAAATAATTCAGAAACCAAATTGACCACTCCTATCATTTCCTGCCAAGTGATGAATATGCAAAATCTACTTTTCATTACAAAATTGTTGCACTGAAACACTTTTAGGTAAAATAGTTTGTACATGCATAGTACAGTCTGAGCCATGACCACTTCTGATCCATAGCATTAGTCACTCAAGACGATGCATGGAGATTGATGTAGAAATGCACAGTCCACCTGAAAGGATGTCATGTCCTTGTGGGAACTAGAGATGCAGAGAAGCATGCTCTTGTGAGGATATTTTTTTTATAGGCAAAAGATCTTCTGTAGGAAGACTGTATTCTATGAGCAAATTACTTGAAAAGGTTGTTTTTCTTTTTTCTCCTTAAGAGCTCAAATTTCATGAGTGTAGACAATAACATCAACCCTTTACCTAAAGCCTGTGACAAAGAAGCATGAATTTTCATGAATCAGAAGTATAGATAAGGGGGCTGGTGAGCTGGCTCAGGAGTTAAGAGCACCGACTGCTCTTTGAGAGGTCATGAGTTCAAATTCCAGAACCACAAGGTGGCTCACAACCATCTGTAACGTGATCTGATGCCCATAGGTGTCTGAAGACAGATACAGTGTACTTTGGGCTGGAACCTGTAGAGCTGGAGTGAGTGGGGGCTGGAACAGGGGCTAGAGAGAGCAGAGGCTTAATGAGCGGGGCTGGAGCAAGAGGGAGAAGAAAAGGGGGGAGAAGTATAGATAATTTCATCAACATTTGCCTAATGTTTGTGACCAGCAAAAGCATGCTTTTCTTAACCAGGAACTGTCCCATTAAGAATTTAGAGAAGGACTTCCTTAAATTCCTTGGCTTAGTATCTGTAGTGGTAGCAACTGATAATACAGTTTCAATATATCAGAATATCTTTTAATTATGAGTTTAATGACAGTTAGCAGTGCAAATGGAAGGGTCAGTGGCTAGGTCAATGAGGAATGAGAGGATCCAGTTAGAACATTGTACCATCTTAGAACTATTTTGAAGTTTACTGTCTTGACTACAAGTATGTATGTGCATAGCCTGTCATTTACAAGACTTATTTGAGGGGCCCAGAGTCATGAAAAATATTCCTGTGATGCTGGCATTTTTTTTCATTGTCCTTGCAGATGATTATTCTACTCGTGTTCATAATACGTACCTTTGTCTTCTGTAACTACAAAATTGTGCTGAGAATGTGATGCCAAAACATCTGTCCACTCACTTTCCATGTGATTGGTTTCTGTGGTGATGATGTCATTTTGGGATTATGTAAATGTGGATTGACAATATACTGTTATGTTCCCCAGCCATGCTGCCTTCTTTCAGTAATCCATCAACTACAATGACTTTGGCTCTGCATTATTAATACTTGGTTATTTTTTTCATGTGAACTATTAATCTGAAATGAACTACAATCCAGAAATTAAAGATACAGGCTTTTGATCTGGATCTTGAGGCATAGAGGCAATGAAAAACTTAGGCCCAGGCAAAGTGGTACACACCTTTGATTCCAGGAGACAGAGGCAAGCAAATCTCTGAGTTCAAGGCCAGCCTGGTACAGAGCAAAAGAAAAGCTTAAGTCCAGCCATAGTGAACCATACCTTTAATCCTAGCATTCAGGAGATAGAGCCATGCAGATCTCTGAATTCAAGGTCTATGTAAAGAACAAGTTCTAGGACAGCCAAATTTAGGCAGTGTCAGAGTTGGAAAGCAGACAGCTGGTGATAATGTAGTTGAACAAGGGGCCATAATACAGCTCCAGCAAGCAGCTTTGTTGATGTGGCTCTGGCTATAGAGTCAAAAATAGAAGGGACTACTGGGACAATTAATGCTTGTTAGCTGGAGCTAAGAAATAATCAGTGATTGAGATAAGATGAGCATGAATGAGGGGAAATCTGGGAAATGTTTTCTGAGAGCACAAAGAAGCTTTGTTCCAGAGATAGCCAAGGTTATATACCTCATGCTGCAGCTGAAGTTGGTAACGTGTAATAATCCCACAGGTGGTACTAGTTTTAAAGGTATGAAGGAGTCATGCAAAGAAGTTGAGTCTTGGCACCATGAAGAAAGCCTATGAGAGGCTATTGGTAAAGCCTAGTTGCAGCAGAAGACCTTAGCATATTGGAAATACCATTTCCACGGGATAACCAAGAATAGCAGCAGCAGCAGTGGAGTGGAGTCAACCAGAATGCTGAATATTAAAGAAGGCAGAGCTGGAAAAGTGACCCATAAAGATTATGTGTAGATCCTACAACAAGAAATGTTGTACCCAGATATCTTGAAAACCCCAAAGAGACTACCAGGAACTACAACTCTCATGTAAGCACATGACAGCCTTTATTTAAGATCAAGCTCAGGCCACAAACTCCCCTGCTGCAACAGGATAGGAGAGCTGCACTGAGGTCTAGGGAAAGGAGGTTTATAAAGGAAAAAACTCACATATGAGGCTTTACAAGCTTTGGCATTACATGAGAGAGTAAAGGGATGTTGAACTTTAAGCTAATTGGTTTATAGCACCTGGTTAAATCATAAGGAGGGAGCATACATAAAAAAGAAGCATCTTGACCTGGAAATGACTTATTTTTTCTTAGCCCACTCTGTTGTTATCAGCAGCTGCAGCTGCTGTGTCTATTTTGCAACTTCGAGAGAGATTTCATGATTTTTCTCAGACCTCAAGGGTCAGGCCATGCCTCTCTAAGGGCAAGTTAACTTAAAATGGAGTCTTAAAAACAGAATAGAGTTTATTCTGCTACCTCAGTGCCTTTAGAATCTGTAATGAAGTTTCCTTGGCTACTTCAAGATGTTTGAGATGCCAGAGCTATGGGAAATCTGCTGACAAAGCTGTTAACAGGGAGTGGAACCAGTCAGGAGAAATAAGTTTGTTGCAGTCAACAAAGATGAAAAGAAATTGGAGATATAAAGACTGTTTTGATATCAGACATAGAGATTCAGAGTTTGGAGTTTTCCCAGCTGGTTTCCTGTCTTAATTTGGGAATTGCAGTTAAGTGGTTAGATGAATGTCACAAGAGACATTGAACTTTGGACTTTTAACATTGTTGAGATTGCTGTAGACTATGGGGACTTTTGAAGTTGGATTAAGTGCATTTTGCACTATGTTATACTTATAGCCCCTAAAGATTCATGTGTTTCAACAAGCCAGTGGGGGCCAGGGAGTGAAATGTGGTGCCTTGAATATATTTGGCCCAGGGAGTATCACTATTTGGAGGTGTGGCCTTGTTGAAATAGGTGTGGCTTTGTTGGAAGAAGTGTGTCACTGTGGGTGTGGGCTTTAAGACCCTCATCCTAGCTGCCTGGAATCCAGTCTTCTCCTGTCTGTCTTTGTATGAAGATGTAGAACTTTTAGTTTCTCCAGCTCCATATCTGCCTGGATGCTGCCATGTTCTCACCTAGATAATAATGGACTGAAGCTGCAAGCAAGCCCCAATTAAATGTCCTTTACAAGAGTTGCCTTGATCATGGTGTCTGTTCACAGCAGCAAAACCCTAAGACAAGCTATGTGTGCTATTATTACCTATTCTATAACTCAGTAATTTTATAATTGTGTCCTTAGGCATATTGCACAGACTTACATTAACCCCAAAACCTGTACATGTTTATTCACAGAAACTTAATCTAAAATAATCAAAAATAATCCTCAACAATTACTAAATAAAGACAAAGAGGAAAGCCATGCACTGAAATAGAAAGGAGGTAGGGCAGACACTTGTAATTATTCTGATTAAAATATGTCAGCTTCAGCATTTAGGGATTCATATTCATTAGTGGATGCTTTCCTTAACAATAGATAATTTTAGAAAAAAAGGAAATCATAAAGAGAGAAGTGGTACCAGGGCTTGCCTTGCACTTGGTCCTCAGGTATGGGAAAAATGACAATTTCAAAAGTAAACATACTGTATAATATTTGCTATTGTTTTTGGTTTTACTAGCATCGTCCCAGGCAATTTCCCAAGCTGTTTCTGTTCTTCTCCCTCTTCATGTCTCCTCTCTTCTCTGTGTTTATAGAGGTCAGATGTTATTTGAGGAACTTGTCAGTCATTGTGTGTTGATCTGCTTCTCTTGTTTTCTTACAGCAAAATTTTGACGTGGGTCATGGCTTTATCTCCTTGGTGGATCTTAATTTAATAAACCAATTAACATCAAGTAATCCTTCTGTGACTGCTGACACTGAGTGGGAAGCTAGCTTACAGTGCATATTGCCTGAAACATACAAAGTATTCTCTGCTCAAGTTTCATTCATTCAGTTTTTATTTAGATGTGGCTCATGAACTCAGATAACCAGTTTTATATAGTATTTAAAATAATACTAACTTTCAAGTTTAATAAAAATTTGATTCCCTAGTCAAAAGTTTTAATGAAAAATAATGTTGAAAGACAATAGAAAATGATTGATATAGCTTTTCATTTTTTATTTTGATTTTCATTATATTTGGTGAAAATTTTACATTTTATTATTGGGCTATTTTATGTGTGATTTTGTTGAGATTTATTATTATTAAAGAAAACTCAAAAACATAATCCTATTTTGTGATACTTACTATGAGGAATTAAATGCTTTGATAAGCCTGAGCTTCGTTAATGTTCAAAGTCTTGTTAAAATAAAGTATACATTTATATTTCCATGAGAAGTCACATATTGACATATAGACAGAAATCTCATGAGCACAAGAGAAAAAAATTTGTGTATCTAAGAGCCTTCTGCCATCAAAGTGATAAGATCAGTGCTTGTCTTGGGCATGGGCTTCTGCTTTTGCTCTGTGATCTTAGACAATCATTCTTCTAACTAGCTGGACATGGGAAGCCATGGTCATTTTAATAAGGTGGCCCCTAGTTTTCTTTATCCAAATGCTTAGTCCAGAGGGAAGAGAACTTTTTGGTTTGGTGAAGATTAGAAAGATTAGGAAGTGTGGTCTTGTTGGAGGAAGTATGTCACTTGATGTAGGCTTTCAGGTTTTAAAAGTTTATGCCAATCATCATCACCCGCTGCCCCCACATCTCAATCTGTGGATTAGAATAGGATATTTTCAGCACAGTTCCTGCAATGCCTGCTGCTATGATGATAAGGGACTCACCCTCTGAAACTGTAAGCAAGCCTCCAAATAAGTGATTTCATTTATAGTAGTTGTCTTGGCCATGCTATCTCTTTACAGTAACAGAACATTGACTAAGATAGGCATCAAATCAGAGAGACCGGCAATGGCTACACTCTATTGTACTGGGTGGCATTGCTCCTTTTTTATGTAAAGAATTAACAAAGTCAGAGGCAATCTTTATTTATGACCTGGGATCCTGAACATCCAAGTTTATTTTCAAATAGAAATATTTATTAAAATAAACTAATAAAATTGTCATAAAGGAGAACACGAGAATATAATCTCAAAGTATTACATTCCTTCTTTCTTCATGTGCTTGCCTATTGGAGGAGCTGTTAAGAAAACATACTGACAACAGCCCAGCTTCATTAATATTTTCATAGTAATATGCATTATTAGAATTGGAAAATGGAAGGCAAAAGGCATTGTTCATTATATATTAGTTCAAATTACTTTTACTCATTAAAATAGTTTCAGCTTCAAAGTTTAACTATAAAAATATTTATTTTCAGACAAATCATGACATATTTCAGAATTTTAAAATAAGACTTTTAGTGTTTGTATGTATGTAGTGTGTGTGTGTGTGTGTGTGTGTGTGTGTGTGTGTGTGTGTATGCTGTAGACATAGTCAAGATGGCTTGGAGCAGGAGTTAGAGGCAGTGGTGAGCACCTGGACAAGGATGCTGGGAATTGAACTCCAGTTCTGTGCAACATGAACTCTTGAACACTGAGCCATCTCTGAAGCCCTATATTTGAAGATATTTTTAATATTTGACTGTATAATTGGTCAATTCTCACAGTGTGTTACATTACTACTACTACTGAATCAGAATGTTTGTGTATCTTTGCCTTAGTTTCTTTCTCTTCTGATGACGGTAGATCTGCCTGAGTAAATTTCTGTTCCTTCCATTCTCTAATTTGTTGGTATCTCAGGAAAGTTCTCTGTGTTCTTGAAAAGTCACTGCTCTGTAATTCTGCCTTCTTTCCCACACACAAACATAGATAATCCATCTTTAACTCAACCTTGAGAAAAACAGATCTTATTCAGGCACATCTGTCCTTTCCTTATAAACTGGGTCGCTCAGAAGCTCTGCTTTTGGGTCATTGCCTCATTTCCACCACAAATTCATCTCCTTGAAAGGTGTAAAGTTTCCCAGGGAAGACTCTTAAAAATCTTTCAAACACAAATCTCAGAGTATACATTAAGCTTAATAGAGGACAGTTTATAATGATTTGGGCTTTTGTCTATACAGATCAACAGCAGGATTTCACAGACTATACCCACTCTCTCCGTTGCCACTAAGATTATGAATAAACTCAGCAGCCATTGTACCTGTAGGAAAGACTCAAGAACTCTGCTTACCATTATTCAGTGTAGTGGAATTTTTCCCTAATTGATTAAATAATAAAGACTACAAGAAGCCAATCACTGGCAAAGAAGCAGTCTGATCTTCCAGGTCCGAGAGAGGAAAAAGGAAGGCAGGAAGAGGCCACTTCATTTAGGACTGAGGGAGCAAACAAGATGTAGGCTATGGGGCTGTTAGTTCAGGTGGCAGTAATACCATATAAAAAGGAACTTTAAGGAACTAAAAGTGACTTCAAGGATGAACACATTCCTGACAGATTATATATATATTATAAAGGTGGAGGAGACTACCACATATGGATCCTTTTATAAAGATGGGGAGACTTATCACACATAGTTTTCTTTACCCAATCAAGACAGATGAACAAAGAAGTGGTTTTTGGGACAGAGTCTTTTCTATAGATTTTGAAAGGTTCTACTGACCTCCAAGCTTCAGGGTGAAAGTGGATTGACCTCTGGCCACTCTTCCATCAGGAGTTACTCTTGGAGAGCTACAGTGTGGAGTAAAGAGCCCAGTCTATAAAAAGTCGACTAGTCCAACTCCAGTCCTGGGAAATGAAAGAAACAGAGAGGATTCTGTAAGAAGCTCCTGGGTAGGAAGTTGGCTGTGTTGCTGGGAGACTGAACTGCTAAGAAAGACTTGTAGGCTGAGAAGTTCTGTTTTAAATATAGTGCTGGGATCCTGGAATGAAAACTCTGTGTAAGAAAGCATAAGACACAAATATACCTGCCTACTCAGGAACCTAAACCTCTCTGGGTCAGCTGTTGGTCAGAGTCAAACAGGGAATATATCAGTGAGATTCAATTAGATCCAAAAACTCTGACAAACTTTAAAAGAGGGTGCAATCTCATCAAGATGAGTCCAGTGTTAATCAACATTTATGTGTCCCTCAACTCTCAAGTGATTGCAAATCAAATCTTGCTTTCTGCAGATTCTCTTTCTCCCTTGACTTCTCTAGTCCTCTACCTCTTTCTCGGTATCCAAAATGTATGATTTACTCAGTCAATGCCCTTGAGCAAAATATTGACTTTTATTATTGTTTTCATAGGCTAATAAATTACTTTTTAATCTCACAAGAAGATTGATGATAAACAGACAACCCTGGATGAAGTCACTTCTTTGATCCATGTCATCTAAACATTAAGTTAGGCTTTCTTATTACTCAACTTTTCTTTCCACCCCACTAGCTTTTTGAGTAACAGATCTACTTTTTTTTTCAAAATTACACACTGTTACATGTCTAACACTTACTTACAAATAAAACAACATATGCTGCATGCATATGCTTCCTCACACAAACCTCCACAACCTGCTACTCATACAAGCATTTAAAAAGTAATTCCTACATGGTCTGTCCAGATTCAGATTGCAAGTTCCTGAGCCCAAGGTCTTCTAGAATTCAAGGTCTGTGTCAGACCTCCTCGGTTAACCTGAATGCATTCTCTGTTTACATTACTACGACTCATTCTGTACTTGTTGTTTTGCATTCCATTTCGTATTCTGTAAAAGAAGGAAGTGCATATGTATCGATATGTCTTTCATGTTTAGTATTTTGTCCTCTGTATAAATTGGATGTAGTACATCCTTATTGAATGAATATAAAATTGGGTGAAACAGGAGAGTCTGACTGATAAAGAGAATAGATATAATTGCTCATGTATTAAATGAGGAAATGGTAGCACCACTTCATAGGGTGTTTATCATGTTTGGATGATTGGACATGCTTGAGTACTGTTTGGTGGAGAGTGGCCTTTCTGTAAGTATTGCATGTTTTTCTTAGAGGCAAGTTCAGTGGTAATAAGAAACATAATTCAGCACATAGACTCATACACAGGAATCAGAGAGAGGCAGTTGGGAATGCTAACTAGAATCAGTGACCTAAGAAAACAGAAAAAATTAACAAAATTGGCTCTCCAGCTCCAAATCCCCCTCATTAAGCTGCATAGTTGTGAACTTTAAGCCTACTAATAAAAGTATTATAAGATAGCATGGAACATGACTACCACCAGAAATGAATGAAATTTTAACAGCAAAATTGACATAATTATAGACAGGGCCATGAATCATTTTGAAACTCAATAACTAACAATTCCAATAGCCCCTGCAAAAATGTTGGGTTAGTATTGACACTTTAATTTTTATATATTTTAAGGCTAATTTTACGATTAGTTATGTGTCTGAGTATGGATATGTATACACAAATGCAGGAGCCATCATAAGAGGCCTCAGATTCCTGGAGCTTGGTTTAGGAGTTGTAAGTTCACACAAGGTTGGTGATGGGACTTTAAACTGAGTCCTCTGCAAGTGAAGTGTGTACTCTTAGCACTTTTATCCTTGCTTATTTTATGTAACGGGAATAGATGAAAGTATTAGCTGCAAATTGTTATAAGGCAAGAATACATCATTTATGTTGTTAGAACCAGTCTCTCAAATACATTCAAACAACTTTCTCTCTCTCTCTCTCTCTCTCTCTCTCTCTATATATATATATATATATATATATATATATATACACACTCACACACATATACATATATATATATATATATATCTTTTACACACACACACACACACACACACACACACACACATACACAAACACACACACACATTGATCCAACCAAATTACTGAACTAACTTATAAACTAGACATCAGTGAAGAACAAGTCAAATGCAAGACTGGGAGCTGGAGGTTGAATAAAAAAATCAATTAAAGAGTGTTATAGAAAAATGGGATCAAGAGAAAGGAAAAGTCTGAAGGACTTAACGAATAAAATCTCAGTGGAGATTGTTGACCGACTAAAGAAAGAAAGTACAAATTAAGAGACATGTCTTCTAAAAGGTTAGAGTTAGATAAAAATAAATAAATAAAATTCAAAAGAATGTAGAAAGTCTCTGAGGCATAAAATACCAGCATGTGAAAAAAAAAAAAAAACAATTTATAAAGAATGTTGTTTATCATTACGAAACAACATTTTTTTTTTTTTACTTTTGAAAAAAGCATAATACAGCCAGGCAGTGGTGGCGCACGCCTTTAATCCCAGCACTTAGGAGGCAGAGGCAGGTGGATTTCAGAGTTTGAGGCCAGCCTGGTCTACAGAGTGAGTTCCAGGACAGCCAGGGCTACACAGAGAAACCCTGTCTTGGGAAAAAAAAAAAAAGAAAGAAAAGAAAGAAAGAAAGAAAGAAAGAAAGAAAGAAAGAAAGAAAGAAAGAAAGAAAGAAAGAGGCACAATACATTGGTAATCAGTGAACTTTAGGGCTGTGTCATACAGAAACAATTTTGAAATATGTTCCTCTTTCTAGGATAACAAAATTCCACTTTCTGTTTACATACCCTTTTCTCGTGATGGTGGCTAGTGTTTACTAAAAGATGTGTGATGTCTAACTCTAATTAGCATGAAGACTTGGGATTGTATAAATATTTCCAAAATAGTTGGCTGTACCTTTCATCAATATCTAGTTTGTTTTCCTAGGGAAGCATTATTTTCCTTTGACATTGCTTGTTCTCCCTCTGTAGAGCTTCCCCTCTTTCCCACTCTCCCTTCTTACCTTCTTTGTTCTTCTCTCCTTTTTCCCCCTTAGAGTCAAATGGAAACTTTTGCCCAGAAGGTTGCTTATAGCTATTTGTCTTGAGTGTATTACAACCTAAGTACTATCTGACATCAGGAAGAGTCAGTAATGATTCTTTAATGTGGAAAAACCCAAGTTGTAGAAGGGCAGATGTTGCTTAACTTCCTTGCACTGTGAGGAGCAACATGTGGGGACTGCACTATGCAGCTAGTTTTCCAGAAAACACAGACCATAGACTACAAGAAGAGAGTTAATCTAGGACAGATATTTCTGTTTGACTTTTATATAAATTTGGCATATGATTGAGGACATAAAGTATATCATAATTCAGGTTTCCCATTTTTATAAAATAAAATTCATTAAAACCTTACATGGAGAATCTGATAGAAAATATTTTAATAGATTGTAAAAAGTCTCTGACCTATTCCTCTGTTAGTTCTCTCCTCTTCCAGCATTTTAGGATTTGACTGCCTAAACTGGCTGTGAGCTTCAATTTATGAGAATGAGTCCAAGTTGCTCAAACCCAATTTCAAAAAAGATGCATGGTAACTGTAATAAAATATTATTTTTATTAGCGGTTCTAGCTATACCAAGATAACTTTAGCTTATGTAATTGTCTTTTCATCCTCAATTTTTGAGACACAGTTCAGTATATTTGACTCTCATCCTTTGTATAGTATTGCTTCCTTTTGAGCTAATATTGATTTTTCTTTGAGGTTATATTTTGCTGAAAATTGAAAAGATTTTTTTCAGACCAAATGAAACACTATGTTTTGCTATCACTAATCTTTGTGAATAAGATGGATTGCTAACATGATGGAGTATCTTTAAAAGTCACAATCTAACCATTACCCTATAACCCCATAGCAATTTTAGCTGAAGTTTATTTCAGTTTTCAGATTTTACATTTATTATTTATTTTGTGAAGCTGTAAAAACTTAAAATCAATATATTTTCTCAAACATATGAATAGTTAAAAACTTCTTAGTAATATACAGTAAGTTTTGAATGTATCTCTTTTATTTTTTCAGTTAAACTTAATTTTTTTATTAGTAACTTTTTAAAAAATGTTAGTCAAAGGCTTTATCAGTTTGCTAATGCTCAATAACAAGATGCCCACACAATCAGAATTGTAACCCAATACCCAACCTAGATATACCAACTACCTTTGACTGGCAGAGACATGCGGACATCTGCCTCCATGTTCCCTAGTTTTGGCAGGGAAGTTGTCAGGAACAGACAGGTCTCTAATCAAAATGAACATTAATACAGAAATGTTTGTAACATCATTTCTGTAAACTTCTGATGTTTGAAAACCAATTATCTATGTAATGCAATCTGGACTGTTGTCTGTTAGCTCCTCTCAGCTATTTCTATATAAAATATAGGAAACACCCTAACAATAAACTCAGAGCCATGAATTTGCGATAGGCCCTTAACTCACAGCCTAACCATCTCAAATCAGTTTAAAAAGTTAAAGAAGGACTGGGTCTAAGCCTTGTATACCTAAATGTGTTATATAGGCACAATGCCTATGAGAGTAACAATATTAATTTCACTTTTATATCAATACGAAACTCATACCAATGAATACCTTAACTTTGAAATCAAAGTAAATTTTGTACAATTTAAGAAATTATAACTTCATATTAACAATAATTATACATATTTCTACCAATAGGTTATGGCTATGCAATAGCTCCTAGCTATTCCTTCCTTTTCCAACAAAGCCACTACTTTTTCCTAGAAAGACAGTCCAATATTAACCACCTCAATCCCCAAGCCCAGGGAATAGGGACGTCTACTCTTCATTAACTTCTTCAAGCTGATTACAGGCTTTGAGATATTAGGGGGTGGGAGGAAAGTAAATTGATATGTTTCTGATGTTTGTGTCTTTACTGCATCCAGCTGAAAGGACATCAGAGGTTCGAGCAGGTCTGCTCAGCCTGCTTGATGAGTAGATATACCAAGACTGTGTATTCTGCAGTATACAATTCTCAAAACAAAATTGAGTATCAAGATAATTTTTTGTTTGAATTCTGAAATCTAGTCTTCTGGTGGTCTGCCTCTGTCATGTCTAATCCATATAATTCTGGAAGTTTCTGTGAAGGTGTGCTCCCACCATCATCCCATTCCTGCCTCCCTGCTCTTGAATTCCCCAACACAAAGGAATCCAAACTTTCAGGCACCAAGGACCTCTACTTCCACTGATGCCTGACAAGGCCACCCTCAACTGTCTATATGGGTGGAGCCATGAGTCCCATCCCTTGTGTTCTGAGGCTGGAGGTTTTAGAATGGCTACTCAAGCTTGTTTCTTAGGACCATTTGCTTGAAAAATTGTTTTCCAGCCTTTTACTCTAAGGTAATGTTTGTCTTTGTCACTGAGCTGGGTTTCCTGTATGCAGCAAAATTCTGGGTCCTGTTTGTGTATCTAGTCCGTTAGCCTATGTCTTTTTATTGGGTAATTGAGTCCATTGATGTTAAGAGATATTAAGGAGAGGAAATTGTCGCTTTCTGTTATTTTTGTTATTAGAGGAGGAATTATTTTTGTGTGGCTATCTTCTTTTGGATTTGTTGAAAGAGGATTACTTTCTTGCTCTTTCTAGGGTATAATTTTCTTCCTTGTATTGGAGCTTTACTGCTATTATCCTTTGTAATGCTGGGTTTATGGAAAGATATTGTGTAAATTTTGTTTTGTCATGGAATATTTTGGTTTCTCTATCTATGGCACTTGAGAGTTTTGCTGGGTATAGTAGCCTGGGCTGCCATTTGTGTCCTCTTAGGCTCTGTATGACATCTGTCCAGAATCTTCTCACTTTTATAGTGTCTGATGAGAAATCTGGTGTAATTCTGATAGGTCTGCCTTTATGTGTTACTTGGCTTTTTTTCCTTACTGCATTTAATATTCTTTCTTTGTTTCGTGCATTTGGTGTTCTGATTATTATGTGACAGGAGGTATTTCTCCTCTGGTCTAGTCTATTTGGTGTTCTGTAGGCTTCTTGTATGTTTATGGGCATCTGATTCTTTAGGTTAGGGAAGTTTCTTCTATAATTTTGTTGAAGATATTTATTGGCCCTTTAAGTTGGGAATCTTCACTCTCATATATATACCTATTATTCTTATGTTTGGTCTTCTCATTGTGTCCTGGATTTTCTGGATGTTTTGTATTAAGAAGTTTTTGCATTTTGTGTTTTCTTTGACAGTTGTGTCAATATTTTCAATGGTATCTTCTGCACCTGAGATTCTCTCTTCTATCTCTTGTATTCTGTTGGTGATGTGTGCATCTATGACTCTTGATCATTTTCCAAAATTTTCCGTCTCCAGGGTAGGTCTCCCTTTGAGTTTTTTTATGGTTTTTACTTCCATTTTAATGTCCTGGATGGTTTTATTCAATTCCTTGACCTGTTTAGTTGTGTTCTCTTGTAATTCTTTAAGGAATTTTTGTGTTTTCTCTTTAAGAGATTCTACTTGTTTACCTGTGTTCTCCTCAAATTCTTTGAGAGTGTTATTTATGTCCTCATTAAAGTCCTCTATCATCATTATCCGAAGTGATTTTAAATCTGAATCTTCCTTTCCTCACAATATGGGGATTTCAGGACTTTCTAGTGTGGGAGAACTAGGTTCTAATGATACCAAGTATCCTGAGTTGCTAATGCTTATATTCTTGTGCTTGCCTTTTGCTGTCTGGATCTTCTTGGTGCTACCTGCACTCATTGTATTTGACTGGAGCCTGTCTTTCCTATTATCTAGGTTGTTTCAGAACTGTGTGGGGTGGGTGTTACCACTGGGGTTAAAACTGGGGTCCAAGATCTGCTCAGTGCCCAGGCCCAGACCAGAAGGAAGCAGTGCTCCTGGCCAGGAGTAAATTCCTGGGTCCTAGTGGGTCCTTTTACTCCCTGTTTGGGGCAGGTGTTGCTGACTCTTTACCTAAGGTACTATTCAGGTTAGATCTCCCTGGAGGCCTGCTTCCTCTGGGTTCTGTGAGTTTTGGGGGCAGAGCTACCACCTGGTATCTGCTCAGTGCTTGGGTCCCTGAATGTATCTCTTTTAAATGCTTACGGGTGAACCTTAAAGAAACTATTAAAAAATGAGACAATTGTTGATTGGCTCATGAGGGTTTTCTAATTTGTGGCATTGGCCTATAACTCACTATATAAACTAGGCTGGCCTAAAATCACAGAGGCTTCTTAGACCTCTACCTCCTAAGTGGTAGAATTGACAATGTATATCTACATCAGAGGATTTGAACTTACTATGTATCTGAGCCTAGCCTGCTCCTCCTGAATCCATTTTTTAGAATGTTGAGATGACAGGTACATACATACATACATCACACACAAATTCTAAGATGAAGTTATAGACACTGTGCCATTATTAAAAACTGATTTTAGGGAAAAGTCCAACCATGAAAGGGAATTATTCAGCCGTGCAATACATAATGCCATGCTGGAGATAATTCTTCAAGCTGGTAGGTAATTAGTATGATCATTTTGAATTATTCATTAAGTATATATATATGCACACACATTGATCTTTATGCATTAAGTGTCCTAGTCTTAGTTTATTTTCTAAAAACATTTACCTCTCTGTTCTCAAATACTGTATTTAAGTAAAGCCTGGCTTCTTTGAAATCCCTCTGATCCAAGTCAGCATGTCCAGGTCATTTGGCATATAGATGTCTATAAAGCTAGAACAGATTTGTTTGTGAGAGATGATGCATTTCTCACTTTGAGGACTGACATGAATATAAATCCCACAACATATGAAAAGCTGTTCTGTCAGAGACTCATGAAGCATTTGGAGATGTCTTTTCAGTTTTAATCTCTTGGCTATTTTGAGACTTAAACTAGTTTCCAGGCATCAGATTTATTGCACAAAATATCTGACTAGAGATAAATCAATATATAGCAACACATCATTCATTCAAGTCTGAGAAATAACTGCCCTCATTTGTAATGATATACATTATTTTCCTCAAAGTCATTATTTTTCTCACAAAAAAATGAATCATGTAACCTTGTTACCAGGTATCACAATCCACACACATAGTCACAGTTCAATGCCTGCTAAGACAAGTTATACATTAACTTATCACTCTCAGAAAAACCTCCAAATTACAGAACATTAGAACAAAAACTTGTAGTTACAGCATTAGCATGAGAAAAGAAAGTTGTTAAACATGTCAGGGTGACATTAATATTATTAATTTGCCTTAATTTGGCAAAAAATCTCTTTATTAAGCTCATTCAAATATCTATTTGGACAATACCTTTTCAAACTTTTTTCCATATGCAATATTAATTCTTCTTGCAGTTTCCCCAAGGGCTCCTTCACAAGCCCAAATTCTATCTCTTAAAATGTGTACCATAATCTCCTCAGGCAAGCAGTACCAGGGCCCCAAATCAGTATGTTCCAATCTTTTCAGAAAGGTCAGTTCACCAATCCAATGGCCTCCCCACAGGTTATAAACCCTTCTATTCATACTTTTATATTTTTTTATTATATGTATATCTTCTAGTTTTCCTCAGCAATATTTCTCCATTAAACTTTCCATTATTAAAGATCTTTCTTTATGGGGGCTCTGGGAGACCCAGCTATTTCTTCCTGATCTTGTTCTTTGTATTTCCTATGAACACCCCAGTCCTTAGTGACCCAGGCCCTTTATTCCTTTTCCTTGTGGTCTTCAATTCTCTAACTACTAAAACTTCAGGTTTCTCAAAATACTTTCCAGTTTCAAATATTTCCTTATACAACTTAATCTTCACGACTTGGCTGAAATTTCACACCAAAGGCAGTCAGTCTCCACATTAGAACGCCTTGTCCTGATATGCCTGGGTTGGCTGCTTAAATGTCCAGGGCCAGAGAAGTTTGTTGCTAATAGACATTAGAGCCATTTCTGTCTCTAGTAATGCCCTCAATTCCTTTATCTAATTATTTTTTACCAGAATTATATTTCAAGGCAAATATGTTATAGAAAATGTTAAAACAGACAAGCATACAAGGAAGAGCAGCACCATCTAGAAAGCCAGAGATGCGAAATTCAAATTAATGGTAGTCCTGCAGCTGAAACTGCGTCATGCAGCCATGTTGGCAGCTATGTCTCACCTAACATAAAATAAATTATAGATTATATTTTTCCAGAATTTTACATTGACATTCCAGAGAAATCTTGGCTATAACAATGCGTAGATGGCTTTAGAGAAGAATTGAAGTTGATGTGAAAAGTAAAAATAAAATTGTGGGTTTTAGTATTAAATGAGCTTTGAAATAGCTAATAACTTCTTTAATGTTTTACAGTATAGAATATTATTTTCTCACAGACAATCAATTTCAGACAAAGTCAACATGTTGAAAACATCTACAAAGTAATCAAAGTAAAATATAGATGTTTTATTCCTGAGGTCAGCTTGGCTGTGGTTTGACATTTGACTCAGTTTACTTGGAAAGGTGAGCCACTGTAATCTTTCAGGAAGAGAAAATGTATGTATTCCTCCATTTACCATTTAGTCAATAGACTAATGAATTATTGCCAACAGAAAAAATTGCAAAATATTATTGACTGAAATAACCAATTACTGCACACTGCTACTCTCTACAACCATGAAAATCTCATTGTTTTTCATCTTGACATAAAGCCATGGGCTGTCCTGACTCTGAACATTCTGTGATCTTGCCTGCCAACAATCTCATGCTCATTCTGTCCTGCCATGCTTGACTAGGCTGGAGCCTCTGGCCTCTGGCCATTTCACTAAAGTAGTGGGTCCTTAGCAGGATGCGGCTGGAGCCTTTATATTCCATCCCAACCCTCTGTCTGGAACACTGAGGCTCACTGGCTCCTCTCTCAACAGGGATTCTCAGTGTCTCTGTGATCAGAATGACACTTGTGTACTTGTAGGCCTCTAGTTGGATGGACCAGAATTGGGCTGTTCGGCCCACAGCAGATTAGCCTGCTCTTTCTGCTCACTTCCTGATGTTAACAGGTCTCCGCTCTCTGTAGGGGCAGCTTTCTTATAAGCAGTGGACTCCTTTATAAAACTGCTCAAAGTACAACTTATACCACTCCCTCCCATGCATCCCCAGCCATTTTTCATAGGGAGGGTTTGTGCCTCTATTTGGGATAGTTCTCAGGTTAATTTGTATTCCTTGTCATTTTTGAGTGCCATATGGAGAAATTAGGTCTTGTTTTTTTCCTCACAGCCCCATATTCCCAGAAATGAGACTCAGAATCAAAATATACTTACAAATATCTTGGCGAGGCACTTCTTTTACTATGTCATAATTTAAAATAATTCCTTCTTCTAACCTACATACTGTCTTGTGGCTGGTTACCTGGACTCAGGTACCATACATCTGTCTCATCCCAACTTCCTAGAGAAATCTCCTATACCTGGCACTATCCCAGTATCTTTTCTGCATCCTGGATATTCTACCTCCTATTTCCTGACAAAGCTACAGGCCGTCAGATTATTGGCAGGTGCCACATTAGTACAAACAAAGATATTCTCTGAACATTGCTTGTCTGAGATTATTTATTCCAAGAGTTTTTCTGATGTAGTTAACCTCAGATGGATTTTCTTTTTACTAGAACTTTTTGTAATCCTGGACTTATAGACAGAAATTGTTGAAATTTGGCTTTATGATGAAATATCTTAGCCTCTCCATCTATGGTGATTGAAAGTTTTGCTGGTTTTCATATTCTGGCCTTGTATCTGTCATTTCTTAGAATCTGCAGCATCTTAGTTCAGGCCATTATGGCTTTTAAAGTCTCCATTGAAAAGTTAGGTAAAATTGTAATAGGCCTTTTTTATATGTTATATGGTCTTTTTCCATTATAGCTTTCAATTATTTTTTTGTTGTGTATGTTTATTGCTTTGATTATTATGTGGCAAAAGGACTTTCTCTTCTGGCCAAATCTATTTGCTGTTCTGTATGCTTCTTGTACCTTTATATGTATCTTATTTTTTGGTAACCCAATCATAAAAGAACACACATGGTATGCACTCACTATTAAGTAGATATTAGCCCAAAAGCTTGAAATACCAAAGATATAACTCTCAAACCACATGAAATTCAAGAAGAAGGAAGACCAAAGTTGGGATTCTTTGGTCCTTCTTAGAAGGAGTAACAAAATACTCACTCACAAGAGGAAATACGGAGAAAAAGTGTGCAGCAGAGACTGAAGGAGAGGCCATCTGCAGACTTTTTCACCTAGGGATCCATCCCATGTGCAGTCACCAAACACAGACACTGTTGTGGATACCAGGAGCCTGATGTAGCTGTCTCCTGAGAGGCTCTGTCAGAGCCAGACATATACAGAGATGGATGTTCCCAGCCATCCATTGAACTGATCACGGATCCCCTGGAGTTAGAGAGAAGACTGAAGGAGCTGGAGAGGTATGTGGCCCCATAGAAAGAGTGACAATACCAATCAATCAGAGTTCCCAGTGTCTAAACAGACAGCCTGGGAGCACATAGGGAGAGACCTATGGCTCCAGCCATATATGTAGCAGAGGATGGCCTTGTTGGTCATCAGTGGGAGAGGAGGCCCTTGGTCCTGTGAAGGCTGGATGCCCCAGTGTGGGCAAATTTGAGGGCGGGAAAGTGGGAGTGGGTGAGTACGTGAGAACACACCATCATAGAAACAGGAGGAGGGGGATGGGAGAGGGGTGTTCCGGAGGTGGGGGAAAGGGGATACATCTGATATGTAAATAAATAAAATACACAATAAAAAAAGTTTTTCTTCTATCATTTTGTTCAAACATGTCTGGGCCTTTGAAGTAGTGTTTGTCTCCTTCCTTTCTATTCCTACTGTTTTTTAGGCTTGGTCTTTTCACCAATGTATCTATTTTTTCTACTGTAAAGTCATCACCTTAGATTATCTCGTCTATCTCTTTTATGCTCTTGGGGAACCTTGCTCTGTAGTTCCTGGTTGAATTCCTTCATTTTTCATTTCCTAAATTTCCTATGTTTAGATTTTCTTTATTCACCTTTTTTTCATTTTCAGTTCTTAAACAATTTTTCCTTTCTTTCTGCTGTTTGTGTTTTCCTGAATTTCTTTAAGAAATACATACCAAAAGAACTCACAATGCCTGAATAACATTTTAATGCAACTCATCAATTCTTACCAGTGTGGAACAAATAATCAACATGTATTTTATCCACTGGTATAATAATTTCTGTAGCCTCTCTACTAATAAATTGTTTATGACTTGTTCATTCATCATTATTAATTATATGATTTCTTATAAACATCAAGTTATTGATCATTATAGGGAATAATGGCATGCATAAATTTCTATACCGTTACCTTTTAGATATATTTTCAATAGAAGATAAGCAGGAAGGAAGGATGTGAAAGTAAGGTACAAATTCTCTGAGATACTGCTTTAACAGCAGAATGATTTAAGAAATCAGTAACCCACTCTGCTTCACATGTTACATTTCTTATAAAATTTAACCAAGCATTTCAGAAAGCAATTTAAAGAGTACAGCCAAATCCTAGTAGTGATAGGCAGATAAAAGTGTATTCAATTGAAATAGCCCCAAATTCTTTGTAAGTAATTGAGTTTGCACTTTTCTAGAAACTTTTAACTGAAGTGAAGATGTTCAAATTGTGGTTGAGTAATAATATATCCTACACAATTATAAGGTGGTTTCTTTTGTATTTTATCTGGAGTTATTTTTAAACAATTTTTTGTTTTGTTTTCTTTTTTTTTTTTTTTTTAGTTTACATTCCATGAAAATGAAGCATTCATTTAAACGTTGATTACACAAGCAGCAGAGGAGTATATCATCCATACACTGAATGACCAATACCTTAGGAATTTAATCAGCAGCAGTTTAAGTGCTTTATGTCCTCACTGTAATTGTTCCTGTACTTGAAGTCAAGCTTTTCTTTATCTTTTCCTTGTGAAGGGAACATTATCAATCTGTAGGGAGTTATTCCCACTATCAGGGACAAGAAAGAACATTAACATAAAGAACAAGGAAACAAAAAAACAAAGCTCTGAGGCAGCAGAGTCCTAGATCATGCTGCAGCAGTGCTGCTACTTGAAATTCAGAATTTGCATAGGACGCCTCTTTTCAGAGCTTCCAAAGCTCAGTGCTTGGCCAGATCTTGGTGGCAGGGCCAGAGGGCTTTCAGATACAGCCAGATACCTTGGGAGCATGAGCTGAGAATACACAAGGGTGTCCTAGATGCTGAGTGGCTGTGGCCCACCCTGCTCACATGTACCAGCAGAAAACTACACCCCCCCAACATACATTTTCTCTTCTTCTGAGATAGTACAAGCAATACATTACTGGACTCCAGTTTGTAAAATAATTAACAGAGATTTTTTTCTCCCTTTTCATTGGCCATGTATACATTAGTTTCTATGCATATATAATTACGGAACTGTTGCTCTGAATATTTTGCTTCCTTAATATTTAATATTTTGTTGTCTTAAAATATTACAATAATTTCATAAAATGCTGTGTCTCTGAGGATTCAGAAGAAATCCTATTAATTTCACTCTCTCACTAGCAGTCATTACCCCTTCAGTTACAGACCAAGTTTTCTAACCCCCTAATTTCTATTCGAAGAAAAAAATCCTTACTCTTTTCAAAAACTCAGCGCATCATGTTTGGTTTTCCTGCTGTTGGGATCCCTGCAATCATCAGAGGCTAGCTGTAAAATGATACACAAAGAGGTAAGAACGAACATTGGTTCAAACTTCTGAAGGCAGATACTAGCTGGTTTATTTTAGTCATTTAAGGACTAAAATAAGCTTTGAGGAAAAAGTTTCCTGGTTGTGGGATGGGAGAATTTTGGAACAAGGAGGAGCCTGTCTAGAGCAAGACTGGGGTCCAGTCTTGTCCAATCCTGGAAATCTCAACCTGAGAGTGGTAGGAAATGGGATCAATCACTCTCTCCCCTGTCTTGGATCTAAACATCCAGGTGTACACAGCCCTGTGCCTTCAACCTTTCCTCATACCAAAAAGTCATGTAGTCACAGGTAGGTTAAACTTCCACTCTCCTTATCAGATCAAGTCCATCATGCACCCAAAATTCCTTCTTATGCAAATGAAGCATCCTCAGCACCCTGACCCTGACCAATGCTGTACAACCGCCCTAGTATACTCTTTTATGCCTCTAAAGATTTAAAAAGCCTGTTCTGCCCTATTAAAAAAGCACCTTCTTGAACCCAGTCTCTGGAGAAGTCTGTTTCTCATTGTGATCTCTCACTGCCTGAGGTCTCTAACACTAAGTTGTTCTAGCCTACCTTTCTTTCTGTAGATCCATTGGCTGCGGTTGTGAGCAATCACACCAGTAAGGGTGCAGAAGCAGTGTGAGAAGGACATCTGATGACAATTTGCTTAGTTCTGTATGCACAACAAAGCTTAAGGCATGTTTACATTGAAACTTTTTCCAAAGTACATGTGGCTTTTCCCATAAAGACATATTCTGTTGACTTAGAAACAATTCCCAAGAAAAGAATCTAGGGAGATTGGCTCAGGTAAACATAATAGCATGTGAGATTCAGAATTGGCCTTGCCCTGAGATACCACAGATGTTATGTAGGTTGTTGCAAATTATAAGTGAAATCTCTTGTAAGAAAGGGTTTTATAGGCTGAGAAACAATGTGCAAGATAAAAAGGGGCACGTCAACAACAAACAAGCAATATTCTAGTGCATCCAGGTGAAGGCTGGCCCTACAGATAGAAAAACATTACTAGCTTGTAAACTCTAATCTTTCTCAGCATTCTAGGTGGAAAACAGGTTTAAAATTTCACTTCTTTAAAGAGACAGGCATTTGTGTTTATCATTTCCTAGATTTCCTGGTGCTGATGGGTATGCACAAGGACTTCTTGCTCGCCACAATTTAATTGAGTTGAAGAAAGAATGCAGAATGAGGACACTATGTATTTTAAAGAGCAAGTATTTACAAAGGGATTTTACCCGTGTATAATGAAATAAGTAGACAAATGAATAGATTGAAGGACAATAAGAAGTCTCACTGGATAAAGGTGCCTGCCACCAAGTCAGACAACCTTATCACAAGCCTCACTCATGTCCCAAATGGGTACAGGAAGAAACACTATTGTTATGTGTCCTCTGACCACAACATCTATGATAGAGCATTTGTCCCCAAATACACATTTAAAAATAAATGAAACAAATAAAAATGTAATAATTCTTTGGTTTGACTGAGTTTTCAGAGCTTCTGCTAGTAATATTGTAAATTGACTGGTTTGTTTTAGCTGCCAATTCTGAGACAATACAAAAATGCCCTACTGTGGTAGTAGACTTCTAGATATCTCTTATATTCATTAAGTGTAATCTAACATATATACAAATTGAAATTAAAAACACCACATAATCATATAAGTAGATGAAACAAAGGTGTTAATAAAATCTAATACCACCTCATTATAAAAGTCCGGGGGAGATTAGGGATACAAAGTATGTACCTTAACATAAGGAAGGGAATTCGCAGCAAGTCTATAGGTAGCCTCAAATTAAATAGAGACAAATTTAAAGCAACTCCATTAAAATCAAGAATAAAGTAAGGCTATCTATTCTCTCCTCATCAAGTGACTATAATTCTTGAGCACTATAGCCTTTGCTAAATCAATAGCATAAGCTGAAGTGGATACAAATTGAAAAGAAAGAAACAAAAGTGTTATTGTTTGAAAGTAATATAATAGTATAAATAAGTGTCCCTAAAATTTCCAGTGGTGAACTCCTACAGCTGAAAGACATCTTTATGAAAATCACTAGACACAAAATTAAGTCACAAAAAATCAGTAACTCTCCTATATAAAAATGGCAAACAGAGAAAGATATCATGGAATTGGCATACTTCATAATATCTCTTACTATTATAAGATATCCTGGTGTAACTCTACCTAAACAAGTGAAAGAATGATACGATAAAAAAAATTCAAGATTTGAAGAAATTGAAGTAGATGTCAGAAAATAAAAAGGTCTCCCAGGTTCCAGGATATGTAGGAGTAACATAGTAAAAGTGGCCATCCTGCCAAAAGCAATTACATCTTTAATACAATACCCATGAAATTTCAACACAATTCTTTACAGAACTTGGAAATATAATTCATACAGAAAAACAAAAAAAAAAATCCAGGATAGCTAAATTAATCCCAACCATTCTAAATTTCAAGCCATTCTACAGCATTATAGAAATATAAATCAGATGACATCGGTATAAACCTAGGCTTATTTTACAGTGTAATCAAACTGAAGACCCATACATAAATCCACATACATATGAACACTTCATTCTTTTCTTAAGAAGCCAGAAATACACATTGAAAAAAAGAAATTATCTTCAACAAATGGTGCTGTTTTAATTGGATGTCTGCTTGTTGAAGAATGAAAATAAATCCATATTCAACACCCTACACAAAACTCAAGTCCAAGTGGATCAAAGACATCAACATAAACCAGACATACTGAACCTGATTCAGAAGCCTCAATATCCCTCAAGAGATAAATGGATGAAGAAAATGTGGTATACTTACAAAGGAGTTATTAATGGGTTCTTAAAAGACTTAACATCATAGAATTTTCAGATAATAGATGGAACTAGAAAAAAAATCAGCCTGAGTGATATAACTCAGATACAGGAAGATGAATATGATATGTACTCACTTGGATATAGCTATTAGTCACTAAACCAACCTATACTCTGTAGATCTAGAGAGAATAGGTATGGCGCAAGGGACTAACATTTATTTTTCTGGGAGGAGGAATAAAAAAGACTCTATGGGTAGACTAGGGGTGCAGAAGACAAGAACAGGAGAATGAGGTGGGAGTAGGAGAGGAAGTAAAGTTGAGAGAGGGAATAGGGGGAGAGATAGCTCAATTTGAGAAGCATTTGAGGGTTGCTATGGAAACATAGTGGGGTGGAAATTTCCTAAAGTATATGAAGAGGTTCCTAGTGAGGTCTCTTAATGATAAGAAAAACATTTATAAGTTGCAGTGGGTCCGGTTTTATATGGATATATATGTATGTATATGGTGTATATGTGTATATGCATGCATATTTTATATGTATATATAAAACCTAAAGGTCTTTAATAAAGGTGTGATACAATTTCAAATGGAATTATTATAGGTTAAAGAATGTGTGCCTAAATAATGATCAGTAAATTAATCATAAGTCTTGATGATGATGATAATGATGGTGATGATGACAATAATGAAGATGATGATGATAATAATAATAATAGTAATAATAATAGTAATAATAATAATAATAATAATAATAATAATAATAAGAAGAAGAAGAAGAAGAAGAAGAAGAAGAAGAAGAAGAAGAAGAAGAATGGAAACAGAGTCCCAACTGGCCATTTTTTGACACTAAATGAGACTTCCAGTATCTTGACTGGATTGCATTCAATTGATTTGTTGGCCACAAGAGTCTCTTGGAAATCCCCAAACAATCCAGACTGTTGTCAAGCAACCTTGTAAGTTTTTCTCTACAAACTGACGGCAGCTCCATTCCTGAGGACAATGCCTAAACAGTCATTGAACGCAGAAGTGTGAACAGATGTGGTCCTAAACTGATATCTTTGCTGTAAAAATATTTTGCATCTTAGACCCACAGAGTCTTGATAAATTAATACAGAGTCATTATGACAACACAGATATGGGACATCCCTAAGAGAACAGTGCTGAGAACCTCAGCTTTCATCAGTCGATGATGATGCTCAGGCATGAAAACCAAGCATTTAGAAGGAGGCTGAGGTAGCAGAGTCACTATTATTTCATGTTCATCCTGGGTAACAGGGAATTTTAGACCAGCCTGAGCCATGTAGTGAAATGAAACTACTTCAAAAATGCAAAAATCAAAAAGAACATGGAGTCAGGGTGAACAAAGAAGAACAGGATGAAGAGGAGGTAGAAAGAGGAGAAAGAGAAGGAGGAGGGGAAGGGTACAAAGTTACTTTTTTTTCTTTGGAGTAAATAATTTTTTTTATGTGTGTAGTTTTTTTTTCTTCATCAGAAATATAAGCAGTAAATGTTATTAGGTACAACAGAGAGTTCTTGCACTTAACATTTGAAGCCGACTTGAACTCAAATTCAATGTTATTATGGTAATTCATCTAGAGTAATATAGTATGTTATTGATAAAGAGATGATAGATAGATAGATAGATAGATAGATAGATAGATAGATAGATGATAGATAGATAGATAGATAGATAGATAGATAGATAGATAGATGGATAAATAGAGGTAGAAGTAGAGATGGAATTAGAGATATAGAGATATTAATAATACTTTCCCATAATATATTTGTCAGCTTTTAATGTGTGACATTTATGAAGTTTCCAGATTTTCCAGCTAGTGTGAATTCAGTGAATATTTCTGTATATGTGAACTCACACATATGTTGGAGGTGTGACAATTCGTGTGCTTTAAAACAGGACTGGTTGATCCCTCTGTACTCTAAATACTTGAAATAATTACCTTCCACTATATGTGTATTACAACAATTCATACCCACACCAGCGATATAGGAGGAAAATGTTTCTGTCTCACTGACTCTCACAACCAACACTGATCATATCAAAGCTTCTCGTCTTTCACCAAACCACACATGTGTGTGTTGTGTGATCCTGTGCATGAGCTTACTTTCAGATTTCATAAAATTTATCTGTGATTCTCTTCAGTTTCTCTTTAAATAAAGCTGGGGTTTATGTGCCTTGAACATGTGCGGACAACTAATTGTCATATGTATTTAGTTTGGGTTTGATTGGAATGTTGTTTTGGTCTCTTCAATAGTCCAAGGAAAGCTCAAGTTTCTCAGAATTCAGGGGTAAAAGTGGTGTGTGTGTGTGTGTGTGTGTGTGTGTGTGTGTGTGTGTGTGTGTTTGTGTGTTCATAATTATACAGTGTGTCTGCACATTTGCTGTGGAGGCCAGAGGATCTTCAGATTCCATTTACTGGAAACCATTCACCTTGGTTTTGTTTTGTGGTTTAGATTGTCTGTCTGTCTTCCTGTCTGTTGAGGCAAGGTATGCACTTGGACCTGAGGCTGTGGTATTTTATTAGAGTGTCTGGAGTAAAAGTACCAGAGACCCTCTTGATCCCTTTACCCAGCACTGAGATTACAATCAGGTGCAACCATGCCCAGGGTTTTTTTTGTTTCTTTGTTTGTTTTTGTTTTTTTTTTAATAGATTCTCAGAACAGTATGCTGGTTCTTCCTGATTGTCTGGAAGGCCTTTTACTCATTGAGCCATATAGACATTTCTTTGTATATACATACCAGGGAAGTATACATGAATCCAACTAAAAAAGTGCGATGGCATGGCAGCAACCTCAAACCCTGGTACCTTAAATTTGTTTCCATGACTACAAGTGTGTGTAAGTTAGATGAACCAACTGGAATAGTTTGGATATATCAGAAATATTTCACAAAAGGCCAAACTGCAATATGTCAGGAGAGAGAAAACCATTGTTAATATAAATATTTAGGATTTTTCCCACGAGCTTGCTCACTGATCCTACTTCATAACACTGGTATCCCATAGGGAAGCTACAGCATCTCAACCTCCCTACTACTACTTAATATTTAAAGAGCTTTACAAAATCACCAGAGAGAGTAATGATAGATGCTGTCCTTCATTTAAATTCATACTGTCTGAATATGGGTAAATGGACTTATCCTTCACAGTGACAAAAGATAGCATATTAGATTAATCAACACAATCACAGTTAAATCCATAAAACATTGTATCCAGATTCAGAAAAACAAAAGCTATCTTATTTATAATGTTTTACAATTAAAAAAAAAAAAAAAGAGTTGGCCGGGCGGTGGTGGTGCACACCTTTAATCCCAGCACTTGGGAGGCAGAGGCAGGTGGATTTCTGAGTTCGAGGCCAGCCTGGTCTACAGAGTGAGTTCCAGGACAGCCAGGGCTACACAGAGAAACCTTGTCTCGAAAAACCTAAATAAATAAATAAATAAATAAATAAACAAACAAATAAATAAATAAAATAAGAATTACTGTGATAAACCTATAAATTTTGACTCTTGAATTGATTATAAATAATAAATATCAGGGCATGTTAATGATTTTTTTCTCACACTTCTCTCCATTTCAGAGATGAGTGAATCTGGGTTCCGGAGAGGTGTCATTTGGTCTAAGATTGTTCACTCCCTTTACTTAACAACAGGAGTTAATCTTACTCCACCACATTTCCCTTATCATTACTGAGCCTGTTCTCAAGTATGAAAGGCATTAGCTATAATTACATCCAACATGAGAACATAAAATTCCCGTTCTAACAGCCCCATGATTAATGTTACCTTGATCCAGCAAGATCAACCAAAGTAATAGCAAGGATGGGGCAGGAATAACTAGACTCTCTCATAAAAATTTCCACATTCCTAGGCTCATCCCAGAGTACGAAGATGCATTTAAGAAAATGTAGCATACGATTTTTTTTAATTATCAAGAAAGCCCTGTTACTTAATAACAGGATAATGTCCTGGACTTTGCAAATCTATTTAAAACAAAGGAATAAAAAAACACTGACAGACTTTGAGTGTCAGTAGACCTGGTTTATATTTAGATAATATGTTTATTATAATCCAAATTTGATAGATTTGAGATTTTTTAGGCAACTGAAAAATATAATTTTCATATTATCTCAGAGAAATTTAAACTTAAATAATAAAGTATAAGTCAAATGACTTCAAACACTGGATCTTAAAACTCAGGCAACATATATTGCCTTTCTTTACAGGGATGTAGGTTTCTGCCTGAAACTGCTTTTTGCTGTCACTATTTAAGGTACTTTTGGCTCAGATTTTAAGCACTCAGATACGTTAACTGTGCCCACTATTGGATCAATGCACTTAGAGGTAACTGGACAGCAAGTCTTCTTTATCTATCTTTCCAAGTTGGTGAATTACAAATGTTGACTTTATTTTAATCTGAAGGCTTTTTTTAACTCACATTTTTGGGTTGTATTTTGAGCATAGTCTATTTTCTCTCCCAACTTCTATTTTGTTTGGTATAGTGTTTTTGTTGTTGTTGTGGTGGTGGTGGCTTTGTTCTTGTTCTTCTTCTGGTTTGTTTTTGTTTTATGAGGATTTACTTTTGTACTCTCTGGTTCCACTGAGAAGAAAACACCCTTCTGAGCACTGAAAAAAAAAACTGTGCAAAGACTGAGGGGTTATAGCACATGGTCTTTACCTTCGTGTAGCTATTAAAAAGAGAATACCCATAAGGGTTTGAAGGAAACCTTGAATACAAAGCATATGTGAAAATGTTGTGCTCACTAAGACTTTTGATGTTACTACCATTTGGAGCTGATGATTTCCCAAGTTATACTTTTCTTTATCTATCTATCTACCTACCTATCTGTTTTAAACTCCGTATGTTATTCCCCTCTCGGGACATCCTCTGACTGTTCCACATCCCATACCTGCTCCCAACCAACCTGTCTCCATGAAGATGTCACCACTGCACACACCCCAGCCTAACAGACTTCTAAACTCCCTGGGGCTTCCAGTCTCTTGAAGGATATGTACATCTTCTCTGACTAAACCCAGACCTGGTAGTCCTCTGCTGTATATGTGTTGTGGGACTCATATCAGCAGGTGTATGCTGCCTGGTTGGTGGTCCACTGTCTGAGAAATTTCTGGGGGCCAGGTTAATTAAGACTGCTGGTCTTCCTACAGGGTCACCCTCCTCCTCAGCTTCTTCCAGCTTATCCCTAATTCAACCACAGGGGTCAGCAGTTTCTGTCTCTAAGTTGGGTGCAAATATCTGCATCTGACTCTTTCACCTACTTGTTAGGTCTTTGGCAGGGCAGTCATGATAGGTCTTTTTTTGTGAGTGCTCCATAGCCTCAGTAATAGTGTCAGGTCTTGAGGTCTCCCCTTGAGCTGGATCCCACTTTGGGCCTGTCACTGGACCTTCTTGTCCTTGGGCTCCTCTCCATTTCCATCCCTGCAATTCTTTCAGACAGGAACAATTCTGGGTCAGGGTTTTGACGGATGGCAACCCCATCTCTCACTCGATGCCTAGTCTTTCTTCTGGAGGTGGGCTCTACATGTTCCCTATCCGCACTGTAGGGCATTTCATTTAAGGTCCCCTCTCTTTGAGTCCTGAGAGTCTCTAAGGCCTCTGATACATTCTTGAGGATTCCCCCAATCTCCTAACTCCTGAGGTTGCCTGTTTCCGTTCTTTCTGCTGGCCCTCAGGGATTCAGTTCTTTCTCCTACCCAATATCAGATCACGTTCCCCTCTTTCCCTTATTCACTTTTCCTCCCAGGACCCTTCCTCTTTCCACCCTTGTGTTGATTTCTTCTCCCTCCCAAGTAGGACTGAAGCATCCTTACTTGGGCCCTTCAGCTTGGTGACATAATTTTTATTGGATATTTAGTTTACATTTCAGATATAATCCCCTTTCCCCTTCACCCAGGAACCCCCATCTCATCACCCCTCCTCCTGCTTCTATGAGGTTATCCCTCCACCTACCCTCCCACTCCCACCTCCCCACCAACCATTTTCCCCCACACTGGGGCATCCAGCCATCACTGGACCAAGGGCTTTCTCACCCACATATCCTGACACTGTCATCCTCCCCTACATATACAGCTGGAGCCATGGGTCCCTCCCTATGTGCTCCCAGGCTGGTGGTTTAGACCCTGGGAGCTCTGGTTGGTGGGTATTGTTGCTCTACTCATGGGGCCATAAAACTTTTCAGCTCCTTCAGTCTTCTCTTTCACTCCTCCATTGGGAACCCCAAGATCAGCTCAATGGTTAGCTGTGAGCATCCACCTCTGTATATTTCAGGCTCTGGCAGACTTCTAAGAGACAGTTATATCAAGCTCCTGTCAGCATGCACTTCCTGGCATGCACATCAGTGTCTACCTATGGTGACTGCACAACATATAACAAGGTCCACTATGTTCATAGAAGCCTTATTTATAATAGCCAGAAGCTGTGAAGAACCAAGATGTCCTTCAACAGAGGAATGGATACAGAAAATGTGGTACATTTAAACAATGGAATATTACTCCGCTATTAAAAATAACAAATTCTAGAAATTCTTAGGTAAACAAATGGAACTAGAAAACATCATCCTTTCTCCAACATATAATAAGGACATGTGCTCCAATATGTTCATAGCAGCCTTATTTATAATAGCCAGAAGCTGGAAAGAACCAAGATGTCCCTCAACAGAGGAATGGATACAAAAAATGTGGTACATCTACACAATGGAGTATTACTCAGCTATTAAAAATAATGAATTCGAAAAAATTTTAGGTAAATTGATGGATCTAGAAATTATCATCCTGAGTGAGCTAACCCAATCACAAAAGAACACACATGGTATTTATTCACTCTTAAGCGGATGTTACCCCAAAAACTTAAAATAGCGAAGACTCAACCCACAGACCACATGAAGCTCATGAAAAAGGAAGACCAAGAGGGGATGCCTCTGTTCTACTTAGAACCAGTAACAAAAATACTCAAGGGAGCAATTATGGAAACAAAACATGGGACAGAAACTGAAGGAGGGGCCATCAGGAGACTATTCCACCTGGGCATCCATCCCATGTACAATCACCTAAGCTAGTGATGTGGATGGCTGGAAGTGCATGCTGTCAAGAACATGATATAGCTGTCTCTTTAGAGGTCTGACAAAGACTAACACATTCAGAGGACTTTGCTCACAGTTAACCACTGACATGATCAAGGGTTTCCCAGTGGAGAACTTAGAGAGAAGACTGAAGGAGCAAAAAGGGTTTGTGACCCCAGGAGGAAAGCAACAATACCAAACAACCAGAGCCCCCAGGGTCTAAACCACCAGCCTGGGAGCACATAGGGAGGGACCTATGATTCCAGTGGTATATGTAGGGGAGCACGGCCTTGTTGGGAAGAGGTGGGAAAGGAGATTCTTGGTCCCATGAAAAATGAACACAGAATGGGGGGAATGTGAAGGTGGGGAGGGGGTAGTGGAGGTAGGAGGGAGGTGCAGGCACAGCCTAATAGAAGCACAAGGAGAGGGGATGGGATAAGGGGTTCCTGCGTGGTGGGGGAAATGGGATAAGAGGATAAAACTTGAAATGTAAATAATATAACCAATTAAAAAAGGGGGGAAAAAAGAAAAGTTGTTAGAACCAACATCTTTAAAAAAATGTCCACCCTCTAGGAAAAAAAATTTTTTTTCTTGATACTAAAACTGTTTCTGAGAATTGTATATTGCAGAATACACAGCCTTGGTGTATCTACTCATCAAGCAAAATGAGCAGACCTGCTCAAACCATCTGGATACAGTGAAGACACAGTTTCAGAGGCTTAACAATTTACTCTTCCCCTCACTCCCCTTCTAACATTTCAATGCTCATAATCAGCTTGAAGAAGTTAAAGAAGAGTCAGTGCCCCTATTCCCTGGGCTTGGGGACTAAGGTGGTTAATACTGGCTTGTCTTTCTGGGGAAAAGTAGTTGTTTTGTTGGAATAGGAAGGATTAGCTAGGATTTTTGGCATAGCCATAACCTATTGGTAAAAATCTGTATAATTAGTATCAAGATGAAATTATAATTTCTTAAATGGTACAAAATTCACTTGGATTTCAAATTTAAGGTTTTTATTGGTGTGAGCTACTTATTGATATAAAAGTGAAATGAATATTGATATTCTCATGGGCATTGTGCCTGTATAACACATTTAGGAATACAAGGCTTAGACCCGGTCCTTCTTTAACTTTTTTAACTGATTTGTGATGGTTAGCCTGTGAGTTAAGGGACTATAGCAAATTCATGACTTTGAGTTTATTGTTAGGGTGTTTTCTATATTTTATTTAGAAATAGATGAGAGGAGTTAACACACAACAGTCCAGATTGCCTTACATGGATAGTTGGTTTTCAAAACGTCAGAAATCCATAGAATTGATGTCACAAATATTTTTATATTAATGTTCATTTTGATTAGAGACCTGTCTGCTCCTGACAGCTTCCTGTTTTGGATTCTAAGAAGAAATTGAGCATCCCTGGAGTTACTCCAGTTGTGCGGAGACAGCCACTAGGCAAGAATTGCCTCTTTCCATTTACAGACAAATTACTGTCCAGAAAAGGACGCACTTGCAGAATAGTCGACTGATTATATCTGCCTAGACAGAGTAATCAGCCCTTAATAATTCTGCAGCACTAAGGTCTGTCAGAAGACCCTGGGCCAGAAGGCTGAGGATTTGATGCTCCAACATTTTTAAGTATAGGGACTGTCCAGGTGTTCAGCAGTCTCTATAAATTGGCTAAGTTTTAGAAGCCATGCTTTGTGCTTTCCATAATTTCAGTTAATTCAGTCATTCTGAATATCTGACAGGGTTGAAAACTTGTAGGCTCATATCTAATCCTGGCTATTTACTTTGAGAGAAAAGATTGGAGTGGAGGGTTTTCAGCTGACATTCATTCTAAAGCCAAGAAAAAAACCAGGTTCAAAAGTAAGTGTTTTAGTCAAGAGAGACAACAGAGGTTCTGGTTAGTCAACAAAATGATGGACTGGGTATTAAGACTATCTTGTACCTCACTGTTACAAATAGGAATAATTATGCTCTAATTGTATTCTGAGAGAAAAGTTTTATTTTAACAGGAAAGATGATATGTAGAAGGAGCTAAGGGGGAAGGAGCACCGAGAGGAAGAGATGGAGTAAGGAGAGGAGAAGATAAAGTAGAGGAAAAGCTAGGTGATGAGAGAAAGAAAGAGAGAGAAAGAGAGAGGAAGAAAGAGGGGGCATGGAGGCAGATGTTCACATGTCTCCACCAGTCAAAGATAGTTCATATATCTAGGTTGGGTATTGAGTTACACTTCTGATTGATTATAAAGCCTTTGATTAACATTTTAAAAAATTGTATAAAAGTAAAAAGAAAAAGGGGGCACTGGATAGGGGTTTTCTAGGGAGGGGAAATGGGGAAGGGGATGGCATCTGAAATGTAAATAAAATATCCAATAAAAAAGAAAAGATGAAAAAAAGAGTGGGAAAAAGTGATATATACAGAAAAAGAGAAAGAAGGCTGTTGTGAAAAGGATGGCAGAGAAAGCCAGAGGAGCCTCCTTGGACTGCAGCCTTCAGAATGCCTCCCTTAACAAATGCCCCCACCCCACTGTCTGAAGAAATCTGCAGACCAATCCCTAGGACAAAGAGCAATCTGAATAGTAACAACCTTTAAGGGGATGACAAAAGTTTCCACATCATAGAATTTAGTTTAGTGTAACAGACATGGCAGGGAGCATGGAGGAGCCAATAACCATAAATTGAGAATTGTCAAGTCATATCACTGACTACTTCTTAATTCTCTCTCCTAGAGGAAGCTGCATGGAGACATGGCTTGATTCTGTCTCAAAGAGCGGGCCCATGTTCTAGCATATACTACCATGCTTTATTCTTTAATTCCCTAAGGCCCTTCCAGGAACAGGGGCAGACCATGTCCACTTAGTTTTTCTCTCTAAGCAAAGAAAACCAGAGCCCATCTCACCAACACAGAGAAACAGGATTTAAAGGACTGCAGGAGAATTTCAGACCCAAAACCTATTGATGGACTCCTGTGGGTGCTGCAGAGAAGCCAGGCTACCACGGCTGTTACACTGAACACATTCTGGACCACAGCTTGTCAAATGATTCTTGGTGATTCCTTCAGTGTTATGGTCATTTGGGATCCTAACTCATACCCATTCTATGAAAGGCACGTGGTTATATTTATCTTAATCTTTATATTTCATATGCAGACTATCCAAAAATGAACTACATAATTATTTGTATTAAAATTGCTTCTATTATTTTAATTTATATTAATAATTTCAAAGTAGGATTTTACAATTTATATCTTGCCTCTTGCCTTAATCTTCTTATAAGCCTTTAAAAAGTATTAAAAATGCTTCCTAAGCCAGCATAGTGTACTCAGCTTTTGTAACCCGCAATGTACACTATGTCCTACCTGGGCCAATGATTCCATCCTTTAATCACATACGAAGTGCACACTAGTTCCTCTAAAACAGTTAAAACAAATTACTGCCTGTAGTTTGAACTTTGTTACACAATATTATCTCATTTGTATGTTGGTTTATAGAGAAATAGAAAAATACAACTGTTTTCATAAGAAAAAAAATATATCATCCTGAGTGAGGTAACCCAATCACAAAAGAACAAACATGGTATGCATTCTCTGTTAATTGATTATTAGCCTAAATGCTTGCAATATCCAAAATACAATTCACGGACCACATGAAGCTTATGAACAAGGAAGACTAAAGTGTGGGTGCTTTGGCCCTTCTTAGAAGGGATAACAAAATACTCATGGGAACATATATGGAGACAAAGCATGGGACAGAAACTGAAGGAGGGGCCGCTCAGAGACTGCTCCATTTGAGTATGCATCACTTGGTGAACTTTTAGAGTTCTGTAGATTCTATCTTGGGTATTCTGTAATTTTTTTGAGGGGGGGGCTAATATCCACTTATTAGTGACCAAATACCATGCATGTCCACTTTTGTCTGAGTTACCTCACTCAGGATGATATTTTCTACTTCCACCCATTTGCCTGCCAAACTCAGGATGTCCTTGTAATTAATTGCTGAGTAATATTCTATTGTGCAAATGAACCACATTTTCTATATCCATTCTTCTGTTGTGTGATGTCTGAGTTGTTTCTAGCTTCTGGCTATCAAAAATAAGGCCACAATGAACATAGTGGGACACATGCCCCTGTGGCATGGTGAAGCATCTTTTGGTGATAGTCCCAATATTAGTTTTGTTGGGTCTTAGATTTATTTCCAATTTTCTGAGGAACCTCCAGATTGATTTCCAGAGTGCCTGTACCAGTTTGCAATATCACCACCAGTGGAGGAGTGTTCCTCTTTCTCCACATTCTCACCAACATGGAATCACCTGAGGTTTTGATCATAGCCATTCTGATTTGTGTAAGGTGCATTCTTAGAGTTGTTTTGATTTGCATTTCTCTGATCTCTAAGGACTTTAAACATTTCCTTAGGTGCATCTCAGACATTTGAGATTCCTCTGTTGTTAATTCTCTGTTTAGTTTCCATGCCCCATTTTTGGTTGGGTTGTTCGGATGTTTGGCGGTTAGCTTCTTGAGTTCTTTATATATGTTGGATATTAGCCCTAAATCAGATGTGGGATTCCTGAACTTTTTTTTCCCAATCTGTAGGTTGCAGATTTGTCTTATTGGCTATGTCCTTTGCCTTACAGAAGCTTTCCAGTTTCATGAGGTCCCATTTATCAAGTTTGTATCTTAGAGCATGTACCATTGGAGTTCTGTTTAGAAAATTTCCCCCTGTGTCAATGAGTTCAAGGCTCTTTCCCACTTTCTTTTCTGTTAGATTCGGTGTATCTTGGCTTTTTTTTTTTATTGGATATATTATTTACATTTCAGATTCATCCCCTTTCCCCATTTCCCCTCCCTAGAAAACCCCTATCCCATGCCCCCTTTTCCCTTTTGCTTTTATACATTTTTTTTAAATGTTAGTCAAAGGATTTATAAGTTTGGTAATGCTCAGTCAGAAGTGTAACCCAATACTCCAATACACAGCCTAGATATATCAACTATCTTTCACTGGTGGAGACACGTGAACATCTGCTTCCATGTCCCCTCCCCTCTCACTCTCTCTTTCTCTCTCTCATCACCTAGCTTCTCCTGTCCTTCTTCTCCTCCTCTTCTTACTCCTTCTCTTCCTCTCCATACTTCTCCCACCTTAGCTCCTCCTACATATCACCCTTCCTGTTAAAATAAAACTTTTCTCTTAAAATACAGTTAGTGCATAATTGTGCCGATTTGTACCAGTGAGGTACTAGTTAGTCCTAATAACCAGTGCATCATTTTGTTGACTAACCAGCAGCACTTCTGTCATCTCTCCTAACTAAAACACTTAGTTCTGAACCTGGATTTTTCTTGGCTTGGAATGAATGTCAGCTGAAAACCCTCCACTCCAATCTTTTCTCTCAAAGTAAATAGCCAGGATTAGATATGAGCCTACAAGTTTTCAACCCTGTCAGATATTCAGAATGACTGAATTAACTGAAATTATGGGAAGCACAAAACATAGCTTCTAAAACTTAGCCAATTTATAAAGACTGCTGCACACCTGGACAGTCCCTATACTTAAAAATGTTGGAGCATCAAATCCTCAGCCTTCTGGCCCAGGGTCTTCTGACAGACCTTAGTGCTGCAGAATTATTAAGGGCTGATTACTCTGTCTAGGCAGATATAATCAGTCGACTATTCTGCAAGTGTGTCCTTTTCTGGACCATAATTTGTCTGTAGATGGGAAGAGGCAATTCTTGCCCAGTGGCTGTCTCTGCACAACTGGAGTGGCTCCAAAGATGCTCAATTTTTTCTTAGAATCCAAGACAGAAAGCTGTCAGGAGCAGACAGGTCTCTAATCAAAATGAACATTAATACAGAAATGTTTGTAAAGTCAATTCTGTGGACTTTTGAGATTTTGAAAACCAACTATCCATGTAAGGCAATCTGGACTGTTGTGTGTTAACTCCTCTCAGCTATTTCTAAATAAAATACAGAAAACACCTTATCAATAAACTCAAAGCCCTGAATTTGCTATAGTCCCTTAACTCACAGGCTAACCGTCACAAATCAGTTAGAAAAGTTAAAGAAGGACTGGATTTAAGCCTTGTATTACTAAATGTGTTATAGTGGCACAATGCCTATGTGGGTATCAATATTCATTTCACTTTTATATCAATAAGAAGCTCATACCAATGGAAACCTTAAAGTTGAAATTGAAGTAAATTTTGTGCAATTTAAGAAATTATAATTTCATCTTGATACTAATTATACAGATTTCTATCAATAGGTTATGGCTCTGAAATAATTCCTAACTAATCCTCCCTGTTCCAACAAAACCACTACTTTTCCCTAGAAAGACAAGCCAATATTAACCACCTTAGTCCCCAAGCCCAGGGAATAGGGGCTCTGACTCATCATTAACTTTTTCAAGCTGATTACAAGCATTGAGATATTGGAAGACGGGTGAGGGGAAGAGTAAATTGATAAGCCTCTGATTCTGGGTCTTCACTGCATCCAGAAGGGATTCCAGGACATCGGAGATTTGAGCAGGTCTGCTCAGCTTGCTTGATGAGTAGGAACACCAAGGCTGTGTATTCTGCAATATACAATTCTCAAAACAAATTTTAGTATCAAGGTAAATTTTTTTTATTTTTATTTTTTCTGTTCTTTGCTTCCTTTTTTTATTTAAATTTTTTTAGTTTTTTTAAAAATTGGGTATTATATTTACATTTCAGATTTTATCCCCTTACCTCACTTCCTCCCACAACCCAGAAACCTCCTATCCCATCCCCCCTCCTCATGCTTCTATGAGGCTGTGCTCTTACCACCCCCCACTACCCCTCTCCCCACCTTCACAATCCCCCCCACTCTGTGTTCATTTTTCGTGGGACCAAGAATCTCCTTTCCCCCCTATGCCTGTCAAGGCCATCCTCCCCTACATATACAGTTGGAGTCATGAGAACCTCCCTATGTGCTCCCAGGCTGGTGGTTTAGACCCTGGGGAGCTTTGGTTAATTGGTATTGTTGATTTTCTCATGGGGTCCCAAACCCTTTCTGCTCCTTCAGTCTTCTCTCCAACTTCTCCATTGGGAAACCCTTGATCATATCAGTGGTTAACTGTGAGCATCGTCCTCTGGATGTGTCAGTCTCAGGCAGACCTTTAAGGAGACAGCTATATCATGTTCTTGATAGCATGCACTTCCAGCCATCCACATAATTGTCTAGCTTAGGTGACCTTACATGGGATGGATACCAGGTGGAATAGTCTCCAGATGTCCCCTACTTCAGTTTCTGTCCCATGTTTTGTTTCCATATTTGCTCCCTTGAGTAATTTTGTTACTCGTTCTAAGTAGAACTGAGGCATCCCCACTTGGTCTCCCTTCTTCATGAGCTTCATGTGGTTTGTGAGTCGAGTCTTCTCTTTTCTAAGCTTTTGGGCTAACGTCTGCTTAACAGTGAGTAAATACCATGTGTGTTCTTTTGTGATTGGGTTAATTCACTCAAGATGATAATTTCCAGTTCCATCCATTTACCTAAAATTTTCTCAAATTCATTGTTTTTAATAGCTGAGTAATACTCCATCATGTAAATGTACCACATTTTTTGTATCCATTCCTCTGTTGAGGGACATCTTGGTTCTTTCCAGCTTCTGGCTATTATAAATAAAGCTGCTATGAACATAGTGGAGCATATGTCCTTGTTATATGTTGGAGCATCTTCTGGCTATATGCCCAGGAGTGGTATAGCTGGGTCCTCAGGTAATGCTATGTCCAGTTTTCTGAGGAACCTCCAGACTGATTTCCAGCATGGTTGTACCAGCTTGCAATCCCACCAACAGTGGAGGAGTGTTCCTCTTTCTCTGCATCCTCACCAGCATCTACTATCACTTGAGTTTTTGATCTTAGCTATTCTGACTGGTGTGAAGTGGTATCTCAGGGTTGTTTTGATTTGCATTTCCCTGATGACTAAGGATGTTGAGCATTTCTTAAGGTGCTTCTCACTCTTTCGAATTTCCTTGTTGAGAATTCTTTGTTTAGCTCTGTACTCCATTTTTAATAGGGTTATTTGGTGGTCTGGAGTATAATTTCATGACTTCTTTGTATATCTTGGAGATTAGCCCTCTATTGGATATAGGATTGGTTAAGATCATTTCCCAATCTATTGGTTGCCATTTTGTCTTATTGACAATATCCTTTGCCTTACAGAAGCTTTGCAATTTTATGAGGTCCCATTTGTCAATTCTTGATCTTAGAGCATAAGCCATTGGTGTTCTGTTCAGGAACTTTTCCCCTGTGCCTAGGTGTTCGAGGGTCTTCCCCACCTTCTCTTCTATTAGTTTCAGTGTATCTGGTTTTAAGTGAAGGTCTTTTATCCACTTGGATTTGAGCTATGTATAAGGAAATAAGAATGGATTGATTTTCATCCTTCTACATGTTGACCTCCAGTTGAACCAGCACCATTTGCTGAAAATGCTGTCCTTTTTCCACTGGACCGTTTTGGCTCCTTTGTCAAAGATCAAACGATCATAGGTGTGTGGATTCATTTCTGGATCTTCAATTTTATTCCATTGATCTTCCTGCCTGCCTCTGTACCAATACCATGTAGTTTTTATTACTATTGCCCTGTAATAAAAAGCTTGAGGTCAGAGACAGTGATTCCCCCAGAAGTTCTTTCATTGTTGAGAATAGTTCTCAATATCCTGGGTGTTTTGTTATTCCAGATAAATTTGCAAATTGCTCTTTCTATCTCAGTGAAGAATTGATTTGGAATTTTGATGGGGATTGTATTGAATCTATAGATTGCTTTTGGCAAGATGGCCATTTTCACTAAATTAATCCTGCCAATCTAGGAGCATGGGAGATCTTTCCATCTTCTGAGATCTTCTTCTATTTCTTTCTTCAGAGACTTGAAGTTCTTGTCATACAGATCTTTCACTTGCTTGTTTAGGTTCACTCCAAGATATTTTATATTCTTTGTAACTATTGTGAAGGGTGTCATTTCCCTAATTTCTTTCTCAGCCTGTTTATCTTTTGAGTATAGGAAGGCTACTGATATGTTTGAGTTGATTTTATATCCAGCCACTTTACTGAAGTTGTTTATCAGGTTTAGGAGTTCTCAGAAGGAAATTTTAGGGTCGCTTAAGTATACTATCATATCATCTGCAAATAGTCAAATTTTGACTGCTTCCTTTCATATTTCTATTCCTTTGACTTCCTTTTGTTGTCTAATCGCTCTAGCTAGGACTTCTAGTACTATATTGAATAGGTATGGTGAGAATGGGCAGTCTTGTGTAGTCCCTGATCTTAGTGGGATTGCTTCGAGTTTCTCTCCATTTAGTTTGATGTTGGCTACTGGCTTGCTGTATATTGCTTATACTATGTCTAGGTATGGACCTTGAATTCCTGATCTTTCCAAAACTTTTAACACGAAGGGATGCTGAATTTTCTCAAATGCTTTCTCAGCATCTAGTGAGATGATCATGTGTTTTTTTCTTTGAGTTTATTTATGTAGTGGATTACATTGATTTGATTTCTGAATATTGAACCAACTCTGCATTCCTGGGATAAAGCCTACTTGATCATGATGGATGATTGTTTTGATGTGTTCTTGAATTCGGTTTGCAAGAATTTTATTGAGTATTTTTGCATCAATATTCATAAGAGAGAGTGGTCTGTAGTTCTCTTTATTTGTTGGGTCTTTGTGAGGCTTAGGTATGAGTGTAATTGTATCTTCATAGAATGAACTAGATATTATTCCTTCTGTTTCTATTATGTAGAATAGTTTGAAGGGAATTTGTGTTAGATCTTCCTGGAAGGTCTAATAGAATTCTGCACTAAAGCCATCTGGCCCTGGACTTTTTTTGGTGGGGAGATTTTTAATGACTGCTTCTATTTCTTTAGGGGTTATGGGACTGTTTAGATGGTTTATCTGCTCCTCGTTTAACTTTGGTACTTGGTATCAATCTAGAAAATTGTCCATTTCATCCAGATTTTTCAATTTTGTTGAGTATAGAACTTTGTAGTAGGATCTGATGTTTTTTTGTTTTTTGTTTTTAATTTCTTCTGTTTCTGTTGTTATGTCGCCCTTTTCAGTTCTGATTTTATTAATTGGAGTACTGTCTCTTCGCCCTTTGGTTAGTCTGGCTAAGGGTTTGTCTATCTTATTGATTTTCTCAAAGAACCAGCTCCTGGTTTTGTTGATATTTTGTATAGTTCTTTCTGTTCCAACATGGTTGATTTCAGCCCTGAATTTGATTATTTCCTACCGTCTACTCCTCTTGGGTATATTAGCTTCTTTTTGTTCTAAAGCTTTCAGGTGTTCTGTCAAGCAGTTAGTGTATGCTCTTTCCAGTTTCTTTTTGTGGGCACTTAGAGCTATGAGTTTTCCTCTTAGTACTGCTTTCATGGAGTCCCACAAGTTTTGATATAATGTGTCCTCATTTTCATTAAATTCTAAAAAGTCTTTAATTTCTTTCTTTATTTCTTCCTTGACTAAGTTATCATTGAGTAGAGCATTGTTCAGTTTCCACGTGTATGTGGGCTTTCCGTTGTTTTTGACCATATCAAAGACGAGTCTTATTCCATGGTAATCTGATAGGGTACAAGGGATTATTTCGATCTTTTTGTATCTGTTGAGGCCTGTTTTGTGACCAATTATATGGTCTATTTTGGAGAAGGTACCATGAGGTGCTGAGAAAAAGATGTATTCTTTTGTTTTGGGATGAAATGTTCTATAGATGTCAGTTAAGTCCAATTGGTTCATAACTTCTGTTAGTTTCATTGTGTCTCAATTTAGTTTCTGTTTCCATGATCTGTCCATAGCTGAGTGTGGGATGTTGAAATCTCCCACTATTATTGTGTGAGGTGCAATGTATGCTTTAAGCTTTAGCAAAGTTTCTTTTATGTATGTGTGTGCCCTTGCATTTGGGGCATAGATGTTCAGAATTGTGAGTTCCTCTTGGTACATTTTTCCTTTGATCAATATGAAGTGTCCTTCTTTATCTTTTTTGATTACTATTGGTTGAAAATTGATTTTATTTGATATTAGAATGGCTACTCCAGCTTGTTTCTTGGGACCATTTGCTTGAAAGATTGTTTTCCATCCTTTTACTCTGAGGTAATGTTTGTCTTTTTCACAAACGTGTGTTTCCTGTATGCAGCAAAATTCTGGGTTGTGTTTATGTATCCAGTCTGATAGTCTATGTCTTTTTATTGGAGAATTGAGTCCATTGATACTAAGAGATATTAAGTAATAATGAATGTTGTTTCCTGTTATTTTTGTTATTGATGGTGGAGTTATGTTTGTGTAGCAATCTTCTTTTAGGATTGTTGGAAGATTGCTTTCTTGCTTTTTCTAGATTGTAGTTTCCCTCCTTGTGTTGGAGTTTTCCACCAATTATCCTTTGAAGTGCTGAATTTGTGGTAAGATACTGTGTAAATTTGATTTTGTCATGGAATATTTTGGTTTCTCCATCAATATTGATTGACAGTTTTGCTGGATATAGTAGTATGGGCTGGCATTTGTGTTTTCTTAGGGTCTGTATGATATCTGTCCAGGATCTTCTGGCTTTTATAGTCTTTGGTGAGAAGTCTGGTGTAATTCTTACAGGTCATCTTTTATATGTTACTTTACCATTTTCCCTTACTACTTTTAGTATTTTTTCTTTGTTTTGTACATTTGATGTTTTGATTATTATGTGTCAGGAGGTATTTATTTTCTGGTCTAAAGTATTTGGAGTTCTGTAGGCTTCTTGTATATTTATGGACATCTTTTTCTGTATGTTAGGAAAGTTTTCCTCTATAATTTTGTTAAAGATATTTACTGGTCCTTTAAGTTGGGAGTCTTCTCCCTCATTTATACCCATTATCCTTAGGTTTGGCCTTCTCATTGTGTCCTGGATTTCCTGTATGTTTTGGGTTAGTAGCTTTTTGCATTTTGCATTTTCTTTGACAGTTGTGTCAATGTTTTCCATGGTATCTTCTGCACATGAGATTCTCTCTTCTATCTCTTGTATTCTGTTGGTGATACTTGTGTCTATGACTCCTGATCCTTTTTTTAGGTTTTCTATCTCCAGGGTAGTCTCCCTTTGTGATTTCTTTATTGTTTCTACTTCCATTTTTAGATCTTGAATGGGTTTTTTTTTTTTATTCCTTCTCCTGTCTGGTTATTTTTTCTTGCAAATTCTTAAGGGATTTTTGTGTTTCTTCTTTAAGGGTTTCTATCTGTCTACCTGTGTCCTCCTTAAGTTCTTTGAGAGTGTTATTTATGTCCTTCTTAAAATCCTCTATCATCATCATGAGAAGAGATTTTAATTCTGAATCCTGCTTTTCCAGTGTGATGGGGTGTTCAGGGCTTGCTATGATGGGGGAATTGGGTTCTGATGTTGCCATTTAACTTTGGATTCTTTTGCTTATGTTCTTGCGCTTGCCTTTTGCCATCTGCTTAATTCTAGTGCTCCGTGTACTTTCTGTCTCTGACTGAAGCCTCTCTTTTCAGTTATCTTGCTTGTGACTGATCTCCTCGGTTTCCCAATGTCTCTGTCATCTTCTCCAGCTGTTCTGAATACAGTGGTACCTCTAGGAGGACTCAGAATATGGTGTCTCCTAGGTAGCCGTCCAGCTAGATGTCCACTGTTCTGGGGCCAATGTTTCTTCTAGGATGTCTCAGGCTAATGTGTCCACTGCTCTGAGTGCAGTGGCTCCTCTATTATGTCTTGGGATATGTTGTCTGTAGCTCTGAGTTCCTTTGTTCCTTTGCTTCTCTGGGTTCAGTGGTACATCTGCCACTCTGACTTCAGTGGGCCCTCTAGAATGTCTACTTCTCTAGGTTCTGTGCAACCTCTAGGGTGGGTCAGAAGGAATCCAGTGTCCCCAGGAGCAGACTGGGCAGGGGTCTGCATCAGGCCTCAGATCTGGGAGAGGGGCGGAAGGGGTGTGCTATTTCGCATTGGCGGAGTTTGGGGGTCTGCTGGAATCTGAGCACTTCCTGCACTCAGCTCTGGGTGTAGGGCAGTGAGTGGGTTTTCTTACCTACTGCTCAGTGTTCTATGCAACCTCTAGGTTGGGTCAGGAGAGATCCAGTGTACCCAGGAGCTGACTGGGCAGGGGTCTGCATCAGGCCTCAGTTCCAGGAGAGGGGTGGAAGGGCGAGTATCTTGTTTTATGTTGAGGTCTTTAATCCACTTGTACTTGAGCTTTGTGCAATGTGAAAAATTTGAGTCTATTTTCATTTTTCTACATATTGACAGCCAGTTAGACCAGCACCATTTGTTGAAAATGCTTTCCTTTTTCCATTGTATATGTTTGGCTTCTTTGGCAAAAACCAAGTGTCTGTAAGAATGTGGTTTTACTTCTGGGTCTTCAATTCTATTCCCTGATCAATGTGTTTTGACTCTATTTCAAGCAAAAAAAAATATAAAATATCATTAGTGAAATCTAGTGCTCTGAAAGTTATCTGTAATCACATTACAGACATCAGAAATCATCAGTCTACCAGTATAAAGTGTATCATAAAAACGTTTCCTGAAGTAAAAGAACAGAAGCAAACAGAAACAGTGAAAAGCGATTTTTGACAGGTATCTAGAGTTCTTGTGAAAGGATGGTACATAAGTTAGAGCAGGTGGAGGAAAGAACCTTTATATTTTAGTGTGTTTCAAAAACAGGAAAACCAGTGAGAGAGATAATGGGGAAGGAAGACAGAAAGGGAGGAGAGAGAGAGAGAGATCTCAAGATATTAAACATGCATCTGCATCTCCAAGTTTACTCTACCAGTAAGCATGGCAGCCAGCATGTAGAGCCATGCCAAGCATTCATGTAGATGAATGGATGATAAAAATGTAACAGACACAACCAACACAGATGCATATATCTGAGTGCAACCTAAGGAGAGATAGATATGCATTATATGCTGCATCAAAGAAAGATTCTGTCATTTGCACAAAAGTGCATAGAGTTGGAGCACAATTTATGAAGAAAACTGAGCTACACATAAAAAGAGAAGGGTTGTATAATAATACTCACATGAGTTATCTAAACACAGACGAAGTTAGTAATACTGTACCATACATATTTTTATAATTACCAAAATATCACATTCTACCCTAAAATATAATGTTCATATGTATTTGTCAATTTATAATAAAAACTACAATTAACCTGAAATAATAAGTATGCCACCTTTATTCAACAAAGACTTCTTTCCTTACAGAGTACATATTCTAGACTCTTTCCTTAAACCAATATCCTAAAAATGTAACGTTTCTAGGATCTAATGTTCCTGCACTCAGTGAAATAAATTGCCTGTCACACAGCAGCAGTGCTAATGAGTTCTGGCAAAGATTTCAGATTCTTCCGAAATTGTTCCATCTAGAGTTTTAACTATTTGAAAAAAAGCAGATTTTTTTAAAAAAACATTTATTCCAACTTTCTTCTTTCCTAAGCCTTACTATTCTGCATTGCTCTGTGTTGACAGCTAATTTGTTTTTCTTACCTCTAGGAACTGATAAAGGAAATAGGAAGAGAGTTCAGAAATTTGGAAGTTGTTTCATTTATACTCAGAGACAAGGCACTCTATGTACTGGTGTGTGCAGTGTTTGATCAGTACAAACAGAGGCAGCTGATAGGTTAAATTGGAGGACTGCAGCCACAGTCTGGTCATGCTAACAAGATGAGGTGTGGGTGATTATACAAAGACAGATACAGTAACTGTGGGAGTGCTAGGTCTTTATCCTTACTTTTTATGCCTTTCTCTATGGATACATTCTGTTCTCCCTGCCTCAATTGTTTGTCCACACAAAATCAAATGTACATTTCAGAGAGCCCTCTGTGTCACCATACATGTGATCTGTGGCACACTTTCACTGACGACATGAGATAAAATGTTCAGTGGCATCTTACACAGGGTCAGGCCCAGTCACACTGCAAATGGAAGACTAGCCATTTGTAAGTGTTTGCTTCTCTGCATTGCTTTAATAGACAAAGTAACTCAAAACATCTGAGAGCTGACCTTGCAGCTCAATGCTTCCTATTTCATTTAATTCTTTTTGAACCAGAGAGGGAATTCTGTATTAAGGAAGTATCTTTCATTGCTCATGTGTCCAAATATTTTCTAGGCTTTGTAAACAATTCTTTCTCTACACTTCATACTTCTCCCTTTCAGGTTATAAAGCTAATATTTTACCACACTAAATTAGTAATATAAGTTGTGATCCAATGGTACATGGATGGGTATGTACACACATGCACATCGCCCTGAAAACAACTTTGGTGCTAGCAAAGCTTGTTTAACTAAACCTGAATCGAGAGGTCTTTTGTCTAGAATTCCAAGATATCTGCATTATCATGATTTTAACACACAAACACTTTTATGCATGAAGAAAGCTGAGTGTTTTCAATTTGGTATTGGTAACTTTTTATTCCTGTGACAGGAAACACAGAGACTAGAATCGATAACCAAATTTAAGAGCAGCATATATATTTTCCTTGATACTTTTTGTGTTTTCATCTGTGATCATATTGCTATTCTTTCCTGTGTTGACCACATCCCACTTGAGCCAGGAGAACAGACCTAAGCATGTCTGACAAAACATTCCTACATGACTAGCTCCAACATAATTCAAAAATCTATAATCCATAATGTTGATGTTTAGAAGTACACCATTAACTTCACTCTTATTTTATAACACCTGCCAAAACTAAGTGTTGCTAGGAGAGTGATCTTTTAAATTACATAGAAATTGATGTTACAGATCAAAATAGAGACATGTAAGTGGAAATCAAAGAATTTCCAGGTTACAATCAAAATGTTCAATGAGCTGAAAGTTTTAGACAAGCTCAGATGCTTTTTATATCTTATTATGCCAGAGTTAATTTAAGCTTGCTCATTAATAAATTTAGCAAGCCTAACACTTACTTAATAATACAAGAATAATATACAAAATTCAATACTTGCTGAAAATTCACCATTACAACTCACTAGTACACCAGTTTTATCAAATAAAGAAAAACAAGATTCACATTTCTAATGAGCCTAAAATAAAAAATTAGAAGTAATTTTTGTGTTGCTGATGATAGATGATTTAAATATGTCAGATATACTATTCTGATATTACTCAGTTATAGCACCATTAATTTTTCCAGAAAAATAATGAGAACTTTTATTTCATTCTATAAATTCAATAATATTCAAAATATTTTTTTAAAAATATATTTGATTTCTTAAGCCTCTCAAAATTTGATCTTTGACAAAACACCAAAAATATACAATGAAAAATAAAGCATCTTCAACAAATGGTGCTTGTCTAACTAGTTGCCAATATGTAGAAAAATGAAAAGAGACCCATATTTGTCACCTTGCTCAAAGCTGAAGTCCAAGTAGATCAAAGACCTCAACATAAAACCAGATACACTGAATCCAATAGGATAGAAAGTGGGAAAGAAGAGCCTTGAACTCATTGGCACAGGGGAAACAGAACTCCAATGGTGCATGCTCTAAGATCCATAGTTGATAAATGGGACCTCATGAAACTGGAAAGCTTCTGAAAGGCAAAGGACATAGTCAATAAGACAAACTAGCCACCTACAGATTGGGGAAAAAAGTTCACTAACCCCACATCTGATTTAGGGCTAATATCCAAAATATATAAAATACTCAAGAAGCTAGCCACCACCACCACAAACAAACAAACAAACAAAGAACAAAACCCAATCAAAAAATCAGGCATGGAAACTAAACAGAGAATTAACAACAGAGGAATCTCAAATGTCTGAAATGCACCTAAGAAAATGTTTAAAGTCCTTAGTGATCAGAGAAATGCAAATCAAAACAACCCTGAGATTGCACCTTACACCAATCAGAAGTTCTAAGATCAAAATCTCAGGTGACAGCCCATGTTGGTGAGAATGTGGAGACAGAGGGACATTCCTCCGTTGGTGGTGGGATTGCAAACTGGTACAAGCACTCTGGAAATCAATCTGGAGGTTCCTCAGAAAACTGGAAATAGATCGAAGACCCAACAAAACTAATATTGGGACTATCACCAAAAGATGCCTCACCATGCCACAGGGGCATGTGTCCCACTATGTTCATCGTGGCGTTATTCGTGATAGTCAGAAGCTACAAACAACTCAGATGTCCCACAAGAGAAGAATAGATACAGAAAATGTGGTTCATATGCACAATAGAATACTACTCAGCTATTAAGAACAAAGACATTCTGAGTTTTGCAGGCAAATGGATGAAAGTAGAAAATATCATCCTGAGTGAGGTAACTCAGACAGAAAAGGACATACATCGTATTTACTCACTAATAAGTGGATATTAGCCAAAAAAAAAAAAAAAAGTACAAAATACCCAAGATACAGTCCACAGAACTCAAAAAGTTCAACAATACAAAAGTCCCAAGTAAGAACTTGTCATTTTTACTTGGGAGGGAGAAGAAAGCAGTTACAAATAGGGATGGAAGGATGGAATGAAGACAGAACTTGGGAAGAGAGGGGAACCTGATCTGGTATTGGGTGAGGGAAAGGGATTAATATCGAATCATTTTAACTTCTTCTTACCAATTATTTGCATAAGTTACTTATATATAACTTGTATTAATAACATAGTAAAAATGACTTTTCTCCACTTTCTGTCTATCACTAATATGCTTGCTAAAGGTACCCTACAGTGAAAGTCCAGTTTTGTCTTAAAGATTTCAAAAAATTAGAAGTTTCCTCTGAAGTGCTGTGGAATCATACTGTTAACTATTTGCCTAAAATACCTGCATAACATGTGAGACTGCATAAATTTCATATGGAATTTAACTTAATCTTTTTCATAGGTCTTAAAATGCTCCTTCAAGAGCCAAAGACCATCTAACAAAAACCTACAAAATCAGACATGAGAAGCCCTCTTTCCAGTTGTTGGTAAGAATTATCCAAGAGACTTTTGAATTACACAGCCTGTCACTGTTGCCTTTGGTTTCCACCAGAAGACAAAAGTAAGTCCCAACTGCTAAAGACACCATGCCTTCAGAAACACAGTATTTCTGTGAGCTCAAACTGACCTGAATGCCCATTCCCTGAGGACAACGTTTCATGGTTCCTCAAGGCACCATACAAGCTTGCAAATGACAGAAAAACCCAACAGTGCTACCCACCTATGGTGCCTATGAACAAGAACAGTGACCCACATGGCACAGTAACTCTAATTCTGCCATTGTAGGTAGTAATTAACAGCTCTCTAATTGGACTTACAACCCATTTAACAAGAGGGAAATCATGCCTAGTATAAAAAAAATCCACTAATTACCCAGGTTCTGAACTTTGACGGAGAACATACACATTTACTAAGCCATCATAGTCTCTAACTACATTAAATATTTGTCCTTAATCTCATTGTTCAATGTAGTCCTCACACCTCATCAAGGAAACTTCTCTTTGAAACAGATGGGTAGCATTACAGAAAACCACTGCCAATCATATTGAATTGTTGCGGAGCCGAATCCCAATGGCTACATCTATAAAGCAAGTCTTGCCCCTAAACTCAGGGATCATTGTGAAAGATGAAGTAGAAAAATTTTAAGAACCAGATGGTCAATGAGTTTGCTGTGAAATTGTGTCACCTAATAAAGTGAGAAGCTATACCTGTAAACTGTCACCAATATACCTGCTTAAGTATGCTCTAGACAAGGATTACATTGATAGGCAGCTAATCTGAGAAAAAGCTCCTGAAGCTCAACCCTATACAACTACAAACAACTAAGGACTCTAATAAATATTTTTATGGAGTATAATGTTTTAAAATCTGATAGCATTTTTATATAAACATTTAAATATATGGCTCTGCATTTAAAACATCTTTGAGAAATTATGTATTCAAACCAGAAAATAGTTTACAAATGTCTTTCTACGTAGTACACAATTGGGAGAATCCTGGGGTCTGAAGGCTTGCTTTTCTTTCTTGTTTTTGCTATGTAATAGTGTGACATTGATCCAAATCTAGAGTGCCACATATGCTCACAGGCATTCATCTGTCAGTTTTTCATCATCTGATCACCACCAAACTTTGAAACTTGGTGGGACCTTGACTGTAATTCTCTTAGTAATACCTGATAATCCTGGGATTTTTAATTGGTCTGTACCAGTCACTTGATTCAATTTACATTTATCTCAGAAAATACAAAATATTGAATAGAAACAAAGTCACCAGAAAAAGAGAGGCATTTGATAAAATATTAGAGGTAGAATAAAGCTTCCTGAACATTCTCTGGACTTTTATGTAGCATGGCAGACACACCCACTGATGGTTTTATTTTGCTTTCTAGATATGTTTGGGTACTGCCTCCAAAACTTATGCTCAAATTTAATTCCCATTATAACTATGTGAAGAGAAGGGAACTTTGTGGGGTCATGAATTTCTGAGAGTGCCTTCCTTATGAGTGGATTCCTTATGAGTACTGCTATTAGAGACACCCTGTGTTGGTATTCTCTGTCTCAAAGATACTTTCCTGCCACATGACTCTCCATAGGCCAAGCTATTGAACAAGAGGGTCCTTGACAGCTGATGGCACCACCCACATGGACTTTTCACCCTTCATAACTGTCAGAAATAAATATCTAATCCTTATAAATTAAGCAATCTTGAATCATTTTTTATCTCAACAATAAAACAGAAATTGATTCCTCAATAATGGAATTGTAATTTCTACAACTAAAACCAAAGGTACAAAAATATGCTTACATGCTTAGCTCTGAAAATATTAAGATAAAAAGTATCTCAAAAGATCTTACATTTATATTGTAATTATTTGTAGTAGAATTATGAGTTTCTTAACAGTAAAGAACAAGAAGAATGTATTGTCTCACAGACATATTTTTGGCCTCCATTCTAAAATAATCCCTTCTTGTTTATCCTGTTAAATCCTGAAAATACATTAAAGTCAAAATTGTTGTTTCAAGAGATTCTATCCTATGGCTATACTTCCCTAACCCATGACCATTTCAGGAGAGATTTGAATTTAAATGACTCATTAATGTCACCATTTGTAGAAATGTGGGACATTAGATGAGAACACAAGCTGTAACCCAACATTCACTTTGCACAGAGATGATGGACTGCAGACATGAAGACAAGACAATGGCTTCCTCACTGACTGAAATGCTCAGAGTCTTGTGACCTCTTGCTGCAGTGCCCTTCATCAACAGGATTTAGAGACATTAAAAGCTTTGGCACAGGGAGAGTTGCATGGATGCTATGCTTCTGCTGCACTGGTTCAATGAGCAAAGGCACAATATTTATATAAATTTTTTTTTTCTTGAAAAAAAAAAAAGCCTCCATCATAGCAGACACTCTATTGAGCATCTGTGAGGCATTGGCTGATCTCATCATTTTTGAAGACTAAATCCAATTATATACAGAAACCACAAGAATTCACCAGATTGAAGGGTTGGATTTCTCTGAATTATCTGTGAAATACCATTTCTAGGACCACAATTTCAACCTAAGTCACTGTATCAATCCATAGGATACTGGAAAACTAAGAGGGTAAGAGCTTGTTCCAAGATATACTACTTGGATATATAAAAAAAAAAAAAAAAAATGTGTATTTTGGGATGTGCAATTCTAGAAACTGCCGTTCCCAGCCACTGGCTGATAAGCTGTGATTGTCCTGATAAGATCATCAGAGTCCTTCTCCTTAAACATGGTCTTTAAAAACCTTTACTCTAAACAGGTAAATATGTAATGCACAAATGTTTTCAAATCACTAGTCTAATGCTCTTTTTTCTTTATTGCTATATGGCAAGCCATTATTAATAATAATTATAGAGGTTAACTCAGCATCTTCTATCTGTTGCATCTTTCAGTGCACCAGTGAAGTAACTGAGGATCAGAAAGTACTCGGTGTAGTTTTTCTACTGGATTTAGTTTTGCATGAAGTTCTATTTTTTGCCTTTTCTGATTGTGGAGTTATATTTTTTCTAATGGGACTGTTACATCAAGCATGAAAAAGGAAAACTCTGGGTCTAATCTGACAATAAGCAAACTTAAAAGTCTGTATTTCTTGTGGTGTGTCATCACATGAGAAACCTTACTACAAATGTAAATACACTGTCATGGAAAAAACAAACCAATAAAACAGAAGACACATTAGAATATGCAATAAAGCACCCTGAAGAGCTCAATATTATACAAGTCAGGGAATTAAGGAGAATCATCTGGTTATCCAGCAATTCAAATGCACCTCTGTGTTTTTAACTGTGATTATCCTAACAATAAATACTTCCCTTTATCTGAAGAAAATAACCAGGGACTCATCACAGAAAGAATCTCCCCTCTCTTTTGTTTATAAATAAAGCCACAAACTTTTCTATATTTTCAACATAAAACTTTTCTCTATCAATTAAGGACTACAGAAATTAAAATTATTAACTCTATAGAAGAGAAAAGGGCTAGATAGATGACTCAGCTGTTAAAGGCTATGTTCACAATCAAAAATATGAGAGCAGAAAAATATATCTTTAATTTTGGTGACAATTGAAGTAGATTGCTATATTTTTTTCATTGTATTCTGGTGCTCTGTAAAGCTCAGCTTCAAATTTTGAAAGTGACTTAAAATGATCCAGTTGTTTTGTGTCATTTAAAAAAAACAATTCTTGAAGAAAAAAATGTAGTAGCATCTACAGGAGGGAATTGTCACAGGCACCTTTCTATGAGCATCTATTTCTCTCTCCTTTATACTTCCCTGACCATCAAAGCCAGTGAGCTCCTCACACTCACTACAAGTCACATGTAGTGTTGCATGATGGGACTTTGGCTGCAGAAATGTGTTTTCCTGTTGATTCCTCCTCATATAGGCATTTACCTCTCTCCCAGTCCTACATTACAGAGATTGTGAAAACTCATTATTGGTATGGGCTTTCTCAAAGCTTCTGAGAGAAGTGGATTAAAAACAAGATGATACAGAGCTGACCCAAGTCTCTGACAAGGCCACTTGCTCTCCAGCTCAAAGGCAAGATGGCAGCGACTCCCTAGCCTCCACTTTGCTCATCCCCCCAGCTCCACAGAGAGGATTCCTTCACAGCTAAGAACTGTCTTTCAAGCTGCAGAGCCTGCTGCAACCCTCATTCTAAGACTCTTTCCCTTGGATGAGAGATTCCTCTTTTGTTTTGAGCCCTCAGGAGCCACAACGTCACTCTTTGTGGACTGCCTGCTAATGTAAGTTTCTTTCTCTCTTTCTCTCTCCCCATGTGTTCTCCAACTGGACAAGATGATTGTGACTCCCTAATCTCCACTCTCTGCTCCTCCCTCAGGAGACAGTTCTCAATCTTTCACAGGCAGAATGGATAAACTACAGAGAAAAATGTCAGTTTCTGTAAACACATTGTGCAAGAATAAATACAATGCTCCAATGACACCATATATACATTTGAAGAAAGCTTTCTTATGTGATAACTAACAATGATTATTAGTGACTTTTTACACTGCCGGGTTAGACCCAGAATTCCCTTTTCTTATGTCTCAGGGTATGAGAATAGTTCCATGCTCTTTCCCCCTGTATATACTGTGCCCTGTTCATACTGGCCTTAGTTGGTCTTCTTTCTTCTGTGTGGTAATTCTACTTCATTCTCTACTTTTTTTTAAATCTGTTCTTTGTAGGCTTAGAAACCCATATGTTAACTTGATGTTCTAAATAAATGAATAACTTAAGATTCCCTCAGTGACACCATGTGAGGATGATACAGCTTCTGAGAGCAACTGTTCACCAAGTCAAAGGATTTTAACTACTTCCATCTCCTCCCACCATCACCCATCATCACCACACCTCAAAAGCATCCATTCACTTCATCACATTAAACAAACTTGATCAGTATACCTTGGGAAGAACCTGCCAGCAGGGTGAGTGTAAGGGAAAATCAGAGGCTTTAAGCTTGTTTAAAAAAGAAATATCTAGTCTAGAAATCACAGCCTCTCAGTGTCCTGCGCATTGCAATTTAATAATTATTTTATTATTTATTTATTTATTTATTTATTTATTTATTTATTTATTTATTTATTTATTTTTATATACTGTTTTTTCTTATTCACTTTACATCCCATTCACTGACCCCTTTTTGGTCACCACTTCCCACAATCCTTCTCCCATTTCTCTCTCCCCTTCTCCTCTATGCAAATGGATAGCAAGTCTCTGCCAGGCTAGGTGCTTCCTCTCCCACTTAGGCCAAACAAGGCAGCCCAACTAGTAGAACATATCCTACATATGGGCAAAAGCTTTTGGGATAGCCCTTGCTCCAGTTGTTTAGGACCCACATGAAGACCAAGATGCATATCTGTTACATATATGTAGGGAGACGTAGGTCCACACTGTGTATGTTTTTGTTTGGTAGTTCAGTCCCCGAGGGCCCCAAAGGTCCAGCCAGGTGAGTTAATTCGGTTGGCCTTCCTGTGGAGTTCCTATCCCCTTTGAGGCTGCAACCCTTCCTGCTATTTGTCCAATGTCTACTGATTGGCTATATGTCTGAGTCAGTTGGTGGATCAGGCCTCTCAGAAGACAGTCATGTTAGACTCCTGTTTGCAAGCAAAACAAAGTATGATTAATAATGTTAGGGATTGATGCTGGCCCATGGGATGGATCTCAAGTTGGGCCTTCTATTGCTTGGCAGTTCCACCAATCTCTGCTCCATCCTCAATCTCTGTATTTCTTATAAATAGGATAAGTTTTGGGTCAAAGATTTTGTTGATCGGTTGGTCTCCCTATTGTTCTACTGTGGTTCCTGTTTGAACACAGAGACAGCCTCCACTGAGTCTATATCCCCAATGCTATGAGTCACAGCTAAGGATACCCTCATTGAATCTTGGTTACCTCCCCTATTACAAGTCTCTGACTCTTTCTGGAGATGCCTCCTACATTCCCTCACACCCATCAGTAGCAAATTTCCATTCTCATGGCCATCTGGCCATTGCCCTGCCCCTGCCCCTGCCCCTGCCCCTGCCCCTGCCCCTGCCCCTGCCCACACTAGACCCCCTTCACAATTTCATCTTCCACCCAGTTTCTTCCCTCCATCTGCCTTCCATGATCATTCCATCCCCCTTCCAAGTGAGCCTCAAGCATCCTGTGTGTACCCTCTTTCCTCTTCAGCATTCTTGGGTTTGTAGAGTATAGCATGGGAATCCTATATGTTATGACTAATATCAACTTATAAGTGAATACAGGCAATGCATGTCCTTTTGGGATGTTATCTCACTCAGGATGATATTCTCAAGTGCAGGATTTATTTGCCTGTAAAATTCATGATGTCTTTTTTTTTTTTTTTTTTTTATAGCTAAATAGAATTCCATTGTGTAGATGTACCACATTTCATTTATCCATTCTTTGGTTGAGGAACATCTAGGTTGTTGACAGTTTCTGACTGGTAAGAATAAGTTCAGCTGCTCTGAACATAGTTGAGCAAGTGTCTTTTTGGGATGGTAGAGCATATTTTGAGAATATACCCAAGAGAGGTTTTGAAGGAGAGCTATTCCCACTTTTCTGAGAAAGCACCAAATTGCTTTCCAAAGTTATTGTACAAGTTTGCACTCCCACCAGAAGTGGAGTGTTCTCCTTCCTCAACATCCTTGCCAATATGTGCTATCACCTGCATTTTCTTTATCTTAGCCAATCTCTGAGAATTCTGTTTAGCTTTGTATACCATTTTGAATTGGGTTATTTTGGTTGTTGGTGTTTAAATTCTCGAGTTTTTGTAAATTTTGGATATTAACCTCCTTTCAGATGTAGGGTTGGTGGAGATCTTTTCACAATCTGTAGACTACCATTTTGTTTTATTGACAGTGTCCTTTGCTTACAGAAGCTTTGCAGTTTCATTGGGCCCATTTATCAATTGTTCTTAGAGCCTGAGAAGTTTTTGTTCTCTTCAGAAAATTGTCTCCTGTACCAATGAGTTTAAGGGTATTTCTGATGTTCTCTTCTATGATATTTAATATACTTGGATTCATGTTGAGATCCTTGATCATTGTAAAGTTGAGTTTTGTACAAGGTGATAAATATGAATCTATTTTTACATGTCGACATCCAGCTAGTCCAGCACCATTTGTTGAAGATGCTTTCTTTTTTTCCGTAGTATGGTTTTGGCTTCTCTATCAAAAGTCAAGTGACCATTGTGTGGGTTTATTTTGGGGTCTTTTGATTTCATTCCTTTGATCAACATGTCTGATTCTATACAAACACCATACAGTTTTTATCACTATTGCTCTGTAGTACATCTTGAGGTCAGGGACGGTGATTTCTCCTGGAATTATTTTATTATTCAGGAATGTTTTGACTATCCTGGGTTTCTTATTTTTCCATATGAAGTTAAAAATTATTCTTTCAAGGTCTGTCAATAACTGTTTTGGAATTTTGATGGTGATTGCATTGAATCTGTAGATTGCTTTTGGTAAGATGGCTATTTTCACTATGTTAATCCTACCTATTCTTGAGCATGGGAGATCATTCTGTTTTCTGACATCTTCAGTATCTTTCTTCAGGGAATTGAAGTACTTGTCATACATATATTTTTGCTTGCTTGGGTAGATTTACACCAAGATATTTTATATTATTCATGGCTATTGTAAAAGGTGTTATTTCCCTAATTTTTCTCAGCCTATTTACATATGTATAAATGAGAACTACTGATTTCTTTGAGTTACTTTTATATCCAGTCAGGTTGAAGAAGGTTTTTTATCAGCTCTAGGAGTTCTCTGGTGAAATTTTTGGTTTTGCACACACACACACACACACACACACACACACACACACACACACACAC
>JANHMN010000003.1:48128980-48174367 GCA_030674055.1 Rhabdomys pumilio | reverse complement strand
TCTTCTTCTTCTTCTTCTTCTTCTTCTTCTTCTTCTTCTTCTTCTTCTTCTTCTTCTTCTTCTTCTCCTTCTTCTCCTTCTTCTCCTTCTTCTCCTTCTTCTTCTGTAATTTAACAAATATTCTATAGATAACTGTTGGTTGATTTTATTCATAATTTGGGTTAGTTTCATTATTTCGCTGTTTAGTTTTTGTCTGGATGACCTGTCAATTTGTGAGATTAGGGTATTGAAGTCTTTCACTATTAATGCATTGGTTTCAATGTGTGACTTCAGCTTTAGCAATGGCAATGTATCTTTTACAAATGTGGGTGCCCTTGTGTTTGGGGCCTGCATGTTCAGAGTAGAAACATCATCTTGGTAGATTTTTCCTCTGATGTGTATGAAGTGTCTTTTCATGTTTCATTTGATTAATTTGGGTTGAAAGACTATTTTATTAGATATTACAATGGTTACTCCAGCTTGTTTCTTGTGTCCGTTTGCTTAGAGATCCTTTAACAGCCTCTTACAATGGGATAATGCCTGCTTTTATTGCTGACATGATTTTTTGTTTTTGTTTTTGTTTTTTTGGCATGAAGTAGAATGATAAAACCTGTTGGGGACCAGAGGCCCCTAGGCTGCCGGGGTCAGCCAAAGGACAGAGGCTTCCCAGAAAAGCCTCAACCTTCACAGTTCTAGCAATGTCACAGCTCGACCTCAGAATGTTCCTCAGAATGTGAACGTTCTGACGATGAAGATAAGCAACAACCTCGAGCCATAGATAACCAGACTAAGGACACTGGGCGGGGATGGGTGTTTTTACTTTCCTGTTTTAATTTTGCTTATATACTGCAAGCCTTGCCTCTAGTAAATCAGACCTTGACAACAGCTAGACTGACTCTGTCTGCTCTTTGCCACTTGGTCTCCCTTCTCTCTCCCACCTGTGTCTCTTTCAGGTGGTGGCTACTCAGGGACCCTGTAATAACTTTGCCCGCTGGACGGGACAAAAACCTGTTTTCACATCCATTCTGTCTTTTTATTGGGGAAACGGCTTCATTGATGTTAGATATATTAATAGCCAGTGATTATTATTTCCTCTTATTTTGATTTGGTTGTGTTAGTGTATGTAATTTTGTGTGTGCCTTTTTTGCTTCTGCAGTATGGAATTATGTGTTTTCTGTTATCATCATCATCATCATCATCATCATCATCATCATTTAGTTATCCTCCTTGGGTTGGAATTTTTCTTCTAGTATTTTCTTCAGGGCTCTATTTGTGAATAGATATGTTTGAATTAATTTGGATTCTTTGAAATATCTTGTTTTCTGCATCTATGGAAATTAAGTGGGTTTTTTTTGCTGAGAATAGTAGGCTAGGTTGGCATCTACATTTTTTTTTCCTGCAAGATATCTCTTCAGGCCTTTCTAGCTTTCTAGCTTTTAGTATCTCTGATAGGTCTACCTTTGTATGATACCTTCCCCTTTCCCTTGGTATTTTAATATTCTTTCTTTGTTTTGTAGATTCTCTGTTTTGATAATTATGCACCTGAAGATTTTTTTCTGGTCCAATCTAGTTGATATTCTACCAGCTTCTTATATGCTAATAGGTATTTTTTTCTTTATGTTGGGAAAATTTTCTTCTATGATTTTGTTGAAAATGTTTTCTGGGCCTCAGAACTGGGTCTCTTCACCTTCTTCTATTTCTATTATTTTTAGGTTAGATCTTTTCATTGTATCCCAGATTTCCTGAAAGTCTTGTGTCAGGAATTTTTTTAGGTTTAACATTTTCTTTGATCAATGTTTCAATTTCTTCTATTGTACTTTCTGCACCTAAGATTCTCTCTTCTCCTGTATTCTGTTGGTGACGCTTGCATCTGTTCTTCCTGTTCTCTTCCCTAGGTTTTCCATCTCCAGGACTCTCTGTTTGTGTTTTTTTATTGCTTCTATATACACTTTCAAGTCTTGAACATTTTTATTTATTTCCTTCAACTGTTTAATTGTATTTTTCTATATGCTTTTAAGGAGTTTATTTGTTTCTTCTTTAAAAACTTCTACTTGTTTGATTGATTTTTCTTGTATTTCTTTAAGAGATTTATTCATTTGCTCTTTAAAGGCCTTTATCATCTTTATAAGATTAGATTTTAGAACATTTCCTTGTGCTTCTGTAGTGTTAGGATATCCAAGGCTTGCTGTAAAAAGGTATATGTGCTCTGAGGTATTATATACCCTGGCTTGTGTTAATTGTGTTCTTTTGAGGATCTTAGTCCATCTGGATGGCTTTGCTCCCTGAATTTTCTTCTTGTTGTGGGTATTAGGTGGGGGTTAAGCTCAATGGTCCTGGTTTCACAGCCTATGATGGGTATCCTTGGGGTTTATGACTCTGAATTGCATGTGTATAATAGTCAGGATCTACAGGCTTATATGGTGTAGGAACTGCAAATTCTATTGACGTGGACAGAGGTGATGGGAGAATGGATCTATTCCTGGACTAGCAGGCTGATCAGAGCATCTTGGAATGGCCAGAGCACTCACCAAACAGGGAAGATGGGTGTGGGGAGAGAATCTCACCTGTATGGTTCAGGCTCATCAGGTCTGATGAAGGTAGGTGAAGATGATAGGGAATAAGGATTCCCTGGAGTAATAGACTGCTCAGGGACAGAATAATTTGTTTTAAGCCAGCTAGCTTTGCTAGACTTGTCTCTGGCTGTGATGTTTACTGAGAAAAGCTGAGATTATGAGTGTAGCTATGAGAGTTACACCTGTACTACCATGCAAATGTTTTCTAATTGCAAGAATTAACCTAGTGTTTAAGACTTTTGTCCTAAAATACATGAAACAATCTTGTATCTAGAGATCTAAATCTGTTTAAACACAAGCACCAAACCAGCTGATTTCTACAATTAATAATAACATTGATAAAATGAGAGCACTAAGCTTGCTACATCATAAAAGGTTATAACTTTAATTGTGTCCAATGGTGTAAATTATTGACTTTTAAGGACAACAGTGGGAGAGGATGCCCAATTGAGTAAGCTTTCATTTGTTAAAGTTCAAGTGGCAAATGAAGGAAAGTGCTGATTCAACAAATGGGAGGGGAAAAATAAAACCCCAGATCAATTTGACGCCACAGAACATGTGACCATTGTGTATTCTTCTTGCACTTTCCTGGGAAATGACACACACATGCAAAGCTTGTGAGTTTTCAGAATGAAGCTGAGTAACTCTATATGAGATTGCAACTCTTTATGTAGAGTACTTAGGGGGGAATGCAGAGATTAAGATACTAATAACATGGTCCTCAAATGTCACTTATTCAAGAAAGACATGAAATAACACAAACATCATGATGAGAAGAACCCCACTAAGGGATACAGACTACTAAAACTATCATTGGAATTTTAAAGTAAAAAAATTAAACATTCAAAGGAACATACAAGAAGCTTCCGTGAATATCTGGTATCAATATTTGACTTAGGAGGGACTACCATTGCTTGAAGATTGGCAAAGGGAGCTGCTGAGAAAAACTAGTAAAAATATTCTATTCCTTAAAAATGACTGTATCCCAATCAAGTCAATATCATCTATTTGCCAAATAATACTTAAATTCAAATGAACCTTGAAGAATGCTACAGTCAATATAGACTACAATATATCTGGGAATAAAACAATAACAACAACAATAGCAACAACAACAAAATGGGAATATAGATGTGACTTACAATGTTAGAGGTCTACAACAGCCTCTATACAGTGTGTGTTGCACAGTGTGTATTTGTCAACATGTTATGGTAAACTTCTACTTTCAGGCTGCTGTCCTTAGAACCTCTACTCCATAGATGATTTTAATTTCAGCTTTTCAAAGCCATGCTGTCACCTTGTCACCCTCTCATAGAACAGCTCCTTTTGCTACTAAATAGACATATTTATAATATGTTGTAGTCCAGTCCAAAAAACATTTCATATAAAGCCTTAGCAGCCATTTCTTCTTCCTTAAAAATGACTGCATCCCATTGGGTATGTTCCTTATGGTTTCTGAAGCTCAGCATTTGTATGAATTGTCGCCTCATCTTTTTCACCTAAAAACTTGAGGTAGTGATGCTTTCTGAACAGCAGTGTTAGAAGGACAATATATCAAAGGGCTTTGCTGAGGGAATTAGTATTGCTACCTTTAAAATCTTTCTCCTTTTCTATTCAACCATGTCCACAACTTATATTAATACACCAAGCAACTGATACATTACTAGGTTTATTTTTTATTGATTCCACATGATTTAATTTATTTTATTTGTTATTGCTGTTGTGTTATTGTTATTTTGTTTTGTTTTTAAAAGAATACCATGCATCTCAAGTTGCCTTTTAACTTACTGGGAAGGCAAGGATGACCTTAAGCACCTGATCCTCCTGTCTTTACCAGTTGTGTGCTAAGATTATAGCAGTGTACCACCACCCTGGCTTCACGAGATACACTGTTATTAAGAGAACATGGTGAAGGCCTAATTGCACAAGGGTATAAAGTTTTCACACTCTGCACAGGCAAGCTAATGTTTATTGGTTTCATTTGCTCTAATTTTTCTCACCTCAATATGATATTATGTATAGAAAGTTCCTCAAAAGGAAAAATGGATGATTAACAGGTTTTACATCTCAAGATGTAGTAAGTCTCATAAAATGGAAACTAGAGAGCAAATATGAAGGAGGTTGAGTGATATACATTACCACTTAGCATTCTACACCTGAAGATTGAGAAATATTCCTGAGAATCTTTGTCTCTAGAGAAAGTGTTCTGTATCTTCTGGTCTCATACTAAAGTTATTCAAGAGCCTAAAGGAATCCTCATGAATTATGATGATTTCTAAAGTACATTCTCACACCATGGGATTGAAGTTAGCATTGTATTTTATTAACCAAAATTAATTCGGTATTTAATATTTAAAAAAGAAATTTATAGTCCAACAATCTAACACAATCCAAATATATACTAATTTGATAAATGCTGAGGAATGCTGGTAAGAAAATGCTAAAGGCTAGGTATTCCTTAATTAAACCATTATGTTTTATAAGAGCAGAAAATATTAACAGTACAATAAAAATATTACAGTCTGTAATGGGCTCAATATGTACTGAGAAACTTCAGGTAGTATCTACTTTGCCGTGTACATTGTGGTTACAACCCCGCAGTGAAAAGTGAATATGTTGTCAGATGTGGGTAAAACGTCTGGGAAATGCAGAGAGTTCCTCCAGGCTAGAAGTTAGGGCTGACTGTTGTGGCTCCATGGTTCCTCACAGGCGTGGTCGCAAGGACACACGAGAAAGTCCTTGGGTTTCCAAAACGGGTTTATTGACATGATGGATGGTGGATAGATCTGGATGCACTCCCCCAAACCCAGGGCAAACCTGAGTTAAATAGGGAGGGGAAGAGGGGGGAGGAGCTGGGGAGGAATGCTTAATTGACTCCACCCTCTGACCTTCAGGTATCTCATTAGTATGTAAATCTCTCTAGGGCTTGAGACCTGTTCCTCCTGACTGTTGGCCTTAGACTTCTGTGTGGGAGTGCTTGTGGAGGGCTGAAGTTAAATGAAAAGAACCAAGGCCTGGGAGCAGAGCTGAACTCCTGCCATCCAATTAATGTTCTGGGATTCAAAACTCATGCTAGACCAAGCACCCAGCTGTTTCTCACAGCCCACCACCCTACAGTCAGACACAGCTCACTCAAGTAGAAACACTTTAGTTTCATTATAGCATTTGATATGAATTAAGATTTGCTAGTTGTACATTCAGAAATCTCTTGTTGTATTCAAATTATTCACATGAGCGAATGTGGTGTCCCAATTCACATTTTGAGAAGCTAAATAAAAAACTGTCAAAAAATTTCAGGTAATATAAACATAAATTGACATGGTCATTTTAGGGAGTGGCAGTTTCATATAAAACTAATTATGCAATAACTGTATCACTTAGCTATTGTCCCTTTAGATCTCTATAAAACTATATTTGTTCATAGAAGGTTCTGCATGCCGCTATCCATTACATCTTTACAGAAAGAATTCAAATACTGAAAACATAAATAGACCTTAATGGTTGAGAGAAACCTAAATGTACTAATAACACACTATAGTACTCTGGATTATAAATAAAATATATTTGTTTTTACAGAATTAAAGCTTTCTGAATAGATATTTCTGAAAACTTGAGATCCTTAGGCTAAGAGCAAGGTTTTCATATTTAATTTATAACTCTCAAGACAATGCAGTGCCACAGAGTGAATTTCCTGATTCCTAATCTGTGCATTTGCATCTCAAAGTAGAATACTGATGTAGATCTTGGAGACATCTGGGGGTCACACAGCCAGGAACATCAGAGATGCTCTCACTCAGAGAGAGATTATTTATACTTCAAAGGGCTGGAAAAGAAGTCAGGAGGTTTTAATTTCTATTGGAAGATTATTTCTCTGACAATGTAAACAGCAGGGCCTTTCTGTCAAGAGATCCAGAGGAAGGAAGGGAGAAGGTTGGAGGAAGTCCATTCTGGAGAGAAGAGTGAGGATGGCTGAAACCACACAGGGGGAAGAGATGATTTAAGAAGGTTGGCAGATGTCACACGTGTTTTTATAAAAATTAAAATTGTTCTCAGTTGTGATTTATTGGCATAAATATACAGAACAAAAATTTTGAAAAGTTAAGTAAACGTTAAAATTCAGGAAAAATCAGATGACAAGGTACAGGCAGAAAAAAAAGCCTACCCTTTCCAGGGACATGACAGATGTGGCACAGAAATCTCATCATCACTGATTAAAAGAGACCCAGACCCAGGAGACCAAAGAACATGAGAGCCTGCACAGAGCTGAGGTGTAGCTCATCCTCCTTGTGCCCTGTTGAAGTCAGGCAGAAACTGATCAGGCAACAATGTCATTTACCCAACATTCAGCTTTATAGTCCCTACGTGGGACCTTGTCCTTCACTGAGGCCAACACAGATTTTTGCATTTTACCAACATATTTCCTATTCTTGACTTGGACTTTTGATGAGGATTGCAAAATATACATATAGATGGTACTGAGTTTAATGGTACATCCCTTCCCCACCTCCCTATGGAATCTCACCTTACCAAAACTCCTCCTCCTTATGCTCCGAGTTATATAAGCGAGAGGCTGACACATTAAAATTGAGTTCCTGCTTTAATAGTATTCTGGCCTGGTGTGTCTCTTTTGGTCTGTAGACACTCACCATCCCGCTCAGCCCCAGAAAAAAACCCAGCCGGACCAGGATCTCTCTCCTCACCTGGACCTGCTGGCAAAGAGCCAACAAATTCCTTTTATACCTGGCTGTTTTTAGGTAACTGTTGGGTAAAACATAGAAGGAATGCTGACAGTGATCATCTTATTGATTAACATTTTATTGAATGCCACTTCAAAACCTTTAGGAGAAGACACAATAATGTCCAGTGTATACACATTAGCAACAGAAAGCTAGCACAAGCCAGTCTCTCCTTGTCATTTGCTGTGAAATACCAGTTAGCTGCTTTAGATCCATATACTCCAAGTTCTTAAGAGCAGGTCAACATGCAGGTGACACCAGAAACAACATCTGCCTTTTAAATGCTGATGTCTTTAAAATATACATTTTAAATATACATTGATGATTTTAAAATATACATTTGTTTTTTTTCTTTTCATTTTATGTGACTGTGTATGTGCTTGCATGTGTGCAGGCCCAAAGACATCACCATATCTTTTGGAGCAGAAGTAACTGATGATTGTCACCTGTCCTGAGAGTCAAACCTAGGCACTCTGAAATGTCAGCAAGTGCTCTTAACCACTCTCTATTCCCTATATTGGTAATCTTGTCAACATCAGCTTACCACCAGCCCATTCCCTTCAGGGCCAGAAAAATGGCCCTGACTTTCTCTCACTATATGGCTGAGAATGAACAATTTCTTTGTGAATGAAACTTGTAATAACTGTTTGTCTTTGTTTTCCTTTAATAGCATTTCAGACCAGTGAGGAGATGAATCCTATTTCCTACCTGACCAAATAGCACTTCGAATTTTCAAACCAGCCTTAAGGGCCTTTAGGGAAATATGTTTCAATTTGTTGAAGCTACTTCAGTAAGGGTCCTTTGTAACCTTTGACAATTCTATCATAACATCTAAAAATATATTTATCTAAACATCAGGAAATAATGGATGTAATCTTAGGGAACTGTGAAGAAAATGTATTATTGATACTGGCCTAGGCAGGTTATTTCTCAAGAAATTTCAGTCTTATCTATCAGAAATGGAAAATAGAGAAAATTAGTCTTGTTGTCACAGCTTGTAGGCAGCAGCCACAGGCTCCATTTTTTTCTGCCCTCCACATTTACTATTAGTAGTTTAAAAAAATATTGCATAACAAAATTATCAAACCCTATGATTTATTCTGCCTGGTAGATCTTCTAACATGTTGCTGGAAATGATAACAGTAGAGACAGAGTGAGCCTTCTATCTCACTTGTAGATTTGAATAAGGCTCTCTTAAAAATTTATCTTGGTGTCAGCTTAAACTTTTCAAAACCTGCTTTATTTAGGCTTCTTAAATGCATCAACTTCCTTTCTAGCACACAAACCTGAGGTAGGGAAAAAAGAAGGTTAACAAGAAAAATGAGTTATGGACCTGTTTTAGAAGTAGTTCCATTGGGAGCAATTACATTCTTCATTGTCAGGATACCAGTAGCCAGCTCAGTAGCAAACACCAAATATGAATCAGTCATAGTGGCTTGATACAGCAAAACTAGCAAGTTTTCACAGACTTGGCATGAGTCAGCTGAAGTCACCAGAATCAGCCCAAATACCATGAAAAGTTCTTCGGCTTGTTTCTCTCTACAAAGTGAAGACTAGCAAAGACCAGTGAAGAACAGCGAAACTTGTATGGTGTAGAAATGCAAAAGCACCTTCTCATTGTTTTGTGTGTGTGTGTGTGTGTGTGTGTGTGTGTGTGTGTGTGTGTGTGTATCATTTCTAAATATCACACATGTCTCTCTGTTTTCAGCAAAACATCACATGTCCTCTCAGAACACAGCTTCCAGAAAAACATCACATGACAAAACTGAATTGTTAAAGAAACCAGAAATGTCTTCTTCACCTTGGGCTGTTAAAATTAAACCCAGGGTCCTGGGAATGTTAGATAATCACTCTCCAAGTGGCCTATCCCCCTGCCTGACAACTCTTTTCTTAAAATCTAAAATATATCTTTTTAGTTGAACTTATAAAACCATTCCAATTTTGGATGAAGCTATTTTGAGTTATTAATATGATATTTGCTTTTAGAAGTACCTAAAAGTCAAAGCTGTAGTGTGATTAGGTCATAGACTCTATGTACATCCTGTTATATTGATAGCTCAATTAAAAAAAAATTGTGTGCAGAGAATAGAAACAGAAAGTTCATTATAAACTATTTCGTGGGAGGAAGGAGATGAGGGCAATCTAAAACACTTCACATCTTAAAGCAAGACTGTAGGAGGAGCTAAGGTGGCAGGAGTAAGGAGAAGAAGAGGAGGAGTAAGGAGAGGAAGGGAAGAAGGAAGAGGAAGAGATAGGAGAGGAGACGAGAGGGGAACATGGAGGCAGATGTTCACATGTCTCCCACAGTCAAAGGTAGTTGGTATATCTAGGTTGGGTATTGGGTTACACCTCTGATTGAGTGGGCATCTTGTTATTGATCATTACCAAATATATAAGCCTTTGGATAATCTAAGCATTTAGTCTCATTTGTACTGAGCCCGAGTGGTTGCTGGGATGGTTTGGGCAATGTCCAGCCTTGCAGAGACAGTGTGGAAGATTGGCAGAGCCATCTCCCATGCTGGTGCCTTGTGGGTGGCAGGGCTGGTATTTCTGACTGGCCGTTTCTAGCTGTGGCTTGAAACGTGGCCTCTGACCACGGAACATGGTGACTGAGCTAAGCAGAGCCGCTGCAGCTTAGATAGTCAGCTTACTGGTAGCCATTTTTTAAATAATTGCTACAAGACAATAATGAAAATATAAATCTTTGGTGAGGAAGTAGAAATGGGGAAGGTTCTAGAATATTACTTGGTTTTGATTTGCAATATTCATGAATTAATGGCAACCATTAATTGGTAAGTGACATTGTAGTCACTGTGACTTGACTGATTCCTTAAGTTCTTTTAGGCCAAGCAGAAACCTAAATCCTAGTATATTTCTCTTGGTATTTTAATATTTTAGATATTCTAGATGCCAGCAATATTTATTAATAAAAAAAAAGAAGAAAACTTCATAATCTACCTACAAATTTGTATGAGAAAACTTATTCTTGTCTAAAACAGTAACACATGAAGGTCAATTACAGTTATATGCTATCTATATTACCTAGATTTCTACTTGTTGTGACAGCAGCCTAAAGAATGGAAAGCTTATTTTGGCTGATGGTTTGATAGTAGAGTCTATCATGGTGAAAAAGGTATGGTGGTAGAGCATGAGGTAGCCTATCAGTGTGCAGGTGTTTTAAGTAGGAACAGAGAAACAGATGCTGACAATGAGGCAGCTTCTTCCTATTTCCACAGTGTATTCAGTCTGAGCCCCACGCCCATGGGATGGTGCTCCTTACATCCAAGACAGATCTTCCTTCCCCAGGTAAACACACCTGAAACACACAGGCTTACCCAGATGTGTGTCTCCTAACTGGTTCTAAATCCAGCTAAGTTGACTAAGAGGAAAAACTACCACACTATCTTTTAATCCTAGACTTGACTCAACTAATATAAAAGCTCCGTACAAATTAAGTTGTTTAACAATGTCACTATTTCTACAACCCTGCATTATGAGACATTAACTGAGACTGGTTGTTTCCTTTAAAAATTGCTAACTCTCACCTCTCAGATATAAAAAATGCTTGCAATGGGGGAAAATGAGAATCAGAGATAAGAGGGCTTTTTGGCTGAAGTGGACATGAAAAACAAATAAATTAACAAAGAAAAAAACAAACAAGAAAAAACAAAAACAACAAAATAACCATAGCAAAGTGTTTGCCAACAATCAGTGCAAAAAAAGATAAAATTGTTTGTGTCCATAACTCTACTTTGCACTAGCTAAATGGATTCTTTTTAACTTTTTTATTGATTCCTTTGTACATATGTACCCAGTCCAACTTCTCTTCTCATATCCACCCTTCACCTTTGCAACCTCTCTCACCCAAGTAAAATTAAAACACACACACACACACACACACACACACACACACACACACACACACATTATAGAAACCATTTCATTGTGGAAGTTGTAATATGTCAAAGTATTTCCCCTCTGTTCACATATTTCACTTTAAATGCTCATTGCAATGAGTCATTGTTCTAGTTTGAGATTTCTAGCTTCTATGACACCATCAATATTTTATCCTCACTGAGACTCCTCTGGTCATCCTTTGCTGCCCTGCATCATGGAGAGCCTACAACTTTGGACCAGCAAGACTGGCCCTTTCACACAACCCAAATATTCACAGAGAGTAAAGGGTTTGCAGTGGTCCAACTTGGAGCCCTGGACCTGCACCTGGGTGTCAGCTAAGTTGGTCAGTAAGTTGGTTCCCTTGTGGGATGTTAAACCATGCCAGGAAGCATGGTAGGGTAGAGCGGGTATAAGACCAGAAACTCAATGGGTACACATCTTCCCCGGTTCCTGCCAGATTCCTGGCCTGGAACATGTGTAATGTTTCCCACTTTGATCACATAGCCCAAAACAGAGTTCTCCATACAAATGAGGTATCTATAGGACCTGAGGATTTAGCCAATAACTTTCCCTTCCCAGACATTTCTCCCTACTAAAGTTATTTAATCTCGGCTTCTCGCTGAGAAATTGGTATGCATCCATTTTCCACAATGAACAGTCAAAAAATATTATAAATAAACATGGACTGTCTCTTTCATCAAGACACGCAGTAGGGAACATGGGGTGTTGTCAGGACTTAACTACTGAGGTGCAGCCTAAGTCTCCTGCAGAAGCCCTCTCTGTGCTTCCAGACAACCATCACCAAACTATGGACAATGACTGCTGAGCTAAGCCAGAGCTCCACTTTCTCCCAGGTCCCAGACTAGAGCTGTCCTTAACCTGTTCTAAAAGCACAACGATGTCTAAATGTCCAGGAATTTGGGAGTGCCTGGTTCCAGCCTAGTTGCATGCCTGAGGATCCCCATCCTTCATTCCAGACTCCTCTGTGTGGCATCTGAGGGACAACTGGGTTCCCGGTAGTCTGGGAACCTCAACTTCTCCCATCTTCTGTGTTTTTCCGTGGTGGAGCAGTATCCTACTGCTTCCCTGAAGCCTAGCACTCAGCATGGAATAAGTGCAGTCAAGTCCCCCTTCCTCCCCCAGCTGCTGAGTTCGATAGTGGAGCAGTGGACCCACAGCTCCCCCTTAGCCACACCAGGAGGGCGAGCTCTCCATCCCTGCTCCTGCTAGACCACCTAATACCAGTGTTGGCAGGAGACAGGGCCAACTCTCTACCTCTCATGTTCAATCAGCTTATGCCTCGAGAACACGTTCCTCTGTGCTGTGTAGTCAAGGGGTTTGGGATGTCCCAGTATGGCAGTCGCTGCAGCCTGTGGTGGGCTAGGATAGCTCTGCAGCTCTTGTAACCTCAGGGCTGACTCACCTGCACCTTCTCCATCAAGTCACTGTATTGCCCAGGCTAGGACCAGGGCCCATTCTCCCGAGTGTTCCAGCCAGTGAGAGACAGGCACAGCTCTCCCACTCTCATGCCCTCCAGACCAGCTCTCCAAACTACCACAGGTAATGAGGAGCAAATGTGGAAAGGCATCACACTTGTACCTATGCCAGATAATGGCAGATGAGTGGCAGGATCAGCTCTCCCATGCTTTTTCCCTCAGAACTGGCTCACCTGCTCCCTCACTTCCAGGATCAGCTCTGTTGCATTGTCCAGGTGAGGGGTAGGGCCCGCTTTCCCCAGTGCTGCAGCTGGGGAGCAAGAAGGCTAGATCTCTCATGCTCCTGATCCTGTGTGTAGCGTTTCTGACTGCCAGAGGTGGCAAGGGACAGAGGACATCTCCCCTGTGCCTATAATATCCCATGGCAGAAGAGTGCCAGGGTCAACTCTCCTATACTTAACATCCATGGGGCTAGCTCACCCACATTCCTGCCATCAGGGCCAGCTCCTCTGTGCTGTATGGTCCAAGTGGGAGGCCTACTTTACTGAGTGCTGTCCCAAATGAGATATAGGGTCAGCTTTCTACAGTGCTGGAGCCAGTGAGAAGCATGCCCAGTTATGCACAGCCTTAGGACAATCACATTGTCCCCAGAAACTGCCCAACCAGGGACATCCCTATATTCTCTAGTGGTATTGTGAGCCACAGGCATAAACACGAACCCCTGTCAATGTATAGCCATGAACCCAGTCATGGCCTTCAGCTATGGCAATATCTTTCATCTAACCTGTATAGAATGGCAGCAAGTGGGTATCTACTGTTACCCTATGCCATGTGCCAAAGAGCAGGTCTATGGGTGGCATGGCAGTCTGCAGGTCTTTGTCTGTCTTCCTCTTTGGTTTCTGTATTGTGTGGTGGTAGAAAGAGCTCTACGTGTCTATTGCCTGCCCTAGCTTGGGGTAGATGGCGGGGGTGCGGGTGTATTTCCAAGCCCACACTGGATAGCATGTTGGAACAGACAACACATTCTGTCTTATTCATCATAAGCTGTGTGGCTTGGATTTGATTTGATTCATTTTATATGTGCCCTAGACCTGAAACAGCTTGGGTAGTCATGTCAGACATCAAGCTAGGATGAACAAATGACTGTCATCTACTCTCCCCAAGAGCAACACCACCAACATGGTATCTCCTTGCTGGTTGCCAGGAGGTTTGCTACATGGTTTTTAAGCTAAAAAAAAAATGAATTTGATATTGATTTTTTTATATCTCTTTAAATGAAAATTTTATATCCTTCCCACAGGAAGATAGCGATTGCATTCAATCAAAAATATTACATATACTACAAAGAGAGTTTACAGTTTGACTAGATGGATTACAAAATAAATGATAGAGACTTTTACCAGTAATAATGACAGAAATGTCTGTGCATGACTGAGGTGAACTGAAGGAGAGAGGAAGAAATAAGAAAACAGAGAAGATAGAAGGTAAGAGAAAGAAAGGAGGGATGAGGAAGAGGGGAAGAAAGGACAAAGGGATGGAGAGAAGGAAAAGAGAGGAAGAGAGGAGATAGGGAGGAGAGGGAATTGGGAAAAGAGAAGAAAAAGAAAAGACCATTATTCAGTGTTCATTTTATTTACCTTCTCCTCCCTAATCATCAATTATTCCATTAGTCTTATAAACTCCTGAGAGGGCTTTGGGACCATTGAGCAAAGAGAAACATTTGATTTTGAGGTGGAATAATTTCTGATCTCCTTTTCAAAGCACTAAAGAACCTCTCTAAATTCAAGGCTTATGATGAATTCCTCTCATGGCTGGAGCCAAATCTAGAAATACTCACAACTGACACTGAATAAATCCCTCATTCTAAACAATTCAGACTTCAAGGAGAAGAGAAAAAAACCAAGCACATAGACGTGAGCTGATTCTTTTATTGTTGTTCTGAACTGATCCAGTATCATTTGATCCAACATTAAATTTTTCTCCCTTCTACTGTCTGTGAAATACTAGAGTGATTGTCAGTTTTTGTTTGTGTGGTTTTTTTTTTTTTTTTTTTTTTTTTGATTTGTTGTTTTGTTTTTCCACTGTTACTGTATTGGGACATTCTACTAAGGAGTACCAGGACAATTTTGTGATAAAGACTTCATTTATTATGCTTCATTTCAAGCTGGGTAGCCATGAGAGACCTTACCAGACAAGTGGGCTGGTAAGAAAGGAAACAGGTAAAGCTGAAGCTGACCACTAGTGATGATCTTAATTTCACAGCCTGTAAGCAGCCAGCTTGCCTGTACTGGAAGCCTAAGGGGAGGCATAGTGACAGATGACAATGGATGGTACGGAGAGACTGGAAGTTAGCACGCTGTGTTGAAGAAGATGCTTGGGCAGAATACATAGGACAAAGTTATACTCTTGTGCAAGACTAATCAGAGTAAGTAACTTAATCTCACTTGTCATACTGACATCCAAGGAAATTAGATGGACTGGAATGTGATTTCAGGGAGAGTCACTAGGATTTATCAATCGACTGGGAGGGAGACAGAGAAGCAATACAAACAAAGAATTATGTATAACTCCTAGAAACAGGATTCGCCAACTAGGTAAACAAAGATATAATTTGTTGACAGACCAAAAACAAACCTAGAGTCAGGTTCAAATAACACAGAGGCCACTCCAGAAGTTTTGCTGGCAAATTAGAAACTCACTCAGTTAACTGTTTTCAAATCATGTGATTTACTGTCCTGCACTCTGTCTCCTCTGCACCCTATAGAAGAATTTAAAAAATCTTAGGTAGAGTCAAAGGCATCCTTCTTCCCCATCTTCACTCATATTTCTGTGACCTGGTACTAACTCTTAATCTCTCCATTCATTATTTTCTTCACCCATACTATAGGTATGTAGAATGTACTTCCTTGGGTTACATAAAAGATGTAATATAAAAAGCTCAGATTCGTTCCTGCAAGGATACTCTTGAAATATTATTGGTAAAAAAATTCTCACACTTGCTTCTCTAGGCATTGCCACAAACTGCATAAAGAAACTGTGATATGATACCTTATCCTACTTTGTTCAGATGACAGCAGCCAGGCTCGGTCTTATTCCTCCTATAGCTGACTTCCTGTGGCTACCTTTTCCATACAGCATCCTCATTTAATTATGAGCAGAGCTGGTATTGAGCAGTAATTTCCCCTGCTCCCTATGTGAGGAATAAATGTTTACACATTATTACCATCATTAATTTAGCTTTTCTCATTAATTCCACAAAAACTGGTTTTATAATCCCTGTTTCACACATAGACACAAATCTCCAGATGATACAAAATTTCATCAAATACAAATACAACCATTAGGTAACGAGAGACTGCATAAAATTCTGAACTAATTGAGTGCAAACAATTATTTGGCTACTGCCTGTGCTCAGCTACAGTTGCTTTGGAACCTCATGCCTCACAAAGCAGTCTACTGTTACAGCACTCCCGAGGGAGGCAGTAGGATTTGCTTCTTCTATTGTAATGACAACTCCTCTTTCTGAGATCTCTCTCCACAGGTACTGATTACACAGCTCTTGTTCTTGTAGGTACCCCACTCTTCTCTGCCCCTGTCTTCATGTCAAAATTTTCTACAATTTCTTTGACAGATTACTTTTCTTTGTCACCTGTCCTTTTCTCCATAAGGAACCAAACAGATGCCTATACTCTGGGTCTTATTCAAACATCTCAGGTATGAGATGAGTGTTCGAGACTGCTCAGCTTTCCATAGAAAAAAAAAATTTTTGCCTTCTTTGACCTCAGGTTCTCCAAGCTCCAATAGAGATAATTAAGCACAAACCACAAAGTCACTAAAATTAGTTTGTACTGGGAAGGGAAACTGAGGTCAGAGGAACCCATTTCCTGCAGTTCCATATGCATCTGGAATGAGCGCCTTCTACTCCTTCCTACCTTGTTTCATTTTTTTTTGTAACTTTTTAATAGTATATGACAATTCAATCTTACTGACCACATGGAATCCGCTTGCCTAATTTTTTATTTTCTTGTAGAAAAAAAAAAAAAGTTGTGTTGCTCAGGGTTTGAATGTCCTATTTCTCTTTCTTCATCTATACATGTGTAATGGATAAACTGATTTTTCCATCTGCATGTCAGAACCCTGAGTAAAATTACAGAAATATAGTAGCCTCTCTTACACGAAGAGTGTTTAAAATCTGTAAAACTTTGAAAAGCATTGTCATAGGAAGAGCTGGCATGGAACACGGGGTTGAAAGGTGCAGAATGGACTTCTGAGACATGAGAATGAGGTGAGCGATAACACAACTGTTTAAAAAGTAAACCTGACAAAAGGATTTCCCAAGAAAGAAAGAATGAGAAAGAATGATAGTGGGAAATCTGAGGTGTTGTGAGAGGATGGCATGTCCTCTGACGTCATTTGTAGCATTAGAGTATCATTTTATATGTAGAAAAATTGTCTACATTTTCTATTTCAAAGTTGAGAAGGCAGAACACTGGGAAATCTTGGGCAGTGATAAATAATTTAAGGGAATGTTAAGCAATGTTGCTTTAGAAAAATGTATATGCATGGCTAACTCAATAGATATGTAAATAAAATTTTTGGTTTAAAGCTACCATAGAGTACATCTTTGCTGATCATAGTAGAACAGATTGTACAAATCACTAAGTAGTGTACTTTGGATATACTATAAAAGGAATCAAGAATAAACTTTTCTTATATTCACACTCATGCTGGTGCACTTAGCCTGGCAAATGGTGGTTGATTATTTGAAAAACGTTAATTGAATAGGAGAGAAGGCAATCATATCAAATACACAAGCTTGCAATATCTCTGACTGAAGAACTAGGTTTTGATAATAGATCAGTAAAAGTTGCATATTAAGGTGATTTCTGAAATTATTAGTTAATTTAAAAGTTCAGCTGTCCTTCTACCTTTATTTTAAGACTAGAGATGCAAAGTACAAATGAACTTAGTACTTGGCATAAAATCACAATTCAGTTCTGGACATTGCCTGTTCTGTGATCTAGGTAAAGTCAAGCTAGTTTTAGCTATTATTTTCTTATTTGTGTTTTGTGACATGACTGCAGACACCTGACAAACTGGTTGCAAAGATCAATTGGTTGAATGTGTATACAATTGTCCTGTACAGTTATCACCAGAACTCCCTGTGAGGGCCTGTAGCCCTTCCAGCTGGTACTCCTCTTTCAGTCATACTTTATTTATTCCAGTGACTTAAGGAAGAATGGAAGGTGTTTTGTTTCTTCATGATCTCTTTTGAACTTTAGGTCCATTCTATTTGAATGCAGAAACCTTGAATTATTGATCCGCTGGTAACTAATTATGTGAGAATGTGAAAATCACCTATTTTTTTGTCTTTGTTTTGCCATGTGTGAAGGATCTTTTGAAGCAAACACAGAGTTTGACTTTCTGTTCAATCTCATCATTACTTCTCTTTTTTCAGTTTCTTTTTCCTTGAGTGTTGTTGGTATAATAATGACTGTTCCATATTTAATATTCGAAATGATCTCCAGGTTCTCAGGCAGCCAATTTATCTTGGCCAATATTTGATGTTTGCTTAAAGAGATAACATGGTTTTGGGTAATCAAATCCAGTAAAAAATACCTGGACCTGAGATAGATGAGATCATAAGCAAGAAAATGCACATGAAGAAGTGAACTGGGAGTACTTACGAGTCAGGTTGGTACTAAGTAATCAGAATGTGTTTGATCAAATGTCTTTCAGACATTTTTAGTGACACGATTCCAGGCTGTATTTTCAAAATAGATCTTTTGTTAAAAATCTGAATTGCAAATTTTTTTCTGCCTGTAATGACATTTTTTTTTTTCTTTTTAGTCAACTTTGATGTGAGGCTTCTAATATTTAGTGAATTCCTTTGCATTGATTTTCTGCCATGTTCAAAAGTATTTTATGGCAAGTCTGAGAAATTATATTTGACAAGCATAAGCTGGCATAAATGTTACTCTTTCTTTAAAATACTCAGTTCCAGAACTTTTGCGTATTTCTAAGACTGCTGTTGGTAAGGCAGCATTCAATGTCCATGCTTACAGCTAAATATTACAACCACTTTCAAAAGACTCTCTTTTCCCTTGTGAGTTAACTGGGGAATTTCTAATAATCAATAGGCTTTCTATGCTACTTATGTGTTCCTATATGATAAAAAAAAATTTACAAGAATATTTATGTAAATCACTACCCAATAACAGAAAAGAGAAAGTGATGAATAGTAACTCCATCTCTCATTCATTCTCTTTCTCCACTCTGTGTATATGGTAAAAATGATACTTATATTTAGGAAAAATTAAAGAGTAGTGTTCAATATCAGTACCCAAACCAATAAATGTTAAGAACATTCTCAATATTTAATACATTTATCTCTTTGTGAGGGCTTCACTTATAAGTCGCAAATTACAGTTTGTAATTGGCGAATGTTGTGACCCATGACTCGTTTTGTTTACCTTAAACAGCTTCCAAAATAGCTTTCATTTCATGAAGAATAGGACACTGGGTTCAGTTAATTATATTATATGTATTGGTTTTGCCTGATGCTGCTTATATTCTAATGCTAAATACTGATTTCTCAAGATATGATTTCCCAGATGAGTAGATCCTCACCTACTCAAAGTGATGCTATGTAAACCTTCTCTCAATTTAACTGACCATTAAAAGGCTAGATCCTGTTATTGGGCAGTGGAGAAAGAGAAGTGGAACTTCAGGGTTTTTTTTTTTTTTTGATATTTTATTTACATTTCAGATGCCATCCCCTTTCCCCATTTCCCTTCCCTAGAAAACCCCTATTCAGTGCCCCCTTTTCCATTTTGCTTTTATACATTTTTTTAAATGTTAATCAAAGGCTTTATAAATATGGTAATGCTCAATCAGAAGTGTAACCCAATACCCAACCTAGATATGTAAACTATCTTTGACTGGTGTAGACACGTGAACTTCTGCCTCCATGCCCCCTCTCTCTTTCTCTCTCATTACCTAGCTTCTCATCTACTTCATCTTCTCCTCTCCTTACTCCATCTTTTCCTCTCGGTGCTCCTTCTCCCTTAGCAGGTTTAATGAGGGCTTTGCAGGAAGAGAGACAGGGAGAAAACAGGAGGATGGAGGAATAAGAAGTCACTATGGATGAGAACCGAGAATGGAAGGAGAAACAGCAAGTAACAAGTAACCTATACCTAAGGAATAATTTAGCATAGCCCTAGATCTGCCATATGTAGGCTTATGACTTGTGAATAAAATACATGGATTGACTATCTTTTATATGGTCTTGCTAGGAAAATATATTTCTACTATAATAATATATTATCAATTTTAAAATATCTTTTATTGGAATTCTTACTGTACTGACATACATAAAAATATATACCTATAGTTTAAAACTCCCCATGCTACTATTTACATAAAAATTGGTGGTAAGCTTTGTATGTTTTCACAATTTTATAGTTTTACTAAGGAGTTTAGGAGATTCTGATATAATCTGATACAATCATTTCATTTGTTGTACACATGCACGGGAAATGAATTCTCAAAGAGGGACATTTCACAAACACATCAAGTCACTGCGAGACTAAGTGCATCCTCTCCTATTGAGACCAGACAAGGAATCCCAGCTAGGGAAACAGGTTTCAAAAGCAAGCAACAGATTCAGGGGCAGCCCCTGCTTCAGTTGTTCAGGAACCTACATGAAGCCCAAGCTTCACTTCTGCTACATATGTTCAGGGAACCTAGGTCCAGCCAATGCTTCCTCTTTGGTTGATAATTAAATCTCTGAGAGCCCTTAAGAGTCCAGGTTACCAGACCCTGTTGGTGTTTCTGTAGAGTGCTTTTCATCCTCAGGTCCTTCAGTTCAACTCTTCCACAAGACTCTCTGGACTCCATCTAATGTTTGACTGTGGGTTTTTGTATCGATTTCAGTTTTGTTTCCTCTCAGAGGAAAGTTGTACTGAGGTTCCTGTCTGCAAGCATAACAGTATCATTAATACTGTCAGGGATTGGTTCTTGCTTATGGGGTGGGTCTCAGTTTCAGCCAGTCATTGGTTAGCCATTCTTCTGTCTCTTTCTTTGTCCCTGTGCAGCTTGTTGCCAGGACACATTTTAGGTAGAATGTTTTGTGTGGGGGTGGCTGTCCTTATGCCTCTGAGAGTTCTGCCTATATACAAAAAGTAGCCATTTCAGGATCCATATCCCCACTAATAGATGTCTCAGGTTATAGTGTCTCCATAACACTCCTGGCCTTCCCACCCCATCCTAGATCTCTGGCCCATAATGTACTTTTTATAATAAGGAGTCTCAATGTATGCAAAACCAAGAGCTATAAGGAGAGGGACTGGGTGCAAAATGTGGCCTGCACAGGCCAAGAGCTTCAAATCAGGACAGAAGAAGACTGAATGTGCAATCTCTGTAGAGTTTCATCCCTAAAAAATGTTTTTCCTACTATTTTACTCCACTATGTTAAAAAATGAACTAAATTTGTAAAAATTACTTTTTTTAACATCTGATTTGCTTATTCATTAAAATGTTAATTATCGCAGAAACTATATTAGCTTCACCCATATCACCAGGTATGTGGTAAGGTGACCTCTCAGTTATTGCTTCAAGTGAAATAGAGTTTCAAGTAACAAAGAGTCTTTATTTGACAAAATAGAGACAGAGTAAAAAAGAAGGGAGAGAAGGAAAAAGAAGAAGAAAGAGCTATTGGGAGAAGAGAAGCATGAGAGGGAGAGAAGAAGGAAGAAAGAGAAAGGAGAACACAAAACTACGATTCTCAAAGATAATGAGAAAGTAAGTTTAGTTATGATATACTTAGTGTCTAAAACACAGTTATGTGTTTCCTGTCATTTGTGAACATGATCTGGAATAGAGCTGTCAAGGAATGTGGTATGAATCAGTTGGGTTCAAAGTGGTGAGTTTTGGGTTCAATTGTGCAGATCTCACAAAACCCAGGGATAAATAGACTGTGATATCTGGGCATCTAAGGGAAACTCTAGGTCCAGAAAACACAAGACCTAGAGTTTGTCACTCATAGCAGTGTGGGGACATAGAAAATATCTGAGACCAAAAGCTGTAATGAGTACTGGAAGGCCCCATATTAACTAAAATGTTTATTGATGAATATAGAACATAATTTAAGAAACTTGCATAAGCAATGTTTTAGGTTAAATTATGCCAGCACCCCAACTCTTCCCCCTTGTACAATGTTCCTATTTAAAAACAGGATTCTTATTGATCCTCTGAGGACAGCTCTATAAATCCCCACCCACTCACTCAAATTGGCAGAGGTTCTTACTGCATTCATTTTTGTCCATCTCTCCCAGGGCAATTGTGTATCAAGGCCAGCAATAAAAATTACAGCTGTCAAGACTTTCTTCACATGTTGTATCACTGTGGCAAGGCTTTTGCCAATAAAGACATATCAAGATCTCACAGTGTGTCCCTGTGGATCCATTGTGCAGCCACAGTTACATTTGTATCCTCCATCCACACATGGACCTCCGTGGAGACATGGCTGACTGGCACATTAATCAAAGTTGAGTTCAAAGTGGTCTCCAAGGAATCCAGCTGTATATTCAACAAATGTAAGCCCCATGAGCATCCTGTCTTCCTCATTCAACTACTTTGGAGCCTCAAGCTATATTTGTAACTGTCAGCCTGGATTCACAGACAGGAGCCTAGCATGACTGTCCTCTGAGTGGTTCCATCCTAAAGCTGACCAGACAGATGCAGAGACCCACAGCCAAACATTATACCAAGCACAGGAAGTCTTGTGGAAGAGTTAGGGGAAGAACTGAGGAACCTGGAGGGGATATGGACTCTGCAAAAAGACCAACAAATTAACTAACCTGGACTCTTGAGGGCTCCCAGAGACTGAACCATCAACCAAAGAACATACAAGGGCTAGAACTAGGCCAACTGCACATATGTAGCAGGTGTGTAGCTTGGTCTTCATGCAGGTCTCCCAGCTACTGAAGCAGAGTATTATCCTGATCTGCTGCCTGTCTGTGAATCCTATTTCCCTAACTGAGCTGTCTTGTCTTGCCTCAGTGGAAGATGTTCCTTGTACTGCAATGACTTGAATTTTCAGGATGTTTTAGAATGGGGGTTGGGGAGAGTTCTCCATTCTCAGAGGTGAAGGGGAAAGGTATGAGGGGAGGGGCCATGTGAGAGGGAACTGGGAAGAGAGGAATGTGTGATCCAGATATAAAGTAAATACACAAATAAATAAATGAACAAAAAATCAATTATGGGGACAGGAGTACTTTCCAACTCCCTTTCTTATTTTTTTTATAAGAAGAAATCACAGTGTATAAAAAGGAAGAAAAATAGGATTCTTAAGCATTTTGAAAATGTAGATAGTGGGCTGTCATCTGTAATTGTAGCTAATGATATAAAAAAGTTAGCTAGTTGGGTCCATTTTTGTGTGTATTAAGTTGTCTTTTTCCCTTGGTAAACATACAGTTTTGTGAGCACAGTTGCTGTTCTCTGAAGTCTCAGGAGTGAACTCACACAAAGCAGTAATAAAATCAGTGCCTGGTAGATGCCACAGGTCAAGTAACACAGATGGTAGAAACAGATGCACAGTCAAGTAAGATGTTTGCATCAGAAGAAGGCAAAGATAGTCCCAATTCTGACTCTCAGAGTTAGTAGTTTATATTTTAATGTTAATTCTTTCTTTTTTACTTCTCTTATTCTCAGTTGGGTTCTTGGAGATTTTAAATAAAAATTATTTGCTCAAAATTCTAGCCAAAAGGCAAACTTTGGTCAAATATGTTAACAAGCCTTGAAAGAGGGGGAAGGGGTATTAGCTACAAAAATAAGCCTTATACTCCATGAAAAGACTACTCAGGGCACAGATAGTATAGGGCTTTCCCAAGTGACTTTCTCTAGATGAGGAATCATGATAGATCACAATGAGATACAATAAAGTTGGCCCACAGTCAAAATATCTAATTGCATCTCTCAGGCATCATCTTTGTGTTTCCTGATGAAAAAAATCCCTGTCATAAAACCAACTAGAAAAGATCCAGAAAATAATCTGCTCCCTTCATGTGAGGCTGACAAAAAGTTAATAGTGTAACTTCAGTTAAACAAAACACCTGCTATTTGGGAATATTTTCACAGCATCTTCTTAGTCACGGTTCCTTTAAAAACCAAATCACAACCTCACATGAAACAACTTGATGTGGCATTAGATAAGTGAAGCTTTGTCATTTGTCTTAAGCTTAACTTCACATCAAATTTTATTGTTTTGATTTTGCTGCTTGAATCTTCCTCCTCCTCATCTTTCCCTCCTCTTCTCCTTCTTCCCATCTTCTTCTGTTTCTTTTCTTATTACTTCTTTTACATCTCCCCATCCTTCTCCTCTTTCTCCTCCTCTCCCTCTAAGCCATAGTTTCTGTGGCTGTGAAGAGACACCATGACCATAGCACTCTTATAAAAGAAAATGTTGATTTAGGGCTGGCTTACAGTTCAGAGGTTTAGTTCACTATCGTCATGGTAGGAAGCATGGCAATTTGGAGGCAGACATGGTGCTAAAGAAGTAGCTAAGCATTTCCCTTCTGAATTCACAGGTAGCAAGAAGTTAATGGGGCACACTGTCCCCCAAAAGGCTATACCAATTCTAACAAGGCCATATCTTCTAATAAGGCCACTCTTGATGGGCCTATGGAGGCCATTTTCCCTTAAACTACCACATTCCACTTCCCAGCCTCCATAAGCTTATAGCCATATAATATGGCAAAATGCATTCGGTTCAATGTATGAAGTCCCCATAGTCTATAACAGTCTCAAACTTGTGTAAAAGCTAAAGTTAAAAGTCTCTTCTGAGACTGCAATCTCTTAACTATAAACCCCTATAAAACCAAAATGAAAAAGCTGATCACATACATCCAACCTATAATGGCACAGAATATACATCACAGTTCCAAAAGGGAGCATAATGAGAAAATACTAGTCAAAATCACGACTGAAAACAAGCTGGAAAAATTCCAAACCCTGCATCCCTGTCTGATGTCAAAGCTCTCTTCAGTTCTCCTACTCCTTTCATGCTTGTTGACTCCAATACCCTTCTATCTTAGTGGCTGGATCCATTTCCATTGAACAGCTTTCCTTGCCAGCTATCAGGTGTCTCTGACATTGCCAACATCTTGGAGTCTTCCAGGCCATACAGGCTTTACCTTTATAGCTTCCTACAAGAGCCTCCCTAGGCCTTCATGCAGAAACACCCCCAGACCCATGCCTGGCTTCAGTGGCTTTTCTTAGCAAGTAAGGGAAATCCCATAACCCCTTCTTTTGCCCTTAACTCTAAAGCTAGAACCAAGTGATCAAAGCTGCCAAGTTCTGTGGCTTTCTGGGACTAGAACATTACCCCCAAATACGCTTTTATGCCTTTATGTTTTCAGTGATTTCCTTTACTGTCTAAGCTTGGTAGTCCTGGAATTCACTCTCTAAATAATGACTGGCCTCCAATTTAGAGACCCATCCATTTGTCTCTGCCTCCACAGTGCTGTAAATAATGGCATGCACCACCAAACCTGACGCTAAGGTTTTTCACAAGTTGGATGGAACCTTAGCTGGGTGGGGTCTCGCCCTTGGGTCACTATTCCCTTTATTACATCTAGCATCAGGCTTTTCTTTAATAAATTTATCTCCATAAGCAAAGGACTTAGATTCATTCCACTTACTGGTGTCCCTTTCTTCTTGAACTGTACATTTTGTATTGTTCTTTGCCTCGCTTGTTCCTTCTCTTAAAGATCTTCATAAGAGTGAACGCTAATAAGCATATGGCAGAGTCAATACTAAACTCTTTGGAAATTTCTTCTGCTAGTGTAACTAGCTCAAAACTCAAAACTCTTCAGTTTATCCTCAGGCAGAATTTTTGGACAAGGGCAAAAAGCAATTGCATTATTCACCAAAATATCACAAGAAAAATCTCTAGGTCGTATATTAATATTCTTCTTCTCTGAACCCTCTTGAGCTAGACCCTCACAATTCAAATCACTTCCAGTACTACTCTTTTACATGCTACTACTAATATGGTCCATTAAATACTACTTAAAGCATTCACTTGCTTTTCTAATCCAAAGATCCAAAGTGATCATGCCTCCTAACAAAAGCTTGGTCAGGTCTATCACAGCAAATGATTGTAATTCTGCTACCAACTTCTGTCTTAGTTATGATTTTTATTTCTGTGAAGAGACATTATGACCACAGCAAGACTTTGAAAGGAAAACATTTAAGTGGGGCTGGGTTTTAGTTTAGAAGATTAGTTCATTATTATCAATGGTGGAAATCATGGTAGCAGACAGTCAGACATAGTGCCGAGGTAGCTGAGAGGTCTACACTTAGATCCATAGGCAGCAGAAAGTGAACGAGACACCATTTCTCAAACAAAGCCATACCTACTGCAAAAAAAAAAAAAAAAAAAAAAAAAGCCATACCTACTGATATGCTAATCCCTGTGGACCCTTGGGGATAATTGTTACTATATCTACCACATCTTTCTGTTCCAGTTCTTCCTTCACGTACTTGGATATTTTTCCAAATAGCAGAAACTGGCCTAGAACTCATTATATAATCCAGAAGTGCCTCACAATCTTCTGTCTCAGCTGTGTACCCACAAGTACTGGGAAAACAGGTGTGAGTCATCACACCCCAGTCTTTGATATTTATTCTTTTTTTCCCGTTCATAATCTCTTTGTCTTTGTTGTAATTGGTTACATGCTTAAGTTTTTTAAATCAGTTTATGCTAATGGGTACAATGAAAACTATTTTCTGTGTTAATACACAGTATATATTTTTCAGCATAATTTTTCTCTTGTGTAAGTAAATAGAATTTTAAGTGATCTATTTGGGAGGAGATAAAGTCAAAGCCAGTCACACATTTAAAGAATAGCTTTTGGGGAGGGATTGCAACAATGCATTTTCATTCTCACTACATATTTTAAATTCAAATTGTAATTTAAAACCGGAACATTGAAATACATTTTCTAAATTTATAAAATTACATGTAACTACTGCAACTCTCAATTTCTCCCAAATAAATAAGTTTTATTTTAACAGTAAAGTGTGAGACCTATAATTCACAATATTACCATGCTTTATACACTCTGAATATGGCTCCTTTATAAATTATAGATACCAGTACTCTTCAATGTGTCACAGGACTCTTTCAGCTGACAAGAGCACACACTTCTTCCCACAGTTGGATCTGACTTGCTTAGAAACCCTGGGGTCACACTGCCACGAATGCCTATTTACTGAACATTAGGCTCTACTGAGTGAGAATGAGTGTCAATGTCACAGCTTGGGATGCCAGATGCACACCGTCCTATGCATGAGGTCATTTGCAAGTTTGGTCTTTTCATCAAATGTGTTTGGTTACACTGCTATCAACTTCCCAAGTGATATGTCCTTCTATTTCCTATTTGCTGAGCAGTGTCAGAGTGAGTGGCAGCCATAGAACACGCACACAGATAAGATTTAACTTACGTTTTGGGCTATGATACAATTAAAGTTAAAATATATACATGTTTTTGAGAAAGCTTCTCTGTGAGTTTTCCTGCACTTCCTATTTTCTGGAGTGATTAAGGCAGTGCGGCAGACAGTGGTTTAACTAACCGTTCTGCCCTCTGCTTCTGAAGGCTCACAGAGTGCTACAGCCACCAAGTTTCTTCCTGAGTCGCCAAAGAGTGCATGAATGCAGAGCCAGCATACTTGCTCATCATTGACTAAATGATGGGGCTCATAGTCTACACTCCTGTAAACAGAGCAGATACCACTGGTCACAAGAACCAAGAGTTCAGGGAGAATTTCATTGAAGTTAAGTTGGATGTGGAGAAGCTTAAGTAAAAGAAAGAAGAGGAATATTACCCTGACTAGTAATAAAATAAAACAAATGAACATGAAAATAGTAAAACAGTACAGGAAGGCCCCAAGATAAGACTCTGAACTGATATGGAGCCAAAGACAAGTGGAATTATATGGGTCTGTTGGTCCTATGGGTTGAGTTGTGGATCCCGCATATCTGCCGTCCCTGGCAGCTAGGGCTGTGGCTCAGGGAGCAGAAGCACAGGAATTGTACTGTGCTCACTCCACGTCATGCTGGGAGGACTTTGGGCTGGGAGAAGCTGCAGAACTCCACTCCGGGTGTGGGCAGAACACAGGCTGAGACCCCGTGTAGGCTGGAGCTCTTGGGTTGGTGGTCGCCAGGCCAGGCAGCAGCCAGAGACAACCTTATCTCAGCTCTTGGACTTCCAGGATCTGCTGAAAGACCGCAGGAGGGCCAAGATGGGGGTGTAAGGGACGGATTGACCTGAAGAGGGGTGAGGGGAAGAAGATGAGATCCAGTAGTGCCCTGCAGGGTAAATGAGACTCATGATCTAGGTGACTCGCTTGGCTGGGTCATGGTCAAGGGCTAGCTCCCTTGAGGGGACAGTTTCCATGGCTGGAACAAAGAGAGGTCATCAGTGGGAGGATAAAAGGCAGCTCTGTAGTTGAAGACCTCCTCAACGGTACCCCACGGTGGGCCCCAAAGAAGAGAGGTAGTCCATGATCTTAAACCGTTTATTTTCATGGCAGAAGTGGATGAAGGTGTATCCTGTGTTCTCAGGTCATGCCTGAGGTTGAATACCTTTTGCAAGTAGGAGGATCTGGGAAAGAATGCTTAATTGGCTATGCCCTCTGGCCTTTAGGTATCTCATTAATATGGAGATGTCTTGAGGCTCTGTGGCCTGTAGTCATGCCCTTGACCTGTGGAGGGGCTAGTAGGGATGTTGTCCTACGTGCCTGAAAGGCACAGATCGATGGAGGTCTTTGGCCTCATGACAGGAGCTTGGAGTCTGGGAGTACGGCGAAATGTATGCCATCCCTTGCAGGGAAACCTGTGAGGTCTCCAATCTGCTGGGTCTCCAGACATCTCTACTCAGTGTTCTACCAGAAACAATGTTGTCCTTTCACAGTCCTACAGAATTATACCAGGGATATCAACTGACTTAGCTACAGTTTAAATTGCTATGACAAAACAGTGACCAAAAACAAACTGGGGAGGAAATTATTATTTTGTTGTTTTTAATCTTGTAACTCAAAGACCATCAGTGAGGGAAGCTAAGGCAGGAAAGCAAGGTAGAAGCTGATGTAGAAGCCACAGAGAAATGCTGCTTACTGGCTTGATCTCCATGTCAGTTCATCCTGATTTATTTTATAGAACAGAGACACACTTCCAATCCAGGAGTGGAACCATTCCCCCTGTGGTATAAGTCCACCAATATTAATTATTAATCAAGAAAATGCTTCACAGCATGGGCAACAGGCCTATCTTATGCTGTCATTTTTCAGTTGTTCTTCCACCTAGGTAGCTTTATCTTCTATCAAGTTGACATTAAAACTAACGAGCACAGAACTACAGAGCTACACAACTGCATTCTCTCTCTCTCTCTCTCTCTCTCTCTCTCTCTCTCTCTCTCTCTCTCTGTGTGTGTGTGTGTGTGTGTGTGTGTGTGTGTGTGTGTGACTTCTCTCTTTTATTCTATTTTCTAGAACATTTTAGGAGCATAACTGGCATCGTGACCACTGAAATTCAAGTAAATCCTGAGAAGTTAACTGCAGGGCTGAGGGTTCTCTTGTGTGCATCCTCAATGTCTGAGGATGGGTTTCTGTTGTTCAGTGATCAGTAAGTAACCTATTGGACTGTATAGATGATAGCTCAGCATTTAAGAACAAATACTATTCTTACTTCTCAGCAACCATGTTGAGCAACCCACAGCTTTCTTTTTTGACTCCAGCTCCAGGAGATCTTATACCCCCTTGCACCCTCTACAAGTACCTGCATTCACACACACACACACACACACACACACACACACACACACACTTAAGTTTTTAAAAATACAATCTGAAAATTTGTGACTTCTAGGTATGTGAGTCTTTTACTTATCACTATGCTTTGCAAAATAAATAGATTAATTGCAAACAGTGTCTAAAATGCTACCTATGTTTAGTCAATGAAAGAGCAAGCTAGGGAGGACATAAAGAACAGAAGAGCCCTGTGACCCCTCAATACTAAATGAACTTTACTGCTTGTTGGCATTAACTCACAGCCATTGAATTTATGAGTGACTCTCAGAATTTCTTACTTTGCTCTGTAATACCATTTTCTGATTAAACTTAACTCACTACATGGAACAATGACTCTAATAATTAGTTTGAGGAGAGTTTCAGAATAAAATGTGATATAAGCTTTGGGCACACTGTTAAGTCCAACTTCTTAGTTTATTTTTGCAAACCCTTCCCTGACCTGTTTTATGTGTATGAGTATTTGATCTTCATGCATGCTTGTACACCATGTATGTGTTTGGTGTCCACGTAGGTAAGAAGAGGTATCAGATTTCCTGGAACTAGACTTAAAGACAGGAGTAAATCACCCCACGGGTGCTCAGAATAGAGCTTAGATACTCTAGAAGAGCAGTCAAAGCTCTTAACCACGTGGCCATCTTTCTAACTCCTAGTAAAGCTGTTCATACAGATGCCTGGTCTCTCTTGTTTAGAAGCCTTATTGTTAACTTGCCCCAGATCGTAAGCCTCCATTTGTTTAATGGACTGATGTGGAAGATCAGGTCTCTATCTTCCCTGAAGAAATAGGATCCAGTGGCTAGAACTAACTCAGACTGCCCTTCTCTCTTCTTTCAATCCTGCCTTCAAATGTGCTGATACTATAGTTTCTCAACTCCTAGAGCCTCAATGGAGTCTTTCTCTAAAACTCACCTCCTACTGGCACCTGTCATCCCACTAAATATTCTTCCCTTCTTTGGATTTCACAATTTTCTTTTTGATTTGTTCCCATATTTCATAGATTTAACACTATTGTTTCCTTCCTACCACTTAAGAGTTTTGTAAAACAAACATGTGAAAATGAACAATGTAATGTGCCAATATTAATTAGATTCTCACTAGTATCTCATTCTTTTCATATGACAAACTCATTTTTTTATTGTAAAACACAGTTACTTATCCTGAACTCTAATTATATATACAGATATGAAATTAAATAGTAGTTTATTTGACCTGAATATGATACTGTGAGTATCAATATATCTTTGATAAAGAGGTGTGTTTGTGCACGCACACACACGTGAGAATATGCTAGGTTATGACAATTTAATTGATATGGGGAAAGCTGTTATAAATCTATTTTTATAGAGTTAATGTAAATATCATTCAAACAGAGATCAGAAGCACATGTAATTTTGACATGTTTATTTCAGTGAAGCAGAAAATGAGAGGTAGTCATGCATCAACATTCTTTTCAGTGTTTTAATGGGTTCAGGAGAGACCAGGGGATCAAAAAATTTGTTTTACTATATATTTTCAGGTTAAGAATTGGTTTACATGCTAATACTTTATTGGGCTGTAAAAATATAAACATAAGTGACACAAGCTAATATTTTTCTAGCTTGGAAGCAAATTGTTCACTCAATAAAAGTATCAGGTAAGAAAATTACTGTGAGCATTCAGAGCCAAGAACACTCCAGTGCCTTCATTTTTATCTTTGTTTTTTCTCCTGATCTTGATTTATTTGCTTAAAGCATGAACACAAATTAAGACCAGGTCACTATTGTACTTTATTCTGTATTCTTTCCTGGTCATTCTAATTTTTCTAGAAGGTGATTTTCATCTAGGTACAGCTTTTTTACAGAAATATTTACTAGTCCAGTTTTTTTCCCTTTCTTGGCTTTGTGTTTTAATCATTGATAATTACACTACAAGCACTCTTCTAAGATTTTCAGGTTTTCCATTCCATATTACGGTGCTAAGATTTATCATAAACCTCATTTTCACTGCTTTAGTACACTTCACTTGTGAATGTGATGGTTTATCTTGGTTGTCAAGTAAAATGGGTTTGGAATTATCTAAGGGATAACCTTCTGGGTCCACTGCTGAATGAGATTCATAATTGTGTTATTTGAAAAGGAATGAGTCACTCAATATGTGATAGTGTCTTTGCTATCAACCAGATAAAAGTAAGATCCATGAGAATTTTGTGCTTTGCCTGCTTTCCTTTACATCTTTTTTGCATCATGCTAGCATGTTCATCTACTCTGTTCATCTCTTGTTCATCTATCTTTGTTTCTTCTACTGCTGCTTCTCTCCTTTGTTAATATTAAACTCATATTCTTCAACCTTCAAAGGAGACTAAATAGAAGTGACTACCCAGGAATCCTCCAGGACATCAACAATCAGACTGTGAATGCCAAGGCTTCCATTCTCCTGGAATGAGTGGGAATCAAGTTCTCCACTTGTCCAGTGTGAGAGACACTGTGGGACTACTCAGAATGCACCTATGAGCCAGCCTAATGAGTCATCTTTCAATGTGTTAATCCTATCCCTATTGTTTCTCTGAGAACCCTAACTAAGACAGTAGCTGCAAAATAGTTTCTTTTCTAACCATGAGATCAAATATCTTTAATATCACATGGAAATATTTTCAGCTGTGACAGTTCTTAGATTCAAACTAAAATGAATATTCAATGATAAAGATATTATAATCATCTCTATTTGAATCATATCCACAGAGTTTCCTTACTGTGTGTGTGTTATGGGGTTGGAGATATATATGTAGATAACCATTCATGCCTGTGTGGAGGTCTGAGAACATTTCTGATGACTTGCGCTACTACTCTCTACATTATTCATTTTGTGACATAGTCTGACTGAACCTGTAGCATAGCAGTTCAGCTACAATTGGCCAACAAGATGCTAGATTCCACCTGTCTCTGCTCCCTTACAGCTGGGGTTACAAATGGATGTGAATTCTAGGGATCAGAAATCAGCTTCTCTTTAACCTACTGATCTCCTCTCTCTCTCTCTCTCTCTCTCTCTCTCTCTCTCTCTCTCTCTCTCTTTATTTCTCTCTTTCTTTCCCTCACCCCTTCTCTTTCTCTGAAAATATACCATATACTGAACCATCTTAGAGCAGTGGTGGAACCACTGCACTCAGAGCAGCCGAGGAACCACTGAACTCAGAGCAGCAGGATTTCAGGATCCCAGAGGCAGCGTGAGTCACAAGAGCTCTTCCACTCAGGAGCTCAGGATCACAGGATTACAGAGACAACTGGACTCTGAGGAGTTCTTACACAAGCAAGATAACTGGAAAGACAGGCTCCAGTCAGAGACAGTGAGTGCAAGTTTCACTAGAGATAACCAGATGGCAAAGGAAAGCACAAGAAAATAAACAACAGCAACCAATGTTACCTGGCATCATCAGAACCCAGTTCTCCCACCATAGCAAGTCTTGGACACCCCATCACACCGGCTAAACAGAATTCAGATTTAAAATCACTTCTCAAGATGATGATAGATGACTTTAAGAAGGATATAAACAACTCCCTTAAAGAAATACAGGAGAACACAGGTAAAAAGGTAAAAGCCCCTTAAAAGGAAACACAAAATTTCTTTAAAGAATTGCAATAAAACACAAGAAAATAGATGAAGGAATTAAACAAAACCATCCAGAATATAAAAATAGAAGTAGAAACAATAAAGAAATCTCAAACGGAGACTACCCTTGAGATAGAAAACCTAGGAAAGAAATCAGGAGTCATAGACACATCACCAACAGAATACAAGAGATGGAAGAAAGAATCTCATGTGCAGAAGATACCATGGAAAACATTGAAACAAGTGTCAAAGAAAAAGCAAAATGCAAAATGTTCGTAACTGAAAACATCCAGGAAATCCAGGACACAATAAGAAGACCAAACCTAAGGATAATAGGTATAGATGAGAATGAATATTCCCAAATTAAAGGGCCAGTAAATATCTTCAACAAAATTATTGAGGAAAACTTTCCCAATCTAAAGAAAGAGATGCCCATGAATATACAAGAAGCCTACAGAACTCCAAAAAGACTAGACCAGAAAGAAATTCCTCCAGTCACATAATAATTAAAACATCAAATGTACAAAATAAAGAAAAAATACTAAAAGCAGTAAGGGAAAAAGGTAAAGTAACATGTAAAGGGAGACCTGTAAGAATTACACCAGACTTCTCACCAGAGACTACGAAAGCCAGAATATCCTGGACTGATACCATACAGACCCTAAGAGAAAACAAATGCCAGCTCAGACTACTATACCCAGCAAATCTCTTAATCACTATAGATGGAGAAACCAAGATATTCCATGACAAAACTAAATTTACACAATATCTTCCCACAAATCCTGCCCTACAAAGGGTAACAGATGAAAAACTCCAGCACAAGGTTGAAAACTACAACTTAGAAAAAGCAAGAAAATAACCTTCCAACAAATGCAAAAGAAGATAGCTACACAAACATAATTCCACTTTTATAACAAAAATAACAGGAATAAGCAATCACTTTTCTTTAACATATCTTAACATAAATGGATTTAATTCCCCAATAAAAAGATGTAGACTAACAGATTGGATACACAAACAGGACCCAGAATTTTGCTGCATACAAGAAACGCACCTCAGTGACAAGGACAGACACTACCTCAGTGTAAAAGGATGGAAAACAAATTTCCAAGCAAATTGCTCCAAAAAGAAGTTGGAATACCCTAATTTCGAACAAAATAACTTTAAACTTAAAGTTATCAAAAGAGATAAGGAAGGACGCTTCATACTGTCAAATGAAAAAACTAACATGATGTACTCTCAATTCTGAACATCTATGCTCCAAATGCAAGGGAACCAAAATTCATAAAAGAAACTTCACTAAAGCTCAAAGCACACATTGCACCTCACATAGTAACAGTGAGGAAACTCAACACCCCACTATAATCAGTAGACAGATCATGGAAACAGAAACTAAACAGAGACACAGTATAATTGACAGCAGTTATGAACCAAATGGATTTAACAAATATCTATAGAACATTTCATCCTAAAACAAAAGAATATACCTTTTTTTCAGCACCTCATGGTACCATTTCCAAAACAGACAATATAGTTGGTCAAAAAGCAGGCCTCAACAGATACAAAAAGATTGAAATAATCCCTTGGACCCTATCAGATGACTGCAGATTAAGGCTGGTATTCAATAATAACAAAAATAATAGAAAGCCCACATACATGTGTAAACTGAACAGCGCTCTACTCAATGATGACTTTGTCAAGGGAGAAATAAAGAAAAAAATTAAAGACTTTTTAGAATTTAATGAAAATAAAGGCTTGTCATACCAAAACTTATAGGACACAATGAAAGCAATGCTAAGGGGAAAACTCATAGCTCTTAGAATTTACAAAAAAAGGGGTGGTGGTGGTGGGTGGGAGAGCATACACTAGCAACTTGACAACACACCTGAAAGCTCTAGAACAAAAAGAAGCAAATACACCCAAGAGGAGTAGATGGCAGGAAATAATCAAACTCAGGGCTTAAATCAACCAAGTAGAAACAAAAAGAACTATACAAAGTATCAACAAAACTAAGAGCTAGTTCTTTGAAAAAATCAACAAGATAGATACACCCATAGCCAGACTAACCAGAGAGCACAGAGACAGTATTCAAATTAATAAAATTAGAACTGAATAGGGAGAGATAATAACAGAAATTGAGGAAATTAAAAAAATTATCAAATCCTACTACAAAATCCTCTACTCAACAAAACTGGAAAATCTGGATGAAACAGACAATTTCCTAGACAGATACCAGATACCAAGTTAAATCAGGATCAGATAAACCATCTAAATAGACCTACAATCCCTAAAGAAATAGCAGCAGTCATTAAAAGACTCCAAAAAAAAAGCAAAACAAAACAAAACAAAAAAAACAGAAACAAATGGTTTTAGTGCAAGGAAGACCTAATACAAGTTCTCTTCAAACTATTCCACAAAATAGAAACAGAAGGAATACAACCCAATTTGTTCTATGAAGCCACAATTATGCTCATACCTAAACCACAAAAAGACCCAGCAATGAAAGAGAACTTCAGACCAATCTTCCTTATATCAATATCAATGCAAAAATACTCAATAAAATTCTTGCAAACTGAATCCAAGAAACAATCAAAACAATCACTCATCATGATCAAGTAGACTTTATCCCAGGAATGCAGGTATAGTTCAATATTTAGAAATCCATCAATGTAATCCACTGTATAAACAAACTCAAAGAAAAAGCCAAATGATCATCTCAATAGATGCTGAGAAAGCATTTGACAAACTTCATGCCGGCAGTGGTGGTGCATGCCTTTAATCCCAGCACTTGGGAGGCAGAGGCAGGTGGATTTCTGAGTTTGAGGCCAGCCTGGTCTACAGAGTGAGTTCCAGGACAGCCAGGGATACACAGAGAAACCCTGTCTCGAAAAAACCAAAAAAAAAAAGAAAAACTTCACTACCTCTTCATGGTAAAATTCCTGGAAAGATAAGGAATTCAAGCCCATACCTAAACATAGTAAAATCAATATACAGCAAATCAGTAGCCAAACTAAATGGAGAGAAACTTGAAGTAATCCGACTAAGATCAGGGACTAGACAAGGCTGTCCACTCTCTCCCTACCTATTCAATGTAATACTGGAAGTCCTAGCAAAAGCAATTAGAAAACAAAAAGACGTCAAAGGGTTACAAAAATGAAAGAAAGAAATCAAAATATCACTATTTGCAGATGATATGATAGTATATTTAAATGACCCTAAGACTTCCACCAGAGAACTCCTAAACCTGATAAACAAAGCAAAGTGGCTGGATATAAAATCAACTCAAACAAATCAGTAGCCTTCCTCTACACAAAAGATAAACAAGCTTAGAAAGAAATTAGGGAAATGACACCTGTCACAATAGTCACAAACAATATAAAATACCTTGGTGTGAATTAACCAAGCAAATGAATATGTATGGCAAGATCTTCAAGTCTCTGAAGAAAGAAATTGAAGAAGATCTGAGAAGATGGAAAGATCTCCCATGCTCATGGATTGGCAGGATTAATATAGGAAAATTGGCCATCTTGCCAAAAGTGATCTACAGATTCAATGAAATCCCCGTTAAAATCCCAACTCAATTCTTCACAGAGTTAGAAAGAGAAATTCTCAAATTCATTTGGAATAATAAAAAACTCAAGATAGAAAAAACTATTCTCAAGAATAAAAGAAATTCTGGGGGGCAATCACCACCCCTAACCTCAAGCTGTACTATAGAGCAATAGTGATAAAAATGGCATGGTATTTGTACAGAGACAGGCAAGAAGATCAATGGAATAGAATTGAAGACCCAGAAATGGACCCACATACCTATATGGTCATTTGATCTTTGACAAAGAAGCTAAGACCATCCAGTGGAAAAAGGACAGCATTTTCAACAAATGGTGTTGGTTTAACTGGAGGACAACATGTAGAATAATGCAAATTGATCCATTCTTATCTCCTTGTACAAAGCTCAAGTCTAAGTACATAAAGGACCTTCACAAAAAACCAGAAACACTGGGTCTAACAAAAAAAGAAGATGGGGAAGAACCTCTAATACTTGGGCACAGGGGAAAAGTTCCTGAACAGAACACCAATGGCTTATGATCTAACATCAAGAATTGACAAATGGGACCTCATAAAATTACAAAGTATCTGTAAGGCAAAAGACACTGTCAATTAAGACAAAACTGTAACCAACAGATTGGGAAAATATCTTTACCAATCCCACATTCAAAAGAAGGATAATATCTAATATATAAAAAGAACTCAAGAAATTAGACTCCAGACAACCAAATAACCCTATTATAAATGGGGGTACAGATCTAAACAAAGAATTCTCAACTGAGGAAACTCAAATGGCCAAGAAGCACCTAAAGAAATGTTCAACATCCTTAGTCATCAGGGAAAGCAAATCAAAACAACCTTGAGATATCACTTCACACAAGTCTGAATGGCTAAGATCAAAACTCAGGTGATAGTAGATGCTGGCGAGGATGTGGAGAAAGAAGAACATTCCTCCGGTTTTGGTGGGATTGCAAGCTGGTACAACCACTCTTGAAATCAGTCTAGTGGTTCCTCAGAAAATTGGACATAGCATTACCTGAGGACCCAGCTATACCACTCCTGGGCATATACCCAGAAGGTGCTCCAACATATAATAAGGATATATGCTCCACTGTGTTCATAGCAGCCTTATTTATAATAGCCAGAAGCTGGAAAGAACCCAGATGTCCTTCAACAGAGGAATGGATACAAAAAAATGTGGTACATTTACACAACAGAGTATTACTTAGCTATTAAAAAAAACAAATTAGAGAAATTCTTAGGTAAATGGATGATACTAGAAAATATCATTCTGAGTGAGGTTACCCAATCACAAAAGAACATACATGGTATGCACTCAGTGATAATTGTATATTAGTCCAAAAATAGTGGAGCTAGTAATACCCAAGATACAACACATAGACCACATGAAGCTCATGAAGAAGGAAGACCAAAGTGTGGATCCTTTGGTCCTTCTCTGTAGAAGTAACAAAATACTGATGGGAGCAAATATGGAGACAAAGTGTGGACAGAAACTGAGGGAGGGGTCATATGGAGACTGTTCCACCTGGGTATCCATCCCATGTACAGTCACCAAAGGTAGACGCTGATGTGCATGTCAGGAAGTGCATGCTGACAGGAGCCTAATATAGCTGTCTTTTTAAAGGTCTGCCAGAGTCTGACATATACAGAGACAGATGTTCACAGATTACCATTGAACTGGTTATGGGGTTTCAATTAAAGAGTTAGAGAGAAGACTGAAGGAGCTGAAAGAGATTGTGTGGTCCTATGGGGAGAGCAACAATACTAACCATCCAGAGCTCCCCAGGGTCTAAACTACCACCATGGTAGCAAATAGGGAGGGACCCATGGCTCCAGCTATATATGTAGGGGAGGATGGTCTTGTTGGGTATAGGTGGAAGAAGAGATCCTTGGTCCCATAAATGTTGGATGCCAAGTGTGGGGGAATTAGAGGGTGGAGAGATGGGAGTGGGGGTGGGCACATCCTCATAGAAGCAGTAGGAGGGCGAATGAGATAGGGAGTTCCTGTGCGGGAGTAGGGGAAGGAATGGGGTAAGGAATAAAATCTGAAACGTCAATAAAATATCTAATTAAAAAAAGGGGGAAATGAAAATATAGATGTTTCAGTGACTAGATCTTATTGAATTGGCTTGAAGTCAATGTGGATAACCTTGCAACATTAAAACCATCAATTTTCTAACACCTAACACCTTGCTAATATAAAAATATCAGTTATTTCTATCTTTGTATGTACCATATTTCATCTGGTTTATAAAATCGATTAGCAGAATAAAGTGTTAATAAAACAACTTAATTACATTGATATATTTTCTTCAGAGAAAAGTGATAGGGTCACATTTTGGTTCCTCGGTTGATAGTCATGATAGTTACACTCTTCCTAATTACTCCTCAGCTAAAAAAATCTGAAGGTCAGGAGACAAGTTCTGTACTCAGTTTTCACAGTATCTCACAAGTTTTAGGAATTTGCTGTCAAGAGAGAGTCCTGGGACATCTTATATGTCCCAAACTTCACACTTACACGCAACTACTTTTCTGAGAAACTCCAGTTCTTTTCATGTACATTGACATCAGGAAGTCAATCCTTAAGGTTAAAGTTGCTGGTTAGTATAGGAGTAGCCATTTTCTGGATATTTTAGGAGTTACAGATAAGTGATATTAGATATTTACATCTATGGTACATTTTTAGGATGTAGTCTTAATTTGCTTTCTGCTGCTATGATAAAACATTCTTGTCAAAAGTGACTTGAAAGAGAAAAAGATTTATGTGGTTTATAGGTTTACAGTTCATAACTTGGTGAAGCTATAGCAAGAATTTAAGGCAGGATCTCAGGCAGAAACTGTGAAGGGACGTTATTTACTGAATTGCTCTTTGTATTTTTTTCAATTAGTTTTATTTTTTCTAATTTAATTTAATTTATGTAGCAGATGCACAACTTGGTCTTCATGTGGGTCCCGAACGATTGGAGTATGGGGCTACCTCAAAAGTTTTTCCTGTCCATGATCTCTCTTCCTATAATCTGTCACAGCCAAATCTAAACCCAGCAAATAACAGAGAAGACTGTTTCTAGAGAGATGTGTGATGTTCTCGATAACAGAAATATAGGCTGAACTTAAATAAACTATTCTTCACAATCAACCATGACCTTCTGAAACCACTTGGGTATCTGTGCCTTCCCCCTTCCCCTGCAGATACTCACTGCACTTCTGCAGAGTTCAAGGCTCTTTGAATGTGGGACCTAAAGATAACTCATGACAACTCTTGACAAGGCACCTTGCAATCAGTGCCTCCACTTATCCAGCTGGTGTTTGCATGGAAAGGATGTGTGTGTGTGTGTGTGTGTGTGTGTGTGTGTGTGTGTGTGTGAGAGAGAGAGAGAGAGAGAGGGAGAGAGAGAGAGAGAGAGACAGAGACAGAGGCAGAGACAGAGAGAGACAGAGAGACAGAGAAAGACAGAAGAGAGAGAGGGGGGGGGATTAGATAGCAAACAGCTTATTGTGTGGCTCTTATAAAATCAAAACACAAAAATATCCCTAGGTCTAAAGGATAGGAAAAATAACTGGGTAAGATGGGGCAATCGATTTGTGAGAGTGATGAGTCTCAGACAAGCACAGGTATGTTGGAGATCTAAGTGACTGGAAGAGAACTATTTGGGTTGTTTCTTCCTTACTGAACACTTCTATGTGTCCACATCCTTTACATATAGGACTGGTCCTCAAATCACATCAGCCCCCAGTGTCCATCCTCTGCACATAAAATTATATCCAAGCTGGCCTTTCTGACTTCATCAGTAACTACTTCATGTCTTTTATATATAAAACTGTGTCCCTGCTCCCTGCTCACTTATTGTTTTGTTTACTTATTTTTGTTTGACAGTTTCAGACTTTATATAATCAATTTTAGTTTCTACCACCATATAGTCTCTCTCTCTCTCTCTCTCTCTCTCTCTCTCTCACTGAAACCACTATCTCCTCCTAACTTCATGCCCTCTGAAGTATGTGATTTACTGAGGTAGAGTTTCTTCCCAAGTGTAAGTGGGAGGTAATTTACTGTAACATGGGAATTTTATCAGTGGCTGCAACACTGAAGGAAGTGACACCATTCCTGAGCAACCATTAAAATCCTCAGAAAGGAGTGGGCACGGGACTCACCCTATCCACGATGAATGTCGACAAGCCCAGTCCTATACAGATCTTGTAGACGTCATGTCACATTTTCAATGATTCACAGGCACATGGCTACAACCTGTCCAGAATTATTTGTTGTTGCTGCAGTCTGAGCTCTTACAAACTTTCTAACCTCTCTGCTGCAATGCTTCCTGAATCTCTGATGTTTTTGACAGCTGTCCCACTTATGATCCAGCTTTCTATCATCACTGATTGTGGGCATATTGGCTTGTGCATTAATCACCACATACTAGTTTCCTTTTGTACTATCTGTACACTGTTAGCCAAATGAATCTCTTCTTCTCTTCAGTTGCTTTAGCCTTTTGTTTCATGACGTCAGTGAGAAAAATATATAAGATACTTGCTTTCCTTTAACCAAGCAACTCCTATGTTAAGCTGATATCAGAGGAGTTTCCTTCTACTGAGACTCTTTGATCAAAGGGGGCAGCTTCTACTGAAAAGTACTGGAGTCAACTTTTCCTAGGTCTACATGCAAGTCATAAAATAAGTTTCTATTGAAACATAATGGATTTTCTCACCATTTGAAGATGCTGTCATTCATATTTCCTAGTATTCAAAGAATTAATGGCACTTGATTAAAATGGCATTTATTCTAAAGGCAAATTTTAGAACAAGTATGCAATGATTGACTTTAATAGAAAGCATTGTTGTGTTGACACATATCATGTGGCACTTTGTACCTGCTGGTCTGAGATGCATAAGTACAACTATGGAGGGTTGTTTTTGATTTGGAAAGAAAATGTTGATTAAAAATTAACTGAGCTCTAACCATGAGTCAGTTGATAGCCTCTGGCTGGACACATAATAATCTAAGGATGGACAGAAAGATGAGGAGAATGTAATTTGCAATGAGAAACTATGTCTGAGCCTTAATCTGTAAAATATTCAATGTTCTCAAAAGTATTTAAAACTTATATTGATGTGCATATAGGGTGATACCAGATCAGTTTTCTAAAATGTATCTTTTATTCTATAAAATTATTATTTCTCTGTAATAAGTTAAAATGACTCACACAGTGCAAATAAATTGCTCTTAAATAATAAATTTATTTATCATCTGTTTCTTTCATGACATAATACCTACCATAATGATCTTTTGTGCCTTAATCTTCCTTATACTTATCCTTAAATTTTTGCCACTCCCATATAACCCATGGGACACCAGGAGTATTGGAAAGGAGATAGATTTTACCTACTGATCTGAAGCTTCAAATTAAAATATTTATGAGTTCATCGGGATTTATGTGTTAACAGATGCAGAAGCAGACCCAGTATTGGCTGACTGTCCATTTCTTCACACTAGAAATCATATCAGAATGGGAAAAAAATCTCAACTATGAAAAGATAGCCAATATCAGGTGCCAAACTCTATATTTTTCCCCTTATGCCTTAATTTTGTCAGTAATAATTCTCATACCCAGAGTGACAGGCTTAGAGAAGGCAAATAAATCTAAATGTTTTATGGGAAGACTGACTAGAGTCAGGGTAGAGTCTTCAGACATTTATTCTATAAACAGGTTAGGAGTAATGATAACACAACTGATATATAACCAAAAACTGAAGTATTTAAACATGAACCAAATTCCAAATTAGAAAATTTTAAACTTAAAAACTGATCATGTATTGAATATTTCTAAACTGTTCACCACTGGGGCTTGGAGACATCTCAGTGGTTCAGAGGTAGTGATGCTCTTTCATAGGACCTGAGTTTAACTCCCTGAACCTATGATGAGTGACTCACAATGCCTGTAACTCTAGCTCCAAGAGATCCATGACCTTCATAGGCAACCATTCATATGCATGTACCACATGGAACACACAGAGATATATAACTAGAAAATAAACCTTTAAAAATTAAGAATGATTGATGTTATATTTCTTAATAGTAAAGAAAAACCTGCTTTTAATATTGTCATCAGCTTTCTGTGATTCTAGAAAATCACAGCTTCTCATAGCTGTGCAAATATCACATCTAGTTGAATAATTACAAAATTCACTGCTTTTTGAAGTTTCAAAAACCGACAAAGGAGTATACAGAGAATAATTACATATCGAGTGAGAGTAATTGCTAGCATATGATAATACATCAGAATATGCTATCATGAACTAGGTAAACTAAGTATAATCAGAAGCAGATATAAACATTTAACTTCGGGTTTCCATGATTACAAAAGAATACTTTGGTAAGAAGAGGTTTTGGGTCAGCCACTAACTTTTGCAGTTGGATTTCAGTTATAGAAACTCATTTCTGCTGTAAACATCAACAGCTGGTTGTGGGAAATTTGGTCATACAGTTTAGGAAACTGTTAAATCCGGGAACATTGTTTCTCCTCAGTCTGATCCTGCAGCCTAAAGTCAGGTGAGCACCTTGGAAAGAATAGAAGGTAGACATAGTGGGTCAGTGAACACTGCAGGTAATTGTGAACATGAGTGAACCCCTGTGGATAGACTAATTCCTAACTCTCACCCATGATTTTATGGCAGAGGTGTCTCTCAGGAGAAGGTAAAGGTAATGTGCTTAGCCACAGGGAAAAAAAGGGCACCAGCTCCAACATGTATATCAGAAATTAAGGCTACTCTAGTCCAGATTCTCAGGAACACATGAAGCTGGAAAGTAAGAGATGGTACGTGAAACCTGACTCAGATCTTAGGACTTACTTTGAGCTCATAGCCATAGAAAATGGAAAGAGCTTGACTGAATCCCTTCAATGTTTGCAAAAATCAGTATCTGCTCATGCCTACAGGAATTGTACTAGCAAATAATTTTGGAGGAATGAATTTTATATTTGTTAGTGGACAAAAAATATCCAAGTACAACCCCCTCTTTGCCAACTTCCCATTTATGTATACTTTGTTCATCACAACTAATATAATTCTGAAATTTAACCAAAAGTAAAATGCAAAGTAACTATGACTTGGAGCAACCTTGCTTCCAAAACAAGACTCAACATTTGTCTATCCAGTCATCCATCCATCTGCATAAACATCTACCCATGCACCCATCCATCTACCCACCCTTCTGTTTACCCACCCAACCAGTTATGTATTCTCATATAGCCACCTATTAAACCATCTACTCAAACCTGCCCATCATTCAATACACACATCTGCCTGTCAATTACCCACCAACCCATCCACCCACTCACCCACCCATTCATACATTCAACCTTCTATCTATCCATACACCCGTCCATTAGGCCATCCATTTATCCATCCATCCATCCATCCATCTTATCAGCCACTCACCCACTCATCCACCTGTCTAATCACCCATCCAACCACCCACTATCTCATAAAATCAGACAGTATTTTCCAGTGTTATCACTTTGAATAATTGAAGATAATGTGAGAAGAAAACAAAGATGTTAATCATATAAACAAATACGTATGTCTCGAGGTAATGAAATATTATCATAATTAATTCCACTTTCATTCCTGAAACTGATTAATGAATCTTCTTTTTATTCAAACATACTTCAAGCTACTCCTCTCTCTTTCTCTCTCTCTCTCTCTCTCTCTCTCTTGTCTCTCTCTCTCTCTCTCTTCTCTCTCTCTCTTTCTGTGTGGGTCTTTTTAAATCAAGAACTATGAAAAGTCCAGGATGTAAGATGTAAGTTTTCACCTGGCAGATCTCCCTTTCTTTCCTTCTTCCTTTCTTCCTTTCTTTCTTTCTTTCTTTCTTTCTTTCTTTCTTTCTTTCTTCCTTCCTTCCTTCCTTCCTTTCTTTCTTCCTTTCTTTCTTTCTTTCTTTCTTTCTTTCTTTCTTTCTTTCTTTCTTTCTTCTCTTTCTGTCTTTTTTCTTTTCTTCCAAGATCATGTGAACTATTTTTTAATTTATTACTTGTGCCCTTCCCCCAGGCCTAAGCAGGCCAGCAAGTCATTGACTACGACAAGACCAAACAACAATAGGACCTAGAAGGAGGCATTGCCTTGCCAGTCTTGGCGCCCTGAGGTCTGCTACAGAGCTAAGAAGAATGGACTGCCTGCTGAGCTAGCCTTGACACCTTCCAGACTGCTATCTCCTCACCTAGCCCCTGGGCGATACCGAAAAGAGACTCTGGGGGGTGGGGCTTCCCCTTTATATGTGAAAGCAAATTATTAAACTTCAGGCCTTGATCAGAATACTTTGTCTTGGCCCCACATTTCTCTCGCCCTCCTTCCCTTAATCCCTAGGCTTCCTCTCAGGAGAACCTGGTGATCGTGGCTGCAGGCAGCTACAATTACTTAATCTTTTTCTAGTCTCCAGACTTTATTCCCCCTCCTGCTCTACACTCTTATTGTTCCACATCCCATTCTTCTTTTCCTCATCTTCATGAGGATGTGCTCACCCCCACAGCTACACCACCAGATCTTACCACTTCTTGGGGCCTCAAGTCTTTTGGGGGTTACGTGTATATTCTCTGACTGAGGCTAGACCTGGCAGTCCTCTGTTGTATATGTGTTGAGGGCCTCATATCAGCTGGTATATACTGCCTTGTTGGTTACTGAGTATCTGAGAAATCTCAGGGGTATTTCTCTCTCTCTCTCTCTCTCTCTCTCTCTCTCTCTCTCTCTCTCTCT
>JANHMN010000003.1:48019696-48125776 GCA_030674055.1 Rhabdomys pumilio | reverse complement strand
ATAATAATAATAATAATAATAATAATAATAATAATAATAATAATAATCTAGTGCACTGGGGTTCTCTTGCATGCAGGCAAGAATAACAATTGTGAACTTCTGAAGGCAAGCTATACTGCTGATTAAATCCCAACACCAAAAATACACAAAATTAAGAATTAGGTAAATTTGTGTTTGTTTCCTTGCTTTACTATATCTCATGACTGTATGGCTCACAAAATTCCATATATTTCATTCTGTTTTTAGATAAAATGTATTATCATTATACATTATCATTTAGAGTTATGACTTTCAATATTCAGATAATTTGGCCCCTGCATATAACAACTGGTGGCAAAATTATACAAAATACAAAGCACAATTTTCTGAAGCCCTTTCTGTAAACAACTTGTTGGAAAAGGAGTTTCTAAGGAAGTTTAGTTTGTTTATGTTTTACTTCCACATTATTAAAAAATTACTGCTAGGAACATATAAAAATGCATGCAATTTCACTTTACTCAAGAAGACAAGGTAGGGGCACATCAGAATTTTGAGGTCAAGCTGGGCTCCTTGGAGACACTATGTGTCAACAATAAGAAACAAAAAGCTCTTTTAAAAATATTTATTTATTTATTTATTTATTTATTTATTTTAAACTCCAAATTATATTTTCCTACCAGTCCACACTCTGGCTGTTGCATATTCCATACCTCATCCACACCTCCTATCACCATGAGGATGTTCCCACTCCCAATCCCACCCAACCTCTAAACTCTCTGGGTTCTCCAGTCTCTTGAGGATTAGTTTCATCTTCTCTGACTAAACCCAAACCCAGCCATCCTCTGCTGTATATGTGCTGGGGGCCTCATATCAGCTGGTGTGTGCTGCCTGGTTGGTGGTCCAGTGTTTGAGAGATCTCTGGGTCCAGGTTAATTGAGATTTCTGGTCCTCCTACAGGGTTGCCCTACTCCTCAGCTTCTTTCAGCTTTTCTAGAATTCAAACACAGGGGCCAGCAGCTTCTGTTCATTGTTTGGGTACAATTATTTGCATCAAAAAATTCTTAGTACAGACAACAGAGCCACAGGTGTTTCAATCATTTTGTCACTGTGTCTGACTGTTTGACTACTAAATACACAGTCTTAGATATATTGTGCAAGTGTTTACACTAATCTACATAATCAACTTTATCTTTTATTTCAGAAAAAAATATTGAATTATACAAAATGCAGTGTGCTAAGGAGACCAGAGTGAATATGCTATTAACATAGAAATGATAGGAATGAGATTTCAAAAAACCATATCATGCTCTCAAATTGTGCTGCAAAGCTGAAATATCAGGAGAGAAAATATCAATTCATAAACCATAATAATGCAAAGCTTCAGAAGTTATATTTCCAAAAGTATATCTATTTATACAAAGCTAAAGATTATTAGCATATTTCCATTAATATAGAGTTCAGAAACTTTGAATTAACCTAGAAATCCATCTTCATAATCATATGGAAAATACTTTTGAATTTATATGAAAATAAAATATTGAAAGTAGCTGCAGATGGTTTTATGAATGTAAGAAAAAATCATTTGCACAATGTAAGCTAGCTTACTATTCACTTGAGCCATACAAAGATGACCTAAGTAATAACCATTCCAGAATTATCTATTTTATATGTATGTACTGACTTGTGTACCATATTGCAGGTTTCTTTAGAAAGTCACTTTTAATGTGACAATCAGCATAAAAATCTTACAATTTAAATAAACATCACAAATATAGCATACAGATGATTATCTAATAAGATAAATGAAATGCTTATTATGATTTTAAAGATTTGTTTTCATTCTTATTAATATGTGTGTTTGTGTGTAAAGTTCTCCCAAAGGCTAGAAGATAGTGTGGGATTTCTTTGAGCTGAAGTTATGCATGGTGGTGAGCTGTCATGTGGGTGATAGGAACTGAACCCAAGTCCTCTACAAGAAAAACAAGTATTTTTAACTACTGAGCCATCTTTCCAGGCAATGCTTAATGATTTTCTAGTTTTATATCATAATCTCTCTCTCATGCTGATATTGAATATTTTCAACTATTTATTTATTTATTCAATGTATATAAGTACATTATCACTGTCTTCAGACATACAAAAAAAAGGCTTCAGATCCCATTACAGATGGTAGTAAGGCACCATGTGATTGCTGGGAATTGAACATAGGACCTTTGGAAGAGCAGTGAGTGCTCTTACTCTCTGAGCCATCTTTCCAGCCTGATACTGAATATTTTTGAAGAAAGAATAATAAGAACAAACTATTTCTTTATGATACACAGCTAGAATGTGGCTACTTATAAGAGAGGAATGTTCAAATGAAGACTGTTTCTTGGTTCTTGGAGCTTAGGAAAGAGCATTAAATATATTTTCAGACTTACACACAAATTTCTAATCTCAGTTTTCTTCTCTGTAAAATTGAAAATCTACCATTCTTGTCTTACTACAGTAATCACATAAACATTTAAGGTCTAATGTGAAAGCATAAAGTCATTTTCAATATATAGTTGCTACAACTTTTAAACCTGGGTTAAAACTTATGTAACCTAAATTTGGAAAAGTAACTAATAAAGATCTTACTTGAAATGATGTAAGGCTAAGAGCATACCAGGCTGTAAAAAGGAAAGAGCATAGGTGGAACTGGTCCATATTCAGGTTGAATTGATTCCATCTTCCAATGTATTCATAGTTTCCCATGAGCAATTCTAATGTTCTTGTCTTCCCAGTTGTACATAACTGTGTAACAGTGAATCCAGGAAACAAAAATATATGAAGATATTGGCCTTGAGAAATATTAAAAATGACTATAAATAAAGTATATGATATATTATCTACTGTTCTAACACATAAAACTTTAAGGGATTTCTTAGAAACCCCAAACTGATGGGTCACAGGATATTTGATCACGCTATGAACTCCAAGATTGTGTTGTTTACTGGAAAATCCTATTTCTAGTTGAAGTGTGCCTCAGCCTTATCACATTCCTTTAATCCCAAACAATGAAGGTAAATTTGCTTCATAAAAGTAGTTTGTAGAAGCACCCATGTTTGAAGGTGATGTGCAGTTGAGTGGCAGAGAAGGTGACTAATCAAAGAAATTTTTGATAGAGTATGACATGCCCAACTCTAATAAGAAGAAAGAAAGAAGAAAGAAAAAATATTTGAGGGGCTCTACAGAGAGCGCAAAAGAGAGACAGAGACAGACAGAGACAGAGAGGCAGAGACAGAGAGAGATAGAGACAGAGAGACAGAAAGAGAGAGACAGGGAGACAGAGAGAGACACACAGAGAAAGAGAGAGAAAAAGAGAGAGCGTTTTTACCAAGAGAATTTTGCAGAGAGGTTTAAGAGAGAACAAAGTAGATACAGATGAAGACACACTGAGCCAGAGATTGGGGAGTCAGATCAGAAAACTAAAACAGATTGCCAGAGCTTGTTTAAGACCAAGCAAAACGAAAGGTCAGAGGCTGAGAAAAAAGACAGAGTGATTAATTCAGCTTGGAGAGAATTTTGAGCCAGAACAATTGAGTTGACAAGCCAGCCAGATTTCAGAAGGAGCTAGAAAGGATAAGCTTATTTGGCAGTAAATCTCAAAAGCTGGAAATATTTAGGCTCAGATTAGATTTTTGTAAAAGCTAGAAGCTTCCAGAACTAGGCCTAGGTTTGCAGACAGAAGCAGTAATCATCAGAGATGATAATTCCATCAAACAAATAAAAGATGCTTTGACAGATGGGCATTTGTAAGCATCCTTTCCTTTTGCTTCCTGAAATGGTGCTAGAATGAATCTCAGTTTTTTTTCTAAACAAGACATAAGAGTTTCTTGCAATAGTAAAATTAAAGCAGGTTCTCGGTGTCAGTTCTACCGTTACAATGACCCAATTTCATTTCACACAGGTGAATCTAAAAGGCATGGATTTGAAGTTTTATGTTATTGTTAGCAGCAAAAGCTAAACTGATTTGACCCTCTGAAAGGTCACGAGGAAGCTGGGCTCACTCTTTAGTTCTTTTTAATGATGTAGACAAAGATCATTGCAGAAGAAAATTCCCTCATCACAGTCCACATGCCCATGCTCACGTATCCGTTTGTGCCACGAAAAACCGTGCACTTGGATTTATGCATATCACATTCATACCAGCTTCAGAACTCTTCCCACGACAGAGCAAGAATTTTTTCTATCACTTTACCCACTTCTAAATTTACTCTGTGTTTCCTCAATTTGGAAGACATGGAAAATGAACTAGTGTTCAATGTCAAATAATTCATCCAGAACACTGTGTGACAGGGTTACTATGGGCATCAAATACAATAAATGTCCTGGCTTGGCCTCTTAACGCAGGTTTATTTCCTTCTGTGAACACTCATCGCTCTGCAATTAAATGTTTTCTGTGTGTAGCTGAATCTTTCATCATTCTGGATTAAAGCAAGCAATAAAATAATTAATGCTTAGTTTTACTGATTGCATGTAAAGTATTTTACACAGTTTCTGGCATGTAAAAAGAACTCATTGCTTGAGTTATGAGTATATTTGTCCCTCCATAAATGCATGCATTAGGTAAAATTTGCTTCCAGAAGCAATGGAGAGCAACAGTGAAAAGAGTTGTTATCTAAAGCTATATTTACTCTGCATTGTTTCTTCATCCTTTTGGCTGTGCAGATTGAATGTTTAACTTCTTCTTTATTCTGTCTTTATCTTTTCCAGATAAAGACATTTTACCACATGATCCTGATTGCACTTATCATGAGCTGATTGACAAGGTAGGTGGACAATTGACCATTCAAGCAAGTGGAATGTTTCTTTCAGGAAAAGCTGGTTCTTAAAGCAATGAATGCAGATGAGAAATGAGAGCGAAAATACAACAGACTAGAAGGCCGTTGTTAACAGACTCCATTTTGTGCTTCAAATATTCTTGTATGAGGAAGAAATTTTTTACTCTTATACTCCATGACATTTTGTTCATGCTTTAAAAACTATGATAGATCCCTATTCCAACTAATCTAGGTTAAGACTCTGTTTCTAATCAAAAGTAAAAGATGTCTATTCTCATTGATTCATCTTCAAAACAATGTATTCCACCTGTAATGGTGATACCACTACTTCTCAACTCTCATAAGTCTAGCTCTGTAGAGATTCCAAACAATCATATACTGTGGTGGCTTGATTAGAAAATATCTTCTATAGGATTCTGTATTTTCAACACTTTGTAGTGCTATTTTGGAAGGCTGTAGGATCTGTCAACTAGAGTTTTTCTGTAGGGCCTGACTGAATGAAGGTTAACTTGAAGTTTATAAATGTCCTGTTGCCTATTGACTCTGCTCCCCCCAAATGTGTGTAGTTTCTGACACATACTCTCATCAAAACCATAAAATTGCTGTGCTTTCCTGCCATGATCTACCCTCAACAGTAAACCTCCTTTAAGTAGGTAATTAGTAAATGTAATACCAGTAGTGAAAAAAAGTAAGAAGAATGTCTGTTTTTATTGACTTTAATTAATAAGTGGATTCTTAAAACACAAGAGAACATTTTCAACTCTATAACTTTTATCTTGAAATATTATTCATATATGTCATTGACTTTATTAAAACCAGTCAAGATGATCTTATTGCCTGTATGAGAAATTTTTATTTAATGCTAATGATATTGATGCTTTTATTTATATAAACTGACATAGGAAAGTACAGAAAGCATTTCTTTTAACTTATTCTAAATAGACAGATATAGAAGCATAGAGGAATAGAGACATATCAACTTCACATGCTTTTCTCAACATTATGATAACTCTTTACTTTCTTTACTGTCTGAATGCTTTAGACATTAACCATTATAATAGAATATAGGATTTCAAAAATTCATATTTTTAATGTTAACAGCGGCATCTAAAATTCAAGAGTAAGTGAAAAGCTTTGGAAAGGATATTGCGTTTAACAAATGTATTAAATTTCTCATTATTCAATTGTATTATTAAGTTTCTATTATTAATTTTTATTGTTAGATTGTATTATTAAACCTCCTATTATTAAAATTTTCAACTAGATCCAACTCAGGTGATCAAAAAGAAGATGGACGTTATATAGCATGATATTCTAACTGAAGGCAGACGTTATAGTCAATGACTTATTAAATGTCTTCAGGAGGGAAGGCTACAGGGTACATGTCAAGGACCAGCTTCAGATTGGAGAGGGTTTCTGAGGAAGGAGTATCCAGGATCAGCTAAAAGAAATGACTCTAAGTCAAATTGTGGGTTGAAACTGGTGGCCTAGGTTCTTCTGAGGTGGCTTTCCAGACTGGTCTCTCTATCTTTGTTCTGCTCTGCTCTAGACAGCTTTTTTTTTTTTTTTTTTTTTTTTTTCTATTTTAAAAACTCCGTGGTTGAGACAGCTCTCTCTCTGTCAGTAAATAGTCTAAAAACTATCTGGATAGCTCATTTGTTTTCAGACCAACGTCAGAAATGCTGAAAATAAAAAACAAAAAACAAAAAACAAAAAACAAACAAAAACACCTCATTGAAGTTCCAACCAAGTCAGAAATTGTTAGAAAAAAATTCATCAAGAGCTGTTTTTTGCTCTCCAAAGATTTCTTTGGACAGCAAGCACACATTTTTTTTCTAACATTGCAAAAGAACTCAGAGATCTGACTGCCTCTGTTAAGCACAGATGCTAAGCTATGTGGGTAGAACCCCATCCTGAAATTACCATTTCTACCACAGTCTGACCTAGATTCACTGTGTCCTGGGCTGACCTTGAACACAAGAATCTGCCTGCCTTTGTATCTTTCTGATAAGCTGGTTCATTAATGAAGCTGCTTTTTTTCCTTTAGATTCATGAAGCCCCTTATACAATTCATATTGCATCCTTATGTATTTGCATAGGTGAAAAATAACATATTTTTGAACTCATGTTTTTAAGAGTTTCTTTCCACAGCCTTAAGGACTTTTCTGATGGTCCCATGTTTAACATTTTGGTAAGATATTAGCCACATCTTTGTCTCCTGTACTTTTGCTGTCTCCGATTGTCATGTAATTGTTAACATTAATAGGGAGGGCATTCCTTAAAGGAGGAATTTAATATATGTACATTATTATACAAAGAAGCCTTATGCACATGGCAGTCATCAACACTCATGGAGGCCCACATCCACTGGCCCTGTCCAGGAGCAGGAACCTTGTCATTCTCACTCCCCCAAGGCCTTGCTGGACTTGGAAGGTACAATTGGTGGAAAGTTCTTGAGCCATGAGCTATGGAAGCTATAATAACCTGTTAGAGCACTGAGTTGTGAGGACAAATGACTTGAGGAAGCACTCAGCAATGTAAATACCTTTGACAATGTGAGAAAAGTAAATTTCCAAGGGTCATGCACACCTGGATTTTTATTCATCACTTTAAAATAAATGTAATTTCATTACTTGAGATACTGTCATTTTTACTTCAGCAACTATATGTTCATTGAAGCAAGATTAAACTAGACCAAGTGGATTGGTGAATTTTTTATTCTCAATTAGTGCAATAATAAATACATTATAATTAAGCATTGACACTTTGCCCGTATGGGTCATTCTACTCATTCCTCAGTGTTGACACACCTGTACTTTGGCTGGCAGAAGTTCCCTTCCAGAATAGCTCTAACTGCAACCATTGAAGTTTTAAGTTTCAATTAAATTTAGTGTGCACAAGCAGGGCGAATGCTATATAATATTAATTTCTTTGGGTTTATATAGTTTCTTTCTTCTTAACTAAAGAGTTTAAACTACTTTTAATAAAATAGCTATAAAATAATCATGCTTGTTAAAATTGCATTTATACAGTTAGAATAAGTTACTTTAGAGAAACAATAATCCCATGAGCCAATCCATTTATTCTGAGCTATTATTGACATTTAAAGTCTATGTAAAAGCTGCATGAAGTTCTAAATCTAATGACATAAAATTCTGTTAGAAAACAGTATTAGGTATTCACACAAGATAATATTGTCTTATATTATTAGTGCCTTTAATTTCTCAGAAAACAAAGAAAACCAGGATCTAAGAGATTGCTTTGCAGATAAAAGTCTTTGCCTCACAAATATAAAGACCTAAGGAGACCTGTATCCTATGGAGGATGAAGAAAATCAATTAAGAAAATGTCATCCTCTGCATAAGTACCTACACAAAGTATATGTATACCTGAACACACTGACACATACACACACACATACACACACACACATACACATGCACATGCACATATATACACACATGTGCACACACTGCAGACACACATGTACACATACACACACAGACCCATCATGCACATACATATATAAGTAAACAATAAATACAATCAATTCTAAAACAACCAAGATCTCCTAAAGTATCTGATATAGCTATACTTAAATGCTCTACAATCTACAACTTAATAAATTGGAACTTAGAGGACAAGTATTTTGCACACAATATTTTTAAAATTACTTATTTATTCACTTTACATCCCAATATCAGCTCCCCCTCTCCTCCCAGTACACCCTCACACAGATCCTTCCCCACTGCTCCCTCCTCACACAATATTTTTTCTTGACATTAATATACATTCCCAGGATCATATAATCCTGAGGTAATTTAAAATGATAATATGCTAATGGTCACTATGACCCTTGAAGATCATGTTTGTACTATTTTATATTTCTAAAGAAGCTTTCATTTGTGTGTGAATTGCTTCATAACAATTAAATCTGATATCTGAATGAATAGAGAAGTTTGTGTTCCACAAACACACTCACATAGACACACATACACAAATGTGTTCATGCACACACACACACACACACACACACACACACACACACACACACAAACATACACTCATTATTTTTAGTGTTTGGTGTTGTGCCCAGATCAATATCACTTAATTGGACTGTCTTTTTTTTTTTTTTTTTTTTTGCCCTTTAATTGAACTGTCCTTTTTTTCTCCCATGAAAAAGAAAACACATGAACCAATGGCAATACCTTGACTTTTACTATTTGACAGAAAAAGTAAATGGCTTAAATTGTGCAATTGTATAGGAATTTTGACACAGAACTGATATGAACTGCATATTTTACGTATCTTCACCAGTCTCTCAAATATAGGAGGAAAACGAAGTAAAACTGTAAAGCTAACATACACTAATAGACATAATAAACCTTGTTATCTTTCTTTGAAAGCAAAACAACTCTCAGTTGTAACAGTTCTTAGCATTTGTATCACACAAAACATCAAATAATTTATTCAACAGAGATATATATTCATTTATTCCCTACTAGTATAATTAAAAAAAATATTTGTAGGAGTGGAAATGTGTGGATGGGTACGTTCTTTTCTTTCTTTCCTTCTTTCCTTCCTTCTTTCTTTCTTTCTTTCCTTCTTTTTCCTTTCTTCCTTCCTTCCTTCTTTTCTTCTTTCCTTTCTTCTTTCCTTGCTCTTTCTTCCTTTCTTGCTCTTCTTTCTTTCTTTCTTTCTTTCTTTCTTTCTTTCTTTCTTTCTTTCTCTTTTACATTCTTTCTTTCTTCCATCCTTTATTTCTCTTTTCTTTTCTCCTGAAGAAAATAGTATTGAGTGTCACAGTATAATTTTAACCAATACCCAATTAGCCTCAATCAAAGCTTTTTTTAATCATTTAAATGCTCTTTCAACTACATTTAAGGTATGTAAATATAAGCTCAACATGAAGATTCTGTATAAGATTCTATGAAACAGCCTCAGGCATTTTATATGAAGACCAACATAAGATACATGTGTAATACACATTGTAAAGTTAAAATGATAATGAGGAAGTAGAAGAAATACAGTAGGAAAATAGATATGAAAAAATTACTTTTGAAATGGCCTCAGTATGACTTATGATATCCACTATATGTGGCCTACATAACCAGTGCATATGACATAGCACCATTGATGGACTTGATTAGAAATGCAAACTGCAAATTTCATGCAATCCAACCCTAAGCAATAAAAATAAACGTAAAGGTTACATCTGTATTTTGAGAGACTCAAACGTGAACACTTTATGTTATATTTAGTTTGGTAACAAATCAACTCAATGGTTGTTAGAGATAGAAAGATTATCATGAATACTCTTTATGCACTAGAATGTTGGGAAAAAGGAAATAGACTAAAAATATTGCAAGAGGTGAAATGAAAACCTTCCTCAATGTACTACCAAAGCCCACAACATCACAGGATGTACTTCCTTCCAGAAAGTCTGTCAAATTATAGATTCAAACTCACAAGCCCTTTGACTTCCTTCGGTTATGGGATAATCATCCAGTATAACCAAACACTCTCATGGACAAACTCCATTCATGATAGTTGCATACATTTCTCTAAGCCTCCCCACCTTTTCACAAATTCTTCTGATTTTCACTATTATTGAGCACAAATATTCTTCAAAATCTCAGTCAGTAGGTTGCATTCACATTCCCATAGAACTTTAAAGGAAGTAAATCAAATGAGGTATTAAAGTCACAATTGGGAACTGTTTTGTTGTCAAATGTAAACTTAAACACTTATATGTTGACATAAGCATAACAAGAACAAGATAAACATATAAAAATAAAGAATGAACTCTCCTATACCCCAAGGTCTCCAAAGATAGATGTCTGACATACTTCAGGAACATGTGAAATATCTGGTTCTCTGGAGTAAAGTGACAGCTCAAAGACTTTAAAATAGGTAAAGATGAAAACAAGGAGCGTGGCCTTAGGGATCCAAATGAAAATTGTCCCTTCATTCTATGTGCGTCTTCTCAGTATTTGAGATTGAACAGAGTACTGCTGTGGTGGACTCTGCCACTGAGCTGCATCTCCAACCCTCTTTTCTTTTTATTTTGAGGTAGGTTCCACTAAGTTGCCCAGGCTTCCCTTGAACTCACTCTATATTCTAGAAAGTCTGAATTTGCAATACTCCTGCCTCAGCATCCATAGTAGCTCTGAATCCACAGCCCTGGCTCTAAGTATATATTTTTCTAAAGGCTATAACAGAAACAAAGAAGAAATAGAAAGCGCAGTTATAGCCACTGAGAATGATGGCTTTACCCAGTGTGTCATACAGTGGAGATAGAAAAATAAAAAAGGTTTCAGAATCTATCTCTTGCCTATATCTGATATACTGTGTACTAGAAATAAGAAGCAGGGTTGGATAACAGCCAAGGTATATTGGGGATTTAACTTGATCAAAGATCAACACAATTCACTGAAATTCTGAAGAATAATATGTGATTGGATGAAAAATATTTTGCTAAAATGTGTTGGAAATGTCAGTTATATTTAACAAATGGCATATATCTGTTGTCTTTTCCAGTTGGTTCTACTTTACTTTGTACATGTTCAAAATATTCTAGCTTAGATAATGTCACATTCCCCACCCCACCCAAATCCATCAGAAGTCCTCCTAAACACCTCTAAATGTTTTGAATTTGATTATCAATAAGCCCAAAACGTGAAATAGAATGTGATTCCAATGAGACACAGAAGCAAATGTAAAATGTTTTGAAGAACTTTGGTAGGTGTTCAAATGGAATTACAAATGTGTCTTCTAACTAAAGAGTATCCTGATAAGTATATTCCACTGTGCAATTACGTTATCCGAGGAATTGTAATAAGGACCCATGACCTTGCGTATATAAATAGTATGGGTGTTTAACCTTGTTCTAACCAGAATATCCAGATAAATATTTTAAGCTCAGTGGGGAGCTCAGGTCTGCAATGAGGCAGAGAAGGTGCTAGTTTTTTAAGGATGTGAGGAGAGGGTGAAAATCTAAGACCTAGATGCCCAGTGACAGCAACAAGGATTGTCAGTTGTTAGAAGAAGTCTGACCGCAGTTCAGAAGAGACCATTCCAGACCACACAGTTCCGGGTGGGGGGAGAGGTTTATTCAGGAGATAGGGCAAAGGTGGGGAAAAGAAGGTAGAAGGATAAGAGAGAAGTAGAGGCCGGCCATGACCTCATGGAGAGAGAGGAAAGGGGAGGAGACAGAGAGGCAAGAGGGTAAGAGTTAAGAGAGAGAGGGTAAGAGATTAAGAGATTAACAGAAAGAGGAGGGGGCAAGCAGCCTCTTTTATAGTGGGCCAGGCAACTGCCAGGTAACTGTGGGGAGGTGGAATTTAGACAGAATATTAACATTCCCGTTTTGGTTTAATTAAAAAAGAAAAATTTAAAAGAGGTGACGGTGAAGCAGGAATAGGGTCATTGTGATATCTGGCTACTTCCTGCTGGCATTGGGGGTGATGTGTCTTTAGGGGGAACATAGAAGAATGAATAAGGGGATGTTTGTCCGGTCTTAGGAGAGTTGGCTGTTTCCTGCTGTCCAGGGTCTATGGAGCCATCTGAGGATAGGTCAGAAGGAACAGGTCCAGTAGAAGAAGCTGTGTGTGTGACAGGAGATGGAGCATCTGGAGGTTGCTTCTCTGGAGCTGTTCTGGATGTGCCTCGACTGGATAAGATGTAGGGAATAAGATAAAGTACATTTGGGTGAAAGAAAAAATTTCTAAGTTGTATATTTGAAACCCAGAGGGATCCCACCCATTGGAATAGGTAAGTGGGAACTTTAGGCAGATATACTTATACAGATGGCGTCTATTTGGTCCATGAGAGGTAGATCTGAGTGGGTTTCCTGTAGCTTATAAGTTTACAAAAGAGATAACAGCATGAGTTAATAACAGGAGCAGTCTTTAAGATGAACCTTTGTTGGATGGTATAGTGGAATATTTTATTAGAGATAGAGGTAGGCAAGTTTATAGGAAAGCAGATATTAGGACAGTGGCATAGCAAGAAGAGGAAATATGAAGCATTTAATTGATGGCAACTGAGTTTAGGTAATGAGGTAACAGATTACATCTGTGAAAGGTTAACTGTCAAGGTAGTCAGAAGTCTGAAAGAATAAACAATAATCTATCAGTTGTATATTATTTTAAAAAATGACAGAGTCCACTAGCCAACAGTTCCCATGGTCTCCATAGTCTCTTGGGCAAAGTCAGTTTGGCTTCCAAGCACAGAAGATGTAGGGCTTTTTCTCTGTGGAATGGATACACGTGACATGAGAAATGACTTACCATGGTTTAGCCAAGTCATTTGACTCAGAGCATCCAGTTTTGTCCACTGCATTTGTTAGTGACTGTATCATCGCATACAATCCAGGCCGTATCTTCTAGGTGTCTAAGTCTTCTGAAACCATCTTGGGTCAATTGTTACCGGCTTTGGGAATTCTGTCAGCCATAACTTAAATATAGTATTAGCAAACTTCTGACAAGATTGAGAGCCATAAGGATTAATTGTAACTGAATAGAATTTAATAGCAGTAGTAAAAATCTATTAAGACAGGATAGGAAAGAGTCTTAAGTAACTTTGGCAGGTTCTGTAGGTAGAGAAAAGCACATTCTTGTATAAGCAAAGAAACATTTGGCTAGGACCAGAATAAGAAAGCCGGCAACAGTAGCATAGGATCATATGGCTGGCAGGTCGGGGCTGTGGGCCACAGGTGCTGCAGGTCAGGTCCGTTATGGCAGCAGGGTGGGACTTCCTACTAGCATCTGGAAGTCACTGCCCAGTGCCTCTGGCGGCTAGAGTCTTCAGTGGGCAAGGAAAAACATGTCACAGCAACATTCATGTTAGCTGCTCCTGTGGAAGAAGGCACCACTAACACTCACTTTACAGGTCCCAGGCAGTGAGGGAGAAAGAGAGAGAGCCTCCCTAGAGTGCACGGGCAGCCAAGCCCTTTGAGCACATGGGGAAACAAATCTCAGAGAGGGTCCCTGGCAGAATGTAAAAAGAGACCCAGAGCAGAGCTAAGGAACTGAGAGGAAAGGAGCAAGCAGAGTCCCGGACCCACTGCTTTTCAGGCAAACCTGCTGAGCCAAATGGTCACAGCTGGCCTCAAATGATTTTTTTTGGGGGGGGAGGGGAAGGCCTACATCAGCAGGGGGCCGATTGACCCCTGGGGGAAACACTCTAGGAACTAGAGCTTGGAGCCAGTGCTCCTGAGAGAACAGTCTGTCCAGGCCTGACCTGGGGTACTCAGCTGAGAGAAAGAAACTGTCTCAAGAGGAGAGGAAAAGTGTCTCACCAAAGAGGAGCTCTAGAATGAGGGTCAGGGAAGCAAAGGGTTAGCTCTGAGCTCAAGAAATCTTTCCTGGGACCATGTAGATAGTTACTCTGATCACTGGGGAATGGTAAAAAAATACCTGGGGTGGGGAACAGGCAGAACACATGGAGGGATTAGAATGAAAGTAACTGAATGCTTGGATATAGGGAAGTTTTTCATTTACCAGACTGCTGTATGTATGTATGAAGACCCTTTAAAATAACTGGGTCTAGTGTGCCATTAGGTGGCTACTTTAAACCATTATCTAGAGGATACCAAATTCAGACCTTATTGCAGAGATGTATCAATTTGGAAGGCCTCATATCATTTGTTAATTTTAGAGACCTGAGGTTTTTAAGGAGACAAACCAGTGGGGTGTCTGGGGGTGCAGCCGAAGACAATGTAGCACCCATTGGGTGACAGGGGTGGGGGGAGTTACCGAGCTATTCATAGAAAGGCAGTAAGAAATCAGGCAACTGCCTAGATAATCAGGTCATCTTGAGATTACCTAGGGGCCTCGGCGAACTCCTGAAGGTGGCCAAATGCAGTTTAACCTGGTACCAGGATTTCCAGCAGCTGCAAGAGCTCAGAGTGGGGAGGGAGACTGTAAACTGCTTTCGAGGGGTGGGGGGAGTCACCCAGTGGCCAATGTCCTAAGTAGTAGTTCAGCTAGAAGGCCAGTCATAGGGACTGGGGCAGACAAATGCCAACACCTCTCAGCCCAGGGAAGGCTGGTCAGACCTTATCTGGGTGTCTAGGGTCCCTCCTGCCAATTGGAATCTCCTTACCAATCAATATGCCAGTGTGTGTTTGCAGGCTTATGCAGTCTGGTATCAGGAAAATGGAACTGAGAGGTCTGTGTGGGCCTGTCTGGCTGCCTAACCCACATGATGGAATACCACATGGTGGGTCACAGACAGAGTTAGTCTGTAGCAGTGGTGGAAATTTATGCAGGCAGTGATGGAGTCCATCTGGTGTAGAAGCAGTTGCAGCAGTGGTAGAGGAAGGCCACGTGGCTTCGGTCCTGCTGGCAGCACAGCGGTTCCCAAAGTATTCGAATTTGGTCCAACGCACTACTGTTAGTTGTTAGAAGAAGTCCGACCTCAGTTCAAAACAGACCACTCCAGACCACACGATCCCAAGGGGCGTGGCGGAGGTTTATTCAGGAGATAGGGCAAAGGTGGGGAAAAGAAGGTGGAAGGATAAGAGAGAAGTAGAGGCCGGCCATGATCTCGTGGAGAGAGAGGAAGGGGGGAGGGAACAGAGAGGCAAGAGGGTAAGAGTTAAGAGAGAGAAGGTAAGAGATTAAGAGATTAACAGAGAGAGGATGGGGCAAGCAGCCCCTTTTATAGTGGGCCAGGCCTACCTGGCAGTTGCCAGGTAACTGTGAGGAGGAGCATATCTGGCTGTTGCCAGGGAACTGTGGAGGTGGAGTTTAGACAGAACACTAACAAGGATGGTGCAGTGTTCAAGTCCAGGAAAAGAAAGAACCCAATGATCTGCCAAAAAGAAGGGGAGAGATTATAATACCTCAGAAAAAATATTTCCTGAGTATGCGATAAAGTGGTTCAAAATTGGGCTTGTTGTAAAAGAACCCAAAGAGGAATGCAAACATGAGTGTCCTGCTTGGAATTCCATTCTCCATTTGAGCTGCAATGTAATTTAATCTTTATCTAAAAATTTAAAATATTCTCTGGTTTAGTTTGCTTTGCTTTACTGTTTTGAAGTGGTCACTTCCATGTTGGCCAGGATGATGTGTTAAAATCATGTGATCCTCTTTCTTCAGCATCCTGAGCATGTGCACTGTTATGTAAGTGTGTGCCGCTGTGCAGAAAAAATTACATTGTAAAAATGTCCTCCATTTTTCCAAAAAAAACAAAAAACAAAAATAGAAACAGTGACCTCACAGTTAGTTTTGTTTTGTTTTACACTTAGAAATATTCTTAATTCTTCTTGGGAACTTGCTGATCTTGGAGGTAGGATTGAAATGTTAGCCTGACAGAATTTGTCTACAAATGTTAGCTAATACATGAAAGCAAAACAAATTGAAAGTGACCTAGAACAGAAATTAGAAACAATTAGTCCATGTGATGCGTGGTCATTGTAAGGGCTCTCTGTGTTTGACTTAACATCAATTGCCATTAAATGAGAATAGATCACCTTAAAATAATTGATTTACATGGAATATTAGTCCTATAATTTACCTGAAAAGCTAGCCTAAAAGTGTTTCCATTGGCTTTCAGTCAACACTGATATAAATTTGAAGTAGATATCCTAAATCTTGGTTGACCTCAGTATATATCACATAGTGTTGAGGTATTGATAGTCCTTACCTGGTGTTATTCCGCTTGCCATTGGGATATTTTATTCAAACTTTACTATGTCATTTTTCATATTTATGTGCTTAGATTTTACTTTTCTGATGCATTTACATTTAATACAAATGTATTTTGTTTGAAAATTGATGATATTTAAAAATATATTTCAAAAAGTTTCTAAAATTAAATATATGTTTGAGAACAAGCAAAAGAAACTTGTCCTTTGCCAATTCGTTCCAAACATGATGACTATTCCTAAGAACAGCTCCCATTATTCATCCTTTGCTCCTCAAAACATTATGACTGTTCCTTACCATAGCTTTCATGATTCAGTTGTGCCTGTTGTGTGAACACCCAAAACCACCCAGGAGCCGACTCTGATGCAATCACACTAGGGTGTCTTTATTTCAAGGTTGAACTTGGGCTTACTCACCACCACCCCTGACACGCAGGACAAGATGGTGAAGCAGCCCTGATCCTCAACTGGACAAGGTTTTATAGGAAATGGTGAGCAAGTAAGGGGGTTTCCAGCCGCAAGTATCTAATTGTATGACTATTGCAAGTCATACAATTATGACTTAGGTGGGTGGTCTGAAGCAAAACCATGAATAAGGACAAACAGTCTGAAAGTACATCTGAAACCAACAATCAGACTAGTCTTTGATTGACTGTTGCTAGGAAGTAGCTAGGGAGTAGCTCTGGGATATGGGCTAAGCACGAGTCCCTTCCTGGTACTTGAGTGCAGCTTGGGATTAGCTGCAGGTCAAATTTTTGGGCTTTTTTTTTTTTTTAAATGGAACTTGATGGAGTAGGTTTGACCTCTCAGTTTATCCCTTGTTCTCCAAAACACAATAACTAGGCCTATCTACAAAGAAAAAAATTGATTTGATTCATTGGACTGCAAAAAACTATATGCTGTATTGGTTGACATAAATCAGCAACATAAGGAAAGCCCTTATCCCTAAATTCTAATTGGTGGGGAAATGTAAGAATAGCTTGGCACAGGTGTTTGTGATTTGAAAGCTTAAATATTCTGTGATATCAGAATAGCAATTTAGCTTCTGAGTCTTTTCCACTGCCCTCATTGATCAGTGGTGGCTTGATTACAATAAATTCTTGTCATCTGCAATGACTTGGTATTTGAGTTGTGTTGGATCTATATACGCCATAAGAATATATTTCAAAAAAATAAAACAAGTATTCTCAGTAATTATGTAACACATTCTACCCATGACAATGTTGAGGGGACTTTTAATGGGAAATTATTCATCTTAAACTAGGAAAGATATCCAGTGGTTATTTCCTTTAGGGCATCTAAGCCTTAATTATTGACCTATTTTTCTCAGAACACAAAGTCAAATGTCCTGTAGCTGCCACAACCCATCTTATTTTGTCCTTAGGTTCCATGTAAATCAAAGTTAAAATGTCTCTGAATTTCTTGCTTTTCTGTCAGATCCTGTTGTGGTCTGAATAAGAAGCCTCTCCTCCAAAAAAAAATCCAAATGTGAGAGGCTTGAAGTTCAGAAATAGTGCTGTTGAAAGTGGTGATTAAACCTTGTTGGCATTAATTCATCTGTGGGTTAATTAATCCATTGATGAAATCATAATGATTCATTGTTAAGATAAGGGTTCTTATTTAAAATAAAGGTTGAGAACCTATATGTAAATGATTTATCTTGTCGCTGGCTTTTTCCCATCTCTTTGTCTCTTAGCTACCACAAAATGAAAAGTTTGACTGTCACATGCCCCAGCCCATTGTCTTCTGCTCACAATGATCAAGTAACAGCAAAACCACGTGACCACCTGCTGACACTATGAAACAGTGAGTCAAAAAATTCAGCTCTCTTCCTTGAAGCTGTTCCTTAGAAGACATTTTGTCAGAATAATGCGTATCTGACTATCACAATGACCTTTACTGTCCAAAACCACTTTACAGTACTACCATCCAGTCTCAAACCTGAGCTCCTGACACTTCTTCACAGCTTCTTACACTTTCTTCTCTTCTTAATGACTTTTGCATCTTGGAAAAAGATAAGAATTTTGCTAAACACTCTTTAAATTTGAAATATCTTACTAGTTAAAAAGTTATAGTTACATCAGGAATACGTGTTTGGAGAGAGGGAAATTAAGAGTGCTATTCCTTATGGCAACTGTTAAAGGACACATTATAATCACATATATTATCCATGATATTAAGTTAGTGTGTTCACCACATTTTTTCACAATACATACAGGGTTTTTAACATAATTATCAATGTGCATAATTTGCCATGAACACATTGGTTTATGGTAAAAAGACTGTGTGATATATGGCCATTTTCATGTGCGTGTGTGATGTATGTTGTGCAGTGTGTGTGTATGTGTGTGTGTATGTGTGTGTGCACACATACACACACACGAGCATATGTTGGCTTATCGAGGTCAGAAAATGTTGAGTGCCTTTCTCTATAGCTCTTACTTCCTCACCTCTACTGGCTGACAGAAGTTCTTACTTATTGTCTCTTTTGCCCAGCCATTGACTGTTCAGCTTTTAATGACAAATTTAATGACAAATGCATTCAGTGAATATTTTATTTTCCGAGTGAAGAAAGCCCACAGAGGCTTTACTCAATCTTCCCTTTAGTCTCCAAGTTGTAAGAATGTGTAATGAAAATAAAATAGGTTAAAAATATTCTTCTAAAACTAGAGAAGCAAATACAAAGAAGATTCAACTAAACTAAGAGGACTGAAGGATCTCAGTGGAATTTTTGTTGAAAGTAGAATTGAATCAGTACATAGACAGAAGCAATACAAGGAGAGGTATTACAACACAACAAAAAGACACAATGTACTACCTCAGAATTCACCATTGATTAAAAAAAAAATCTATTGCCCAAGCTGTGGAAAACCAATGTTGGACAAAAATCAATGAAAACAAGATAATTGTTTATTTTTAGCAATGTAAACTGTAGTCTAAATGAGAAAGGTGTCCCTGAAAAACAATGTGCTTTGAGAATCAAAATGCACTTCAAATTGGTCACTCAGATTTAACTTGCTGCATTCAATTTTGTGCAGAGTCAGGCCTCCAGATCCCTGATGCTTTGTGATTAGAGGATTTTCATAAAAAATTGAAACCAATGTGCTTTATCTTGGGTGAACATTATTCCTATGGACAAGGTATGAGTTCATATTTTTTGTTTATGAAAAGTGACATCTTACCCATTGTATATGGGAAAAAACTGCAAATTTTAATATATTTGTAGTGAATCCCATCTGTTTTAAGGCCTGGAAGAAGAGATAAAGTACAGATATCATTTGATCTCAAGTTTTATTCACTACAGTGACAAGCATCAACCCATAACACACACATGCTGTACCTGACTCAGAAGTAAGCACCAGAGTGGATCACAGGTAGGACTCACGATCTCTCCATCGCTCCTTTTTCTGGGACATTCAGGCCCAGAGCAATGTGGTAACAGTTTTCTGTTGCTGGTCTCAGGATAAGATTTTGGGGTGGTTGGACATGCCTCAACCTCAGTCTTCCTTCAGACTAATTACCTCAGTCACATAGCTTTCTCACTTTACACACAAATGCCATTTTTAATTAGTTAAAAATTAACTACTAGGTGGCAACTCTAATGGAGTATATATGTGGAGGTATGCTTACAACTTCCAGATTGTAATGAGAAAGCAAGCATAATATACAGAAGAGCTCATCATTTCACAGTGTGAAAGACAACACTGGTGCTTTTGTTTCTTCTTGAGCCTATACAGACTAAATTCATAAAAATAAAAACAGGGTGTATTTATGTAGAATTATATAGGCTATGCAATTTTATGTACTTTCTATGTAGAATTTATATCAAAAGAAAATACCCAGATAACTAGCATATATTAAATGAAGAATAAAAGTGTGAAGAATCAGTTAACTCAATTTTGATTCTATGTATGCCTGATAATAAAAAACAGTACTAACAAATAGAGAACAGACAGGGGAATGAAGTGAAATATACAAACCAGAAGTAAACTCAAACAAAAGAATAAATATAACTTGACACAGATGGAAAAGAAATTCGAAATGAATTAAATAAATAGTGCTCTAGTAAACAAAACATACATAAATCTAGGAATAAATAAATACATAAGAATTGGGGCTTATCTATACACTTCACAGGCATAAGAAGTTGATAGACTCTCAGCCCCAATCAGTAATGTGTTATCTTCCATAGATCAAGTCCCTACCCTTTCTTGTCAACAATAACAATAGAACTTCTTCCTTATGCTCTTACTTTTATCACAGGGCAAAGCTACTCAGGTAGGGAGTGTTGCCATTCTGTCTTCAAGGACAAACATTTATAAGAATCTTATAGAAGGAATCTTTTAAAACACAAGGAGAATCTCACAAAAACTCACCTGACACCCCCCCCAAAATCATACCCTCCCATCTAATTAAAAAGTACCCCCTCTGCTGAAGGAAACAGATTGATCCATCTGTGCCGGTCCCTCCACACTACAGTCTTACTCTGCTTTTTAAGGGGACTACACACCATGTGACAATCTTATTCAGTCTTTTTAAGGAGACTCCTCTAACAAAGCTTCCTGAGTTCATTCTCTGTGCCTCTGTTAGAGTTATTTCATCCTTAGACATAACATTTTCATGTCTGGTATCAAATACCATTGGCATGTACAAACCCACCTTTAAAAAAATAATAATAATCGGATAAGTCTCTTCCTCCCCAAATTTATATTCTCCACTATACAAGATTATTTGAGTATGCTTAAAACATTTCCTATACTATTAAGTATTTGTTATTTCTCTGCTTACTAATAATTTTATTTTTTAAACTATCTGACAGGAAAATGCAATAGCTATTCAGTTTCTCAAAACTCAGATGAGAAATTTCAGTGTTTAGTTGCCCCAAATATCTTAACAGCTATGATATTATACTGTGCCCCTACTGATTACCTTTATGCATAAGGCATACCTCTTTTAGGATCCTAGCATGGAAGAATGTGAATTCTTAATCTCTCAATTCTGTGGAGGTAGAATTAGCTATTTTAGCATACTTCCACTATTATATCACCATCTTATCATTAAATTTCTGAGATTCTCCAGAAATAAATCTGCACGTGACTGAGCACATTGTACATTTCATGTTAACAGTCATTTTATTTTCGTGTAACAGAGTCTTCAGCAGCTTAAAGTTCTCTAATGAGAATACTGCAGACTGAGGCGCTTACATGGCAAGCATATGCAGACATCTTGAGAAGGTAGGAAGTCCAAGCTATCCCTGCTGACAGTTCTGCTTTCACAAGACAGATGCTCTCTTATAGCTTCACAAGAATGCGAGAAAAAGTGTGCACCGAAGAAAAGGAGCCCTTTCTGTGAATACTTTTTTCATAATAATTCCACCATCGGGATCTGGTTCTATAGTCCAAAAAACTCAACTCTACATGTCTCTACTCTGAGTGTCTTGATGCAATATTTAGTATGTCACGGAAGAATCAGAGAAACACAGACAGAACTCTCCTAGTAGGGCTTACAGCCCTAAAGAAGCACAGCACCCCATAATGACCTAAAATCTAGATATGTGTCCTCTATTCATTCAAGACACTTCTTCAAACTTATACAGGAGTCAGAAATATAGACTTAATTTTATACTCTAGCCTCAATAATTTTTGTTTTATATCTGTATACATTTTCACGTATAATCTCTATAATGTTATGGATAATTTCTGGGAAGAGTTTTACAGGCATGTAAGTACTTACAGAGGCCACATGTCAGCCTCAGCTGAGTTGCTCTATGCTTCTACACCTTGTCTTTTGAGATAAGGTCTCTCAGTAAACCTTCTCAGTGTAATTCTCCATTTCAGCTGCTGTGACTGCCAGTGACCTTTGTGAACATCACGTTTCTCCCCCCCCCCCCCCCATATCATTAGGGATATAGACACACACTGCCACCTGACTATACGATTTCCTTTGAATCTGATCTCAGGTCCTCAGACATTTTGCTGCAAATGTTTTACACACTAAACCAGTCTTCTGTCCCTGCCATATCTTAACTCCTTCTTACTGAACATAAATTTTACTTTACATGCTTAATATTCATTAACATTTCTAGTTTCCATGCTCAAGATCTCTCATCAATAACAATAAATTGTGAATATTTTCCATAAGTAGAAATCTTTCACAGTAAATATGGTCTACATAAAAGAGTTCATAAAGGTAACTAAGGTAATAAGAGTTCAAAGGTAATAAAGTTGTTGAGACCCATAGAGAAGGCTGGCTCATGGCTCCTTTGTGGTGCATATTTCATTTCTCTTAATTCTTATGCATTACTAGGTTACGAGAAAGTTGAGTATGTAATCAGTTTCTATTCTTAAACATGTAGTTTCTTGTTTGCATGCCATACTGCTCTATCTTAAATAACAGCGTAATCTCAGATGGAAGTTAAAATTTGTTGGAAGTCACATAAACGAGTAAGCGCCATCGTCATATAATCTGTAATAGTCAATGTTTCTTTAAGCCTCTTCACTTTGAAGGTCTGTTAAAATAATAGGAAAATAAAGTGAATTCCAGGCTTCCGTTCAAGTGAAATAGCATAAGTCTTTTTATAACGTTGTGTTGAGGGTAATATTTAAAAAGCATTGCACGGTCCTGCTCTTTTCCGAAAGGCCGCCATGATCCTGACTAGCAGCGACCAGAGGTTAAAAGCTGTATTCCACTGCCACCGCTGCTCCACTCAGACCGAGGCTACTGGGCCAGAAGCACCGGTCCTGGCATCCACCAGACACCAGCGTGGCTGCTAGATCTGCCAATCTACCACGCTGTCCACAAGGCTCGACGGAACGCCAGGCAGTACCTGCCATGCCCGCGATTCCCGGTAGAATGAAAACTCTCAAAGCTCAAAGATATCCAATTGGCTCATATATTTGGAAATGCTCAATAAACTAGATTCCCACACAGTAGAGTAGTTAACCCAACTAACTAACCTAGATATGAATAACTACCTACGATTGATAAAGACACGCGGATATCTCTGGCCATCTTCTCTCCTACTCTTCTCCCCTTCCTCTCCTCTGTCTCTCCTCTCTTCCCACATTAGCTCCACTGCAAACAATGTAGCAGCAGCAGGAAACCATCCTGCTAAAACATTGAACTTAATTTTATATTAAAATATGATAATATTCCATCATGGCTTGAATAAGGCTTTGCTCACCAGCATATTGGTTGCTGGACAGCTGACTCAATTGTTATGCATGTAGATGCTCCTGCAGAGAACCCGTTCTCAGTTCCCAGTCACCTGGTGGCTCACATATAGCCATCTGTAACTAAAGTTTCAGAAGATACTATTCCCTCTTCTGTTTCTTGTGAGCACTGCACCCATATAATGCAAATTCATACAGGCTAAACATAGAAGAGAAAAATAAATCATTTTTTAAAGTTTTCTTAAAATATATAAGTACATACAAAGGGGCACATAGTATAAATCTATGATACTACTGATCAACTTTCCAATAGCTAAAAATGAATGAGGAAAGGATTTTGTAAGAGATGACTAACAGATAGGCCTAAGAAGCCGGGAAAATAAAGGTCAAGTTTGTCAATGAACGCAGGTTTTTCTTTTGTTGTAAAAGGTCACAGCTGGAATTTCTGGTTGCAGACACATAATAAAAGCAGGTGTTCTGTCACTTACATGCTTCCAAGTAAAAGCAAAGATAAAGTAAAAGTAAATGACTTTTCCTGAACCAGGAGAGCACTGAGTTCACAGCACGAACTACCAAACTGAGGACTGGGAAATGGAGCAGAAGAGTTAAGCTCTGCTCTTGTAATAGGAGCCCTGGGAGCAACACAATCCAGACCAGGAACTGATTCATGATGAGCTCAGCACAGCTGAGAGTGAAAGGCTTCTGAGTCACAATTATAGTAGGAACTCCTTGCTGCAATGTTTACCAGACACTCCATAACGTCCTTAAAATGAAAATATAAGGGAAGCTGTTTAAAGATTTAATAATGAAAGAGAGATCAGTCTTTGTGACACATACTCAGAATGTCACCATGGTGAAGACAGCTCTTTATACATAAAAAGCGTTACATCATGATCACGAGTTATAATTGGTTTCAAAGGGGAAAAGCTTCAAGAAAGAATCCAGATAAGGGAATTCTCTAAGAAGCAAACTTGAAAAAGCCAAGCAGAAACATGAGAGAGAAAATAGTAAAGGCAAACAAATCTGAAGCTGAAACCCGACCTACAGAAACTAAGAATAATTCAACTGCTAGCCTGCTTAAAAGGAATCTGGGAGCTGCAGTGGCCGAGACCCAGGTTGTTCATTCCTTTCGACAGAAAATATTCATGAGACCTAACAACACAGACAGGAAATGGAGGAAAGAAATGGAGAAAAGAGAGGATGAGATTTAGGAAGAGCAAGCACATGATGAGGAACAGCTAAGGAGGAAGGGGAGGAACAAGAGGAGGTGAAACAAGAAGAGATAGAAGGACAAACAGAAGAAAAATGAGAAGGTAGAACGAGAGAACAGAGAGAGAAAAACCAATGAAGTAGAGGGGTGCCATCAAAATGTGCTTTGTTTGACATGTGGATCATTGGCATTCTAGGTGGCATGAACAGCTTCATCAAGGAAGAAGAGGCTGAGATGTCGAATGGGAGTTGTAAGACTGTGAGACTAAAGATTTCATTGCGGAAAGCAGAACTGGAGGCACAGAAAGATGGAAGACAGATTGAGGCTCTGAACTTTACCATTTGTTCAGAGGCTGCTCTTGGCTCTCCTTGAAAACCCGGTGAGATAACATAAGTCAGGCATTTTGATTCCTTGACAGGTGTTGCATTGTACCAGATATTTGCTATTGATTGTAGCTTCCAATCTCAGAATTGCACGAGAAGAAACTGATCAAGAATGTTCACACTGCTGTAAGTCTGAATTTGCTCCGTGAAAAACCCTGAGAAGTCAATTATGACAGAGATATCATTAAAACATCCTTCATGGAATGAGTCTCTTTCACAAAGAGACTCTCCTTGCCCTACAAAAACCACAACTCAGAATGAACTTGAGTGGACACCTAAAAACATACAATTGAAAAATTTCACTAATTATTGTATATTTCTTGATATTTTCTCCTGTTCCCTTTTCAGTATTTTAGCTTTAACCAATTTCATCTCTGAATGAACAACTTCAATAAACTCCAAACTCATATTTTTTTGAAGTGTTGTCTCTATCTTGAAAACAAACACTCAGAAAATTCTTCCTACACATAAGGTGGGTCTTATTACTAGTTATTGGTTAATTGTCCATTACTGAAGCATAACACTTAGAATAGTCAACTGACAAAAGTATTGTCTCACAGTTTTGTATGTTTCAATCCACAACCTATTGTCAAATTAGCCTTTGCTACTCTGGTGGAATAGTTCAGCCTGGAGTCAAAAGAAACGCAAAGAAAGAAGCTGTCCATTAAAATGGACTGAAAAATAACTTATTATGAATTTTTTCTTTTTAATATAATCACCAAAATATTTTCCAGCAACAAGTACATTGTCTTTCATGAAGTGTAGAAATCAAAGTTTTTTAATAACAAGGATTTAATATTAATTTCTTATATTTTCTATGTGCGTAAGATTCACGTTTTGCCATCAGATTTAAATAAGATTTTAGACATTGTCAGGAGGACACTAATTTGTCAGAAGGCTGATAATTTCTTGTTAGCATGTCCTATCTTGCTCTGTTCAAAAGAAAGTAGGACCTAGAAAAGAATTAACAACACCCTTGGCTCCTAAGAAAGATATGTTTGGAAGCTCAAACAATCAGAGCCACACTACTTATAACCTCCTGGGAGTTGCTCTGAACTCATGGCAGTCTATAAGTTAAGTAGTGTTTTCATAGGTGCTAAAACACAAGATAAATGTATGGTTGCCATTTTTTTCGATTTTTGATGATAAATAACTGGATAAATGTCCCCTCTATAAGAGGAAATATTCTCATATCTAATTTCTGCTTATCTCCATAGTTAGAATGGTTCACTGCCATGCTTGTAATCATTGACAGAAGAAAACAATATAGAATAAGGATAGTAAATGTATGATTAAGTTTCTAGATTAAGGCAGGAATCCCTGAGCTGTTCACAATGTATGTACCAGAAAGACTGCAAAGTAGCAAATTGTACTATTTCTGGTCCCTGTGGTCAGTGGAAAATCACAGCCATTGTGGAAATATCTATAGAGTGGCCAGTAAGACTTTATTAAGGTACAGTCAGACTATCAAGTGAGATGACACAGAGGGGCTTAGAACTGACAGAGACAATTTGTATGTTAATATAAGAATATGTCACCATATATTTAGAAATTTTTAAAATCATTGCTTTCTGATTTGCACAAGGATCTTTAAATTTGAACTGAGGTATGGTGTGTACTACAGAACACACACACATAGACACACACTCACAAACATGTTGGTTTACAGAATGTACAGCACTGGAGTGACTATGTAAATTCAATGACTATAACAAGTAGTCCACCATTGGAGACATTAGGAATAACCTTGATGGCAGAGATACTTGAAAACAAATGAGGGCAGGGCAATGTTTGTCTCTGCATATAACACTGAATTTTGATTTAAATTTATACTTGTTCTTCTAAGATACAATTTACTTGAAGTTTGAGTGGAAATTAAGCGTATGTAAGTTTGTGCACTTATAACACAAGGTTTTACACAGTTTCTAGAACGTTCAAATGAGAAGACGTGAGGATCAGAGGCATGCACAAGGAAGTATCCATCAAAAGGACAGAATATGGTGGTAATCAATACAAGTGTTTCTGCTAAGAAGCTCTAAGACAGATCTCCCTTAGAGAATCTCTTAGAGAAGAGGTGTCATGTGTTGTGATAGAAGGCAACTCAGAATAAATATATCAATGGCATGCCCAAAGCTATTTCATATAAAAGTATAATTCACTGGATGCAGTTCTTGGAGGCAACCAAATGGTATATTCTGTTTATGCAGATTTCAATGAACATATACTTTATAATAAAAACTAGGTACATTTCTGAAATTATGTTCAAGGCACAACCCAAAATACACGGGGGCATGGGTATCAATGTCACTTTTTGCTAAAGGCTAAATCTTTATAAAATTAATTTTATAGTGAAAGAAACATGGCTAACACACAGACATATGCAGAATATACTCTGAGTATACAGGACCAAAAATGATGGTGAGAGTTAAGGAAATTTCTGTCTATGATAGTCTCTTTGATGTTCCCACAGAGAAGCATAAGCACCACTTTATTATTCTACTTGAGTGTGACTTCAGGCAAATGCTTAACATTACCATTTCTCATGTATGAGGTTGTATGTGAGTTAAAATTTGTGATTTCCAAGGGTTTCAGCTTTCACCTAAACATTTTTCCTCTATATGTATAGAGTAGCAGCTGATTGCAGCCATGTTGGCTTTAAAGTTACCAAAGGTAAACAATGAGGACTTCAAAGTGGAATACAACAAATGTGGTGAGAATATGGTCTTCAGGACATAAAGACCATGAAAAACAAACTCATCCAACCTCAGCTTTCCTGCTTGTATGATTTAATAATAATATTTATACAATAAAGTGTGGCAATTATCCATGAGATAATGCTGCAGCGACTCCTGGGTATCTGTGCCTCTTGTACATTCAAAGCAAACTTTTAACTCATATGTATTCATACTAGAAAATAACCACTAGACTTTGAACACAGAACAAATATAAAAAAAAACATTTAATAATTTTATATGATTTATACTGTTTTAATGATGACATGTATGGAATGTTTAAAAATATATTTAATGTTTATGCTTGAATATTTTGATATTGACATACGCATAATGTATTTTGAGCAGATCCACCTCCCATTCCCTCACCTCCAATTCCCTCCCTGTGCCCACCACCACTTTTTTACTCCCAACCTCATGTTCTCTTTCTCTTGATCTATCTGTCTGTCTGTCTGTCTATCTGTCCATCTGTCTGTTTGTCTTTTAAAATTTAATATCACTGAGTCCACCTAGTGCTTTCTGTAGTTATACTAAAAAGTCATAGCTATATTGGGCTCAGGCCCTGACATCAGTCCATAACTGGGGAAGAATTTCTAGGGCAAAGCAGACACTGAGTCCAAGTGCAAAGGCAATGGATAGGCATAACACTTTGCCCACAGATTGACTTCCAGAGGATAAAAGCAAGTGTGGCCAGAAGAGAACCACAGGACACGGTCTAAAACACCGTGACCTGGTAAATGTTTCACCTCCTAGATTCTAAAACTGGCAGAGAGACAAACAGACACATAGACGATATTTGGAAGACAGACCGAAGATTAAAAGGTGATAAGTGACAGAAACAAATAGATGGACAGGAGGATAAATGGCACAGACAAATTGATGATAGTTGCCTGATAAATGATAGATATAAGGTAGTTGAAAAAGAGAAAGATGATGGTGATGATAAAGATAGATATAGATATATAGATGATATAGGTAATTGATATATGGTACTTAAATTATATCCCAGGCTCAAACTCAGAGCAATCTTCCTGTCTCCATTTATGAGTACAGAAATAAGACATGAACTAGAACATGAACGTAGACTTAAAAAAGAGATTTAAATGTCATGTTTGAGAGGTTAGATGAATTTTATGTTCTATAGGACTATTGAAGACTATCTTGTAGTTATTACAAAGATAATCCTATTGTGGTTTATACAGTTGTGAGGATGAGGCACAGATATGCAAACTTTCTTCTTAAGGGAGTAAAGCTACCTAGATGAGTTTGTAATAAACTTTGAAAGACTTCACATTTTTAGGTTATAGCCTGATCAATAAAGTTGGTAAACTGTAAATCATATTTATCAATTATATATTTTCTTATTTAAAAGCACTCTTGATGGCCAGGCATGACATTAATAACTGCTGTGTTTATGCTGAGCACTTTCTGCAGAAAATGTCAAGACTGGGTCCCAGAGAGTCTCAGAGAAAAATATAATGAAATGAAGGCAAAATGTGTAAATTTGAGAGTTGAGTCCAACAGGCTCCTTCTCAGACATGTCAACCTAATTGTTCTTTTCTTATTTCTAATTTGTGTAAATTAAGACTATCTATAGACACTCTGGAAGTTCTTTTGTTCAAAATTATAAGGCGTGAAGAAATGCTGCTGAGATGCAGAAAGTACCAGAAAGAGCCCAAAGCATTGAACTGAAAAAGGGCTGCCAACTCCATTCTTTTTTTAATGGAAAGGATCTTTCATCAGGCCCTAGAGGAGAAACAGAATCTTTCTTTGAGAATTTATTTTCTTAAAGACTTAGTCTTCCAGTATCACATGCCCTTTATAGAAGAAGCCAAGCTGCTTTACCTGGTCTGCTGATCTCAGTGCATGGAGGGCATTCTCACATCAAAACTGCCTCTTCACAGTCCACATGCACACTATACACATTCCTGCCTCAAATACGTCCACCCACATGTTTTGTCTCAAAATTTGCTTCCAGAGAAAACACCAGAAACACACATTCAACTCAATAACTTGTTAAAATCTTATCACAAGAAACAAGGGGTAAGTTCAAACTTAAAGACTGTGTGAAGCCAGTATCTTCACCTGGTCCATAACATTACAATTCTGTAGTTAACCCTTTAGAGATTTCCTGATTCCACATCAAAACAGCCCCTAGTCTACTGCTTTCTTGGACAACCCCATAAGCAATAGTGTTTGTAAATGTTCCCTATTCCTGTATTACATATGTTATCTTTATGAAGTCTGTGCAACTCTCTGAGACAAACCAGGATTGTTTCACTAAGACACTATAGTCATCACTCTGAAAATCAAACATCAAAAAAGCTAGCACACCTCCCTCCTTGTCCTCAGACTTCAGATATAACCTTGCTCAGATCTCTATCCACCTGCTTGCTATGAAGATGCTGCAGTTTTACTTTGTCACCAACTAAAAGCACTTAGCTAGTTCAGGTGGATGCCATTCTTTCCAGGAAAATAGGGGGCAACTGTGACACAGTATGTAGTAAGCCAAACTGTTGTGCCTTCTTCCAAGAAGGGAAGCTTTCTAGTTCTCTCTTTAATTGAAACATAGCACATGTGTTTATTGAGTACATTGTTTAGCCCAATACACAGGGGTAGCAGGTAAGGGGGACAAGCATTTCAACTTTTTATGTGTTCAAGATTTTATGTCTTGGAACTCCTGCATGCTTCTAGTTATTTTAAGATATATAGTAGATTGATTGATAGAGTGCTTGTCCTAGGGTGTGTGGGAAACTAGAAATCACTCTTCCCATACTTCTTACCTAACCATCCCCAGCCTTCTTCCCCAGAATCCTTCCCTGTCTCTGCTGATTATTCCTCAACCCCATTCCTATGTAACACTGGTTACATTCAGAATCTGTCTCTTGTGGTCAGTTTATATAATGCTCCAAAATATCATTTTATTGTTTCAAATGACAAAATTTATTCTTTGTGACTGAAGAGTATTGCAGTGTGTACATAACTCAAACTTTGTATTCATTTATGAGCTTTTAGGTTCATTTATTTTCTTAACAATTGTGATTAATGAAGAAACATTAGCTTCTCTTTTGACATTTCTTACTATTTCTGTAATTGAGATAAGAATGATCTGACCTGTTGAAGTGTTATCTTATTTAGTTTGAGTTTGTGTTTCCCTAATATATTGGCCGTCTTCATAATTTTTGATTGCCTACAAGTATATCATCTTTTGAGTATCTTGTTCAGACTTTCAGCCTATTTTTATTGGCCACTCAAGGTTTTCTGCTTAGTTTCTAGAGTTCACTGTATTTTTTTTTCTAGATACAAATCATGTGTGTTGAGAGTAGATTGAACTTTGTTGAATATTTACTTTGTCAAGCACATGCTCTCAGTTAGTAGGGTTACATTTGCCCATTTATACCATTGTTGTTTCTGGTTTTAGGAAACCTACCTAAACATTATTGCCTATGCTGAAAATTTGGAGTGTCTCCTATGTGTTGTTTTTTGTAATCTCGGAGTTTCAGATTTTATATTCAGAGGTTCAATTCATTTTTTATTGATATTGTATGTATGATGAGAAGAGAAATATTTCATTCTTCTATTTATTTATATCAAATCTTTCCAACACTGGTTGTTGGAAGAGACTGTCTAGCTTTACTGTCATGTGTTCTTGGCAACATTTTAAAAGAGCATTGCTCATATACCATTGAATTATTTTCTTATTAGGTATTCTGTTTCACTGTCTATGTGTTTGTTTTAATAGAAGAGCTGTGTTGTTCTTGTTACTAAAGCTTTATGTTATATTTTAATGTCAGATAATATGATATCCTAGATTTTTATTTTTACATTTTTTTCTCTATCTGGAGAATTTCCCCCTCAGAATCATGTAAGCTACTGCAAATAAACTTTAGAATTAATTTTCCATTTTTGTGAAAAAGTCATTATTTTTTTATTAGAATTGAATAAAACCAATATCTCCTTTTATGCAGTATCTTTATCTTTTTTACAGAATAGAGTTTATTGAGGGAAGGGGAGTTGAGAAAGGAGTAGATACAGAGAAAGACAGACAGAGAGAAAGAGATATAGAAAAGGGTAGAGGCTGGCCAGGAACACATTGAGAGAGAAAGAGAGGAGGAAGGGAGAAGGCAGAGAGGAAGAAAGGGGTCTGCAAGAGAGGAGAGTCAGAAAGAAAGAAGAGAGTCAGAGGGGGAGAGAGAGAGGAAAAAATCCAAACAGTCTCTTTCATAGCCAGCCAGTCCTACTTGGCTATTGCCAGGTAACTGTTGGGTGGAGTCTAGAAGAAATGCCAACATTCTTTTGATTTGTTTGAATTTTAAAAAGAAGAAACTAGAAAGAGGTAATGGTGAACTAGTAATAAAATTGTTGTGACCTTTAGCTACTTACTGCCGACTTTGAAGTATTGTGTCTCTGAGAAACCTAAGAAAATGGGAATGGGGATATTCATCCATTCTTAGAAGAGTTAGCTGTTTTCTTGTTGTCCAGAATCTATGGAACCATCTATGGGTAGGAAGAAGCAGGTCCAGTAGAAGCATCTGTGTCTGTGAGAGCAGACTGGAGCATCTGTGGGTTGCTTCTCTGAAGCTGTCCTGGATGTATGTTTTGTGTAAACACCTAGACTTGGAAAGATCCTAAAACACACATACACACTCACACACATATGTTAGAGGTAGAAAATAAAGTTAAGGACATTTGGGAGGAAAATTTTTTCTTATGTGTACATTTAAAACCATTATGTCTTGGTCATTGGGGTGAGGGGAGTTCCAGTTCCAGGGAACAGGAGAGGAATCCTACTCTTTGGAATAGGTAGCAAGGGGGAACTTAGGCTATTGATTGGAAAATGTACTTATCTGGATGAAGACTGTTTGGTCCATGAGAAGTAGATCTGAGTGGCTTTCCTGGAGCTTATAATTTTATAAAAAAGATAAAGTTGTTAACAGCATGAACAATCTTAAAGGTGAGCTTAAGGAAAACAAAACCTTTAGTGGAGCCGAAGGAGAAAGAAGGGCTTTCTCCTTCTGTCTAGGAGACTGGAAAGATATATTAATTTACCATACTGAAAAATATTTTATAGTTTGCATTTAGAAGACAATTAAAGAATACTTGGAAATTTTAATGATCTTATGAATATGATAGTTGATTATATAGTTTAGAATGAGAAACACCTTAAGTCGATAGTTAGAAGGCAATCAAAGGAAACATACATTTTTAAGTATAGATTCATAGTATAGATGTAGCATTAGAAGTAATTTAAGTTCATAGTTAGAAGATAACCAAACAAAATTTAAAGTTTAAACTTGTGATTATAAAACTGAATCCTATAGTGGAATGTTTTAGTAAAGTTAGTCTAATTTACAAGAACTATTTTGGTTAATGTTTCCTTTGAAGTCTTAATATAACAGTGGCACAATAACAGAAGAAAATATGAAGCACTTAGTCACTGAAAACTGAGTTTAGATTAATAAGTAGCAGAAAGTTACATCTGTAAAAGGTTATTTCTGAGCCTGTGTATCCTTTATTATAAAGCCTGTGAGTAAGGCAAACCTGTCTGTCTTTGAAAAGAGATCTGGTAGTCTAAACTACCTAACAAATTGACTAATGAGCTAGTAAAGTGTTGGATTACCTTGCAGTAAGGACATACAGGTCTGTTTTCTAAGCTGCAGTTAGCTTAGCTGTAAATGTAATTAGAAATTACAGGATTTCTCAGATACTGCGCCACCAACCAGACAGCATACACTAGCTGATATGAGGCCCCTGACACACATAAAGCAGAGGACTGTCTGATCTGGCCTCAATGTGAGAAGATGCTCCTAACACTGGAGAGACTAGAGGCCCCAGGGAGACTGGGGCATAGGAGGTATGGGATGGGGATCAGTAGGGGGCGCAGACTGGGAGAGGTATGAAGACTGGACTGTAAAAAAGGATTAAAGAAAAAGAAATTTAAAAGCTGTCATAATGGGAGGGGCTTGCAAGGTTGGGAGTGGGAGGAAACAAGTGGCAAGGTCCTTCAGTGAGGATGTAAAGTAAATAATTTTTTTTTTTAAACTAGTTTGATGGCTCTAAATTCTTGCCTTGGATTCATGAGGACATGAGTTCACAAACCTCCTAAGACAGAAGTAAAATGTTGCCTGGCATCATAGTATGCATTTGTAATCCCATCACCAAGAAGACAGAGACAGGCAGATCTATGGGGCTCACCGACCACCCAACCTTACCTCTTTATTGAGCAAAGTGTCATTCAGAGGCCCCATGTCAGAAGAAAAAATGGGTGACATCTAAGGAATGATGGCTAAGGTCATCCTCTGAGTCCCACAGATGTTCATACAGGTATACTTTCCCCAAGCAGACACATAAAAGTGTGATAAAATGACTGATGTTATTTTAATGCAATTGTACTGAATATTAACATTTATATCATCTTATAATTTATGAATTATGTGGAAATTCACAAAATGAGTGAAGGTAGCTGCAGGCTTTCTTTTGAACTTTAGCTTCATTTCCATTATAGGTCCTGAAAGGGTGAGTGGAATTGTCTTTCTTTTGTGGAATGCCCTAGGGAATCACAGCTATAAATCCTGCTCTTCTCAGCAGTAATAACTGCACCATAGCCCAAGTAGCCAAAGCTGAGTTATTATGCGGAAACTCAATTTGTACCTTTTTCTTCTACTTCTATGAATTCAATTTGTTAGCTTGATGCTCTAGAAAGGAAGCCATTCATTTTTAGTTTTTATTTTTACCTGTAGATGAAAGTTTAATGACCTTTATTTCATTGTAGGGTTGTAGGTAGTAGAATGCCTCTTCATAAATATGGGTGACATTCACAGAGCCACTCTTTTATGTTGTTACTTTTATGACTTCTAGGAAGTGTTTGTAATCGCCTTGAATGAATTACATTTTATCATACTGTCTGAGACTTATTTCATTATACTTATTGAATTTAATCTTACATTATCTGTCTGTCACATTTACAATCTTTTTTCTGACATACATATATGAAGATTACATTTGCTGTTATAGATTTCTGTTAAAGTTCTGTCTTCCCACACACCCTCTGGTTCTACTCAGACTGTAAATGTTTTATTCTTTCCTGTTACAGCAACACTGAGTATATGCTATGTGAGAAACAACATGTGGGCTCTTTTATGTGCATGTGGACACAGTGTCTTTCAGAGAACCTCATCATCTCTTCAGAAGCAGGATTCTTCCTTGAATGTCAGGTGTTTCCTATGCTATAAGAATTGGGCAATTTTTATTTCTGCCTTAAAGACCATTCAGGAACCTATTCAACATATTTACCATATAACTTAGGGGTCCCTCACATTCAAAGTCCTCTTCTCTCTTATTCTGCTTTGAAGACTCTCAATTTTGGACAAAGAGAAACTGAGGCCAGGGCAAAGGCTGAAGGATAAGGAATCATCCCAGGCTGGGACCTTTTGTTGATTTTGTGCAGATTCTGGTGTTGCAGAAAATGATGGCCGTGAACACAACTATCTCATACACACCACATGTCCCTACACACACAGAAATGTCCCTCTTCCTTTCTTGTTACATCTAGACTCCTCTCTTTGTTCCCAAAAGGAACTAAATGACGAAGTCTTCTACTCCATACCTATACACACATAAACAGCACTACATTAAGTCACTAGGTTTGAAACAATAAAATTTTAAATTTAAAAATAAAAGCAGGAGAATAGATGAGAGGAATTGGAATAGAGGATACGAGGGGTACTTTTGATCAAAACACACCATGTGCATGAATAAAATAAAAAATTAAAAATCTAAATGTAAAAGTATTGTTGAAAACCAAAATAAAAGTAAGTTGACACAAAGAGGTTTGGCATTTCAAGGAAAAATGTACAAAGTTAAGTAGAAGCACACTATGTTGGTGATGTCAGCATGGTATAGAAGTTCATGATGACGCTTTCTAAAGATATGAGTCCCTAGGCATTTCTGGGGGAACGGTCACACATACTTGAAAAGTAAAACAAGTTTTAAAAATCTGTCCTACAGATGCATTGATGGATTACCTCATGGCAAAGAAGCAGAGTTGAGGGCCTTTCAAAACTAACCTTGTCATCACAGAGAAATGACTGAACAGGAGTGAAGGCATCATTGACTTTCTGAGACAACCTAGGGTTTGTATTTAACTTGTACTTTCCAGAAGGTTATTCTTTCCTTTAAAAGTATTTTTGTTATTTTCTATGAAAAATACTCTGCAGTTTCTCAATAATGCAGCATATGCTGAGATGTGATCTCTATTGAGACTTATTCCTTGGTGTTATCATTTTGTTTCCTCACCTGGACAGAGAATCCCATTTCTCCTTTGTCTCTGTTTCAGCCTCATAACTTCACGATTACAGTGTTATGCACACAGTTCAAACATATACATTATTCAGTTTTGAAATGTTTTCTTTCCCATATCTATGGACTGCCTTGGACATTACTTGATGAGAGTGAGTGGAAGGTTAGAGGTATAAGCTTGAGGTCTTATGCTATCACATGCCAGTTTGGTGACGTGAAGATAAAGATTATTGTCAACAAGTATACAAGTCTATAGCACACATGTCAGGCTTTCATTTGAAAACCTCACCATCCCTTTAAATTTCCAGAGAAAATTTAAAAATGTAATGTGTATTCAGTGCCTGAAAAGTAGTCATTACAGAAAAAAAAAATCTGCAGTTTCTTATCATACCCCCATTTTAAATCTCTACTCAAGCTTGCTTAAGTTGGTAAAGATGGGTATTTGATGAACAACAACTGTTTAAGGGAAGAACCTGTCAGAAATGGAAGGTTTTGCTGAAGGAATCTTGAAAAAAGACTTGAGCAGGTTTGGTGAATACAGGGCTGCAGAGTTAACACGTTTTTATTGAAGGCAGCCGTGAAGTTAAACAAGACAATCCAGCAGAAAAGCCATCTGTATGACTGGAGATAGTTGCTGGGTGGTAATTTTGTTTGTTTATTTGGTTTTGTATAGTTTTCTGTTGAAAATCCTCTTCTTTAAAATAGATTGGAAGTTTTTTAGCCTCACAGACAAAGGTATAGAATCATTTAAATGCACAAACTAACTCCTTACTAGAAAATGAAAAGAAAATGGTGCTCAGTAAATCTTTAGCAAAGCAGCAAATGCTTGTGGAACATCCAGCAAGGGCTGAGGTTTTCCTTGCCAATAGCCAATCAATTCAATCTCATTAAGTAATACAAAGACTTACGCACAAAACTCACATAATACCTACAATTACTTTAGCAATACTTGAAAGACACACACCTCTTTATTTAACTCATCTTAATTCCGTCTCCTAGGAGGTTACTAAGCCAGAAAAATGAGTGGTATGAATTTTATTTTTAGAATTTTTATTAATAAAGGCAAGCTTGGGAGGGGGGGGAGAAGTAAAATAGAGAACAACACCTAAAAATGTAAGCAGACAGTAGGAACAAAATTAAAAAAAAAAATGTTTTCATATCCAAAAGACATTTTTTAAATTTATTCACATATTATGATAAATTACAAATAAATATACATTTAAAAATATGTTTATAACCATATACAAACAAAATATGATTAAATATATATTTAAATAATAAATAAAATTGAAAATTATTTAATCCAGTAGAGCATTGGAAGAGGTTTTTAAAAATTGTGTTATTTGAGGTATGGCAAGGTGACTTATTAGATAAAGTAGCTTGCCACCAAACCTGATAATCTCAGTTCAACCCCTGAGACTCTGGTCAAAACAGAATTCTGAAAGTTGTCCTCTGACCCACCAACCTCATGCTCTGGCATACATGTGCCTAAACACACACACACACACACACACACACACACACACACACACACACAGGAGCATGGACACAAGCATGTGCACAAATACACACATGTATATGCATATATGTATAGTACTAAATTATACGTAAAAAACTGAGATTCTTTTTTAGTCTTTTATTTCACCAAAAAAATCAGATAAGAGAAAGTAAAGATCTTATTCCTAGTTGGAATTTATGGCAGATCCCTGCAAGAGCTGTATCCTCTTTCCAGAACCACATAATAATTCTTAAAGTGAAGCCCTTCTCTGTCACAGGGTTATTTGGCTTCACAGTACAATTTGCACCAACTAATTTAGCAGCAGTTAAATGTCTTGCTTTAAATTGTGTGGAGGAGTGAGATGTTTAGTTTCTTCACATTTTCATCTCTTTAAAAATATAAAATGAAGGAACAAAGCACTAGAATATAAAATTGAATTTAAATAAATTATTGAAAAGAGAACAATAAGTTAATTATATTTTCATGATTAGAATGCATAATATCCTATGCCATAGAGGAATATTTTAGGTTAAAAATTATTCATGTTAGCATATAATTTAATAGGGTAATGAAGTTACTTTTCTGATAGAATTATATTAAAATAATTATGAGAGGCCATAAGTAACACATTTCTATTTTGAAGTGGTATGGGATAGATAGGTTAGTAATAAGCTTTATGGAACGTCTTATCTTCATCCAATAGTAAATTTGAAAACTGAGAATTACAACAAGAAACATATGTATTAGTTTTGTGTGTTAGATCAAATTTGTTTCAATATTTTAAGCAAACATGAAGCTCTTCTGTAATTTGGGTCATAAATTAAATTGAATTAAAGGGGACATGATGAGAGTTATTGGTACTGTCTCTGAGGCTGAAACTCAATGGGGTCATTCCTGAACTAGATTCCCACCCTTGCTTTGCTGCTATACTGAGAGAAGGGAGGGAACCAGCTGGAGTGAAGGCAGTGAAGTGCTGATACAGAGGCAGGTACTTTGTGTTCTTGAAGTGATTGTCTGGAAATTTAACAGAGGCACAAGACATTTGGAGGGACACATATACAAGAAGAATGAATGGAAAAAGCCATAAGCACACTCTGCCTTGTCAGGGAGTCTTCATGAAGTCACCCTGGGTCTAGTCAGGCTTGTGCAGCAGTTTCTATTGAGAAGGCTTGAAGGCCATAAGGAAGTCATGATCTATGAATGTGTTAACAGCTGACAGAAGTTCTAAAAGTAACTTTGCAAGAGATTACTTCCTTTAAGAGTCATTCTGGGGCATGGGTTTCTTCCCATCTGTGCCAGTGCCCTGAGCAGACCTTGAGCATCAGATCTGTACCCAATCCCCCAAAACCCAGAGGAGGCTGGACTCCCAGAAGCTCTAACATACCCAGGATTATAGATGTGGAGGCAGCAACACCCGTCCCAAGCAGGGAGTAAGTGGGACCCACAGGGACCCAGGAACTCACTCCAGGCCAGTGTCACAGGTTCCTTCAGATCTACTTCAGTACCCTGAACAGACTTTGAGCATCAGCTCTGCAACCAATCCCAAAAAAACACAGAGGACACTGGACTCCCAAGAGCTCTAACACACTCAGGAATATAGGATCACAGGATCACAGAATCTCAGGAGACTGATCACACCAAGATTTCAGGATCTGAAAGGCAGCCCTACTCCAAGGAGCTCCCAGACCCAGGATTTCAGGATCACAGGTTCACAAGATCACAGACAGCTAGATTCTGAGAAGTTCTAGTACAACCAAGATAACAGAAGAGACAGGCTCCAGTCAAAGACAGTGATTGCAGATAGCATTAGAAATAATCAGATGATGAAAGGCAAGCACAAGAATGTAAGCAACAGCAACCAAGGTTACTTGACATCATCAGAAACTACTTCTCCCACCATAAAAAGTCTTGAATAACCCATAATACTGAAAAAGCAAGATTGATATTTAAAATCACTACTCATGATGATGACAGAGGACTTTAAGAACAGAAACAACTCCCTCAAAGAAATACAGGAGAACACAGGTAAATGCTTAGAAGCTTTTTAAAGAAGAATCACAATAAAAAAACACTTCAAGAATCACAAGAAAACACAACCAAACAGATGAAGAAATTAAACAAAACCATCCAGGACATAAAAATGGACGTAGAAACAATAAATGAATCACAAAGAGAGACTACCCTGCTGTTAGAAAATCTAAAAAAGAGATGAGGGGGTCATAGATGGAAGCATCACCAACAGAATACAAGAGACAAAAGACAGAATCTCAGGGGCAGAAGATATCACAAAAAATATTGACAAAACTGTCAAAGAAAATGCAAAATGCTTCTAATCCAAAACATTTAGGAAATCCAGGACACAATGAGAAGACCAAACCTAAGGATAATAGGTACAGAAGAGAGAAAAGATTCCCAAATTAAAGGGCCAGTAAATATATTCAATAAAATTATGGGAGAAAACTTGCCTAACCTAAAGAAAGAGATGCCTATGAACATACAAAAAGCTGACAGAACTCCAAATAGACTTGGCCAGAAAAGAAATTCCTCCTGTCACATAATAATCAAAGCACAAAATGCACAAAACAAAGAAAGAATATTAAAATTAAATAACTTATAAAGGCAGACCTATCAGAATTACACCAGACTTCTCACCAGAGACTATAAAAGTCAGCCAACTCTGGACAGATGTCATACAGAAACTAAGGGAACACAAATGCCAGTCCAGGCTACTATACCCAGCAAAACTCTAAATTACCATAGATGGAAAAAACAATATATTACATGACAAAAACAATATCTTTCTACAAATCCAGCCCTACAAAAGATAATAGAGGGGAAACTCCAACACAAAGAGGATAATTATATCATAGAAAAAGCAAGAAATTAATCTTCTTCCAAGAAACCCAAAAGAAGATAGCCACATAAACATAATTATACCTCTAATAATAAAAATAACAGGAAGCAACAATCACTTCTCTTTTATATCTCTTAACATCAATAGACTCAATTCCCCAATAAACAGTCATAGAATAACAGACTGGATACATCAGAGTAAAGTGATGGAAAACATTTTTCCAAGCAAGTGGTCCTAAGAAATAAGCTGGGAGAGCCATTGTAATATTGAATAAAATTGACTTTCAACCAAAACTTATCAAAAAAGATAACGTAGGACACTTCATACTCATCAAAGGAAAAATCAATCAAGATGAAATTTCAGTTCTGAACATCTATGCTCCAAATGCAAGGGCACCCACATTCATGAAAAAATCTTTACTGAAGCTCAAAGCACACATTGCACCTCACAAAATAATTGTGGGAGACTTCTACCCCCCATTCTCAGCAATGGTAGATTATGGAAACAAAATAAATAAGGACACAGTGAAACTAAGAGAAGTTAGGTACCAAATTGATTTAACAGTTATCTACAGAACTTTCATCCTAAAACAAAAGAATATGTCTTGTAAATACGTCATGGTACCTTCTCCAAAATTGAACATATAAGTGGTCAGAAAACAGGCCTCAACAGATACAAGAAAATTGAAGCCCTTGCCTGGATCCCAGTGACTGGAGCAGACAGCCAGCTGATCTGCTCCCCTGTGGAAACTGCTTCCAGAGGCATCCTAGAGAGTCCATGGCCCACAGAGCTGCTGACACCCAGCTGATTTTCTCCCCTGTAGAAACCGCATCTGGAGGCATACTAGAGAGGCCACTGCCCTCAGAGCTTCAGATATCCTAGAGAAGCCAATGCCCTCAGAGCTGCAGAAACCACGTCCGGAGACATCCTAGAGAGGCCACTAACCTCAGAGCAGGGAACACCATATCCCAAAGCATACTAAAGGAGCCACTGAACTCAGAGAAGCAGACACCATATCCTGAGACATCCTAGAGAAGTGACTACACCAGAGCAGCAAACAGCTAGCTGATCTACTACTGTGGAGACAACATATCCTGAGGTATCCTAGGGGAGTCACTGTACCTGAGCTGGAGCTCAGGATCACAGAGACATCCAGATCCCGAGGAGTTCTTCCACAACCAAGATAATGGGAAAGGCAGGCTCCAGTCAGAACCAGTGAGTACAGGTAGCACTAGAGCTAACCAAATGGCGAAAGGCAAGCATAAGAATGTAAACAACAGAAACCAAAGTTTTTATGGCATCACCAGAACCCAGTTCTCCCACAATAGCAAGTCCTGAACACCACATCACACTGGAAAATCAGGATTCAGAATTAAAATCATTTCTCATGATGATAATAGAGGACTTTTAAAAAGACATAAACAACACTCTCAAAGAATTTGAGGAGAACATAGGTGAACAGGTAGAAGCACTTAAAGAATTGCAAGAAAACACAACCAAACAGGTGAAGGAATTACATAAAACCATCCAGGATCTAAAAATGGAAGTAGAAACAATAAAGAAATCTCAAAGGGAGACTACCCTGGAGATAGAAAACCTAGGAAAAAGATCAGGAGTCATAGATACAAGCAACACCAACAGAATACAAGAGATAGAAGAGAGAATATCAGGTGCAGAAGATACCATAGAAAACACAAAATGCAAAAAGTTCTTAATACAAAATATCCAGGAAATCCAGGACACAATGAGGAGACCAAACCTAAACATAATAGGTATAGATGAGGGTGAAGACTCCCAACTTAAAGGGCCAGTAAATATTTTCAACAAAATTATAGAGGGAAAACTACCCTAATCTAAAGAAAGAAATGTACTTAAATATACAAGAAGCCTAGCCTACAGAACCCCAAATATACTAGACCAAAAAAGAAATACCTCCCATCACATAATAATCAAAACATCAAATATACAAAACAAAGAGAAGATACTAAAAGCAGTAAGGGAAAAAGGCAAAGTAACATATAAAGGCAGATCTATAAGAATTACACCAGATTTCTCACCAGAGACTATAAAAGCCAGAAGATCCTGGACTATTATTATACAGATCCTAAGAGATCACAAATGCCAGCCCAGACAACTATACCCAGCAAAACTCTCAATCACTGTTGATGGAGAAACCAAGATATTTCATGACAAAACCAAATTTACACAATATCTTTCCACAAATCCAGCACTTCAAAGGATAATGGATGGAAAACTCCAACACAAGGAGGGAAACTATAACCAAGAAAAAGCAAGAAAGTAATCTTTCAACAATCCCCCAAAAGATAGTTACACAAACATAATTCCAACTCTAATAACAAAAGTATCAGGAAGCAACAATCATTTTTACTTAATATCTCTTAATATCAATGGACTCAATTCTCGAATAAAAAGATGTAGACTATCAGACTGGATACATAAACAGGACACAGAATTTTGATGCATACAGGAAACGCACCTCTGTGACAAAAACAGACACTAACTCAGAGTAAAAGGATGGAAAACAGTCTTCCAAGCAAATAGTCCCAAGAAACAAGCTGGAGTAGCCATTCTAATATCAAATAAAATTGATTTTCAACCAGAAGTAATCAAAAAAGATAAGGAAGGACACTACATACTCATCAAAGGAAAAATGTACCAAGAAGAACTCTCAATTCTGAACATCTATGCCCCAAATGCAAGGGCATCCACATACATAAAAGAAACTTTACTAAAGCTCAAAGCATACATTGCATCTCACACAATAATAGTGGGAGATTTCAACACCCCACTCTCAGCAATGAACAGATCACAGAAACAAAAACTAAATTAGACACAATGAAACTAGCAGAAGTTATGAACCAAATAGATTTAACTGATATCTATACAATATTTCATCTTAAAGAAAAAGAATATACCTTTTTCTCAGCACTGCATGGTACCTTCTCCAAAATAGACCATATGATTGGTCAAAAAATAGGCCTCAACATATGAAAAAGGTTGAAATAATTCCTTGTACCCTATCAGACCACCATGGACTAAGGCTGGTCTTTAATAACAACAAAAACAACAGAAAGCACACATACACATAAAAACTGAACAATGCTCTACTCAATAATGACTTGGTCAAGGAAGAAGTAAAGAAAGAAATTAAAGACTTTTTAGAATTTAATAAAGGAGGACACATCATACCAAAACTTGTGGGACTCCATGAAAGCAGTGTTAAGAGGAAAACTCAAAGATCTAAGTGCTAAATAAATAAATAAATAAATAAATAAATAACTGGAGAGAGCATACAGTAACAACTTGACAGCACACCTGAAAGCATTAGAACAAAAAGAAGCAAATATACCCAAGAGGAGAAGATAGCAGGAAATAATCAAACTCAGAGCTGAAATCAACCAAGTAGAAACAGAAAGAACTATACAAAATACCAACAAAACCAAGAGCTAGTTCTTTGAAAAAATCAACAAGATAAATAAACTCTTAGCCAGACTAATGAAAGGGCACAGAGACAGTATCCAAATTAATAAAATCAGAACTGAAAAGGGAGACATAACAACAGAAACTAAGGAAATTCAAAAAATCATCAGATCCTAGTACAAAGGCCTATACTCAACAAAATTGGAAAATCTGGATGAAATGGACAATTTTCTAGACAGATACCAGATACCAAAGCTAAACGAGGAACAGATAAACCATCTAAACTGTCCCATAACCCCTAAAGAAATAGAAGCAGTCATTAAAAGTCTCCCCACCAAAAAAAGTCCAGCACCAAACAGTTTTAGAGCAGAATTCTATCAGACTTTCAAGGAAGACATAATATCAACTCTCTTCAAACTATGCCACAGAATAGAAACAGAAGGAACACTACCGAATTTGGTCTATGAAGCTGCAATTATGCTAATACCTAAACCTCACAAAGACCCAACAAAGAAAGAAGTACAGACCAGTCTCTCTTATGAATATTAATGCAAAAATACTCAATAAAATTCTCGCAAACCAAATCCAAGAACACATCAAAACAATCATCCATCATGATAAGTAGGCTTTATCCCAGGAATGCAGGGATGGTTCAGTATTCAAAAATCCATCAACATAATCCACTACATAAATAAACTCAAACAAAACAAAACAAAACAAAACAAAACAAAACAAAACAAACCACATGATCATCTCACTAGATTCGAGAAAGCATTTGACAAAAGTCAACATCCCTTCATGTTAAAAGTCTTGGAAAGATCAAGAATTCAAGGCCCATATCTAAACACAGTAAAAGCAATATACAGCAAGCCAGTAGCCAACATCAAACTAAATGGAGAGTAACTTGAAACAATCCCACTAAGATCAGAGACTAGACAATGTTGCCCACTCTCACCCTACCTATTCAATATAGTACTGGAAGTCCTAGCCAGAGCAATTAGACAACAATACGAAGTCAAAGGGATACAAATAGGAAAGGAAGAAGTCAAAATTTCACTATTTGCAGATGATATGATAGTATACTTAAGCGACCCTAAAACTTCCACCAGAGAACACCTAAACCTGATAAAAACACTTCAGCAAAGTATCTAGATATAAAATCAACTCAAAGAAATCAGTAACCTGCCTCTACTCAAAAGATAAACAGGCTGAAAAAGAAATTAGGGAAATGACACCCTTCACAATAGTCACAACTAACATAAAATATCTTAGAGTGAATCTAACCAAGCAAGTGAAAGATCTGTATAACAAGAACTTCAAGTCTCTGAAGAAAGAAATCGAAGAAGATCTCAGAAGATGGAAAGATATCCCATGCTCCTGGATTGGCAGGATTAACTTAGTAAAAATGGCCATGTTGCCAAAATTGAATCTACAGATTCAATGAAATCCCCATCAAAATTCCAAATCAATTCTTTATAGAGATAGAAAGAGCAATTTGAAAATTCATTTGGAATAACAAAAAACTCAGGATACGGAGAACCATTCTCAACAATAAAAGAACTTCTGGGGGAATCACTATCCCTGACCTCAAACTGTACTACAGAGCAGTAGTGATAAAAACTGCATGGTATTGGTACAGAGACAGCCAGGAAGATCAATGGAATAAAATTGAAGATCCAGAAATGAACCCACACATATGGTCACTTGATCTTTGACAAAGGAGCTAAAACCATCCAGTGGGAAAAAGACAGCATATTCAACAAATGGTGCTAGATCAATTGGAGGTCAGCATGTAGAAGAATGCAAATCAATCCATTCTTATCCCCTTGTACAAAGCTCAAGTCCAAGTAGATAAAGAATCTTTACATAAAACCAGATACACTGAAACTAATAGAAGAGAAGGTGGGGAAGAACTTCAAATACTTAGGCACAGGGGAAAAGTTCCTGAACAGAACACCAATGCCTTATGCTCTAAGATCAAGAATTGACCAATGGGATCTCATAAAATTGCAAAGCTTCTGTAAGGCAAAAGACACTGTTAATAAGAAAAAACAGCAACCATCAAATTGGGAAAAAAATCATTACCAATCCTAGATCTGATAGAGGGCTAATATCCAATATATACAAAGAAATCAAGAAATTAGACTCCAGACAACCAAATCACCCTTTACAAATAGGGTACAGAGCTAAACAAAAAATTCTCAATTGAGGAAATTTGAATGGCCGAGAAACTCCTTAAGAAATGTTCAACATCCTTAGTCATCAGGGAAAGGCAAATCAAAACAACACTGAGATACCGCTTCACACCAGTAAGAATGGCTAAGATAAAAAACTCAAGTGGTGGTAGACACTGGTGAGGATGTAAAGAAAGAGGAACACTCCTCCATTGTTGGTGGGAATGCCAGCTGGTATAACCACTCTGGAAATCAGTCTGGCAGTTCCTCAGAAAATTGGACATAGCACTACCTGAGGACCTAGATATACCACTCCTGGGCATATACCCAGAAGATGCTCCAACAGATAACAAGGATATATGCTCCACTATGTTCATAGAAGCCTTATTTATAGTAGCCAGAAGCTGGAAAGAACCCAGATGTCCTTCAACAGAGGAATGGATACAAAAATATGTGGTACATTTACTCAATGCAGTACTACTCAGCTATAAAAAATAATGAATTTGAGAAATTCTTAGGTAAATGGATGGAACTAGAAAATATCATCCTGAGTGAGGTAATCCAATCACAAAAGAACACACATGATATTTACTCACTGATATGTGGATATTAGCCCAAAAGCTTGAAATAGCCAATATTCAACTAACTGAGCACATGAAGCTCATGAAGAAGAAAGACCAAGTGTGGATGCCTCGGTCCTTCTTGAAAGGAGTGACAGAATGCTCAAGGGAGCAAATATGGCAACAAAGTGTGGGACAGAAAGTCAAGGAGGGTCTGTTGGGAGACCACTCTACCTTGATATCTGTCCCATGTGCATTCACCAAAGATAGACGCTGATATGGATGTCAGGAAGTGCATGCTGGCAGGAGCCTAATGTAGCTGTCTCCTTATGGATGTCAGGAAGTGCATGATGGCAGGACCCTAATGTAGCTGTCTCCTCAGAGTTCTACCAGAGTCTGACATAGCCAGAAGCAGATTCTCGCACCTACCCATTGATCTGATCAAGGGTTCCCAATGGAGAAGTTAGAGGACTGAAGGAGCTGAAAGGGTTGGTGGCTTAAAGAGGAGAGCAATTGTGCCAGCCAACCAGAGCTCCCCAGGGTCTAAACCACCAGCCTGGGAGCACAAAGGAAGGCACTTATGTCTTCAGCTGTATACTTCAGGGAGGATGGCCTTGTTGGGCATTTATGGAAGAGGAGATCCCTGGTCCCATGAAGGCTGAACACCAAGCGGGGAGGAATTATAGGGTGAGGAGGGGGGAATGAGGGGGCAGGTAGGGGCAGACCTTTGTTGAGGCAGGAGGGGGGATTCGATAGGGAGTTCCTGGGTGGTGGGGGGAATGGGGTGAGGTGATAAAATCTGAAATGTATTTTAAAGAAATAAAAAAAAAAAGAAGAAGAAGACAATTGAAATATTCCCATGCATCTTATCACATCACCATGGACTAAGACTGGTCTTCAATAATGACAAAAACAATGGAAAACCATACATGAGGAAACTGAACAAAATTCTACTCAATGATAACTTGGTCAGGGGAGAAATAAAGAACAAAATTAAAGACTTTTTAGAATTTAATGAGAATGAAGAAACATCATATCAAAATTTGTGGGACACAATAAAATCAGTGCTATTTGGAAAACTCAGTTCTAAGTGCCTACAAAAAGAAGCTGGAGAGAGCATCCACTACCAGGTTGACAACACACTGGAAAGCTCTAGAACAAGAAGGAGCAAACACACCCTAGATGAGTAGAAGAAAGGAAAAAAATCAAACTCAGGGCTGAAATCAACCAACTAGAAACAAAAAGAACTACACAAAGTGTCAACAAAACCAGGAAATGGTTTTTTTTTTTAAGAAAATCAACAAGATAGATTAAACCCTTAGCTGAACTAATCAGAGGGCAGAAGACAATATCTAGAATAATAAAATCAGAACTGAAAAGAGAGACATAACAACAGAAACTGAGGAGATACAAAAAAATCATCAGATACTACTACAAAAGCTTATACTCAATAAAACTGGAAAATCTGGATGAAATGGACAATTTTCTCAACAGATGCCAGGTACCAAAGTTAAATCAAGAGCCATCTCCTGATCTTAGTTAAACCATCTAATAGCAGCAGTCATTGAAAGATCTCCCTACCAATAAAAGCCCAGGACAAGATGGTTTTCAACTGGACACCCAAGAAGACCTAATACCAATTCTATATAAACTATTCCACAAAATAGAAACAAAGGAACACTACCCAAATCATACTATGAAGCCACAATTATGCTCATATCTAAACCAAACAAAGACCCAACAAAGACAGCTTCAGATCAATCTCCCTTATGAATATCGATGCAAAAAATACTCAATAAAATTCTCAAAAACCGAATCCAAAAACACATCAAAACAATCATCCATCATGATCAGATAGGCTTTATACCAGAAATGCAGGGATGGTTCAATATTCAGAAATCCATCAACAAAATGATCATCTTAGGAGATGCTGAGAAAGCATTTGACAAAATTCAACACCTCTTCATGGTAAACTTTCTGAAAAGACCAAGAAACCAAGGCCCATATCTAAACATAGTAAAAGCAATATACAGCAAACCAATAAACAACATCAAACTAAATGGAGAGTAACTTGAAGCAATCCCACTAAAATCAAGGACTAGACAAGACTGCCCACTCTCTTCCTACCTATTCAATATAGTACTGGAAGTCCTAGCCAGAGCAATTAGGAAATAAAAGTAGGTCAAAGGGATACAAATTGGAAAGAAAGTAGTCAAAATTTCACTATTCACAGATGATATGATAGTATACTTAATGATCCCAAAATTTCCACTAGAGAACGACAAAACCTGATAAACAACTTCAGGAACACAACTAGATATAAAATTAATTCAAACAAATCAGTAGCCTTCCTCTACTCAAAAGATAAACAGGCTGAGAAAGAAATGACACCCTTCACTATAGTCACAAATAATATAAAATACCATGGTGTGAATCTAACCAAGCAAGTGAAAGATTTATATAACAAGAACTTCAAATCCCTGAAAAAAAGAAAACGAAGAATATCTTAGAATATGGAAAGATCTTCCATGCTCATGGATTGACCGGATTAATATAGTAAAAATGATCATCTTGCCAAAAGCAATCTACAGATTCAATGCAATCCACATCAAAATCCAACTCAGTTCTTCATAGAGATAGAAAGAGCAATTTGCAAATTCATTTAGAATAGTAAAAAGACCAGGATAGTGAGAACTATTCTTAACAATAAAAGAACTTCTGTGGGAATTGCCATCCCTGACCTCAAACTGTACTACAGAGCAATGATGATAGAAACTGCATGGTATTGGTACAGAGACAGGCAGGAAGATCAATGGAATAAAACTGAAGACCCAGAAATAAACCCACACACCTATGGTTACTTGATCTTTGACAAAGGTGCTAAGACCATCCAGTAGAAAAAAGACAGCATTTTCAAAAAATGGTGTTGGTTCAACTGGAGGTCAGCATGTAGAAGATCAGCATGAATCGATTCATTCTTATCTCCTTGTACAAGGTTCAAGTCCAAGTGGGTAAAGGACCTACACATAAATCCAGATATAGTGAAACTAATAGAAAGGAAAGTGGGGAAGAACACATGGGCACAGGGGAAATTTTTCTGAGTATAACACCAATGACTTATGCTCTAAGATCAAGAATTGACAAGTAAAACCTCAAAAAATTGTAAAGTTTCTGTAAAGAAAAGGACATTGTCAGTAGGACAAAACTGCAACCAACAGATTGGGAAAAGATCTTTACCAATCCTACATCTGATAGAGAGCTAATATTCAACGTATATAAAGAATTCAAGAAATTAGACTCCAGACAAACAAATAACCCTATTAAAAAATAGGGTACAGAGCTAAACAAAGAATTCTTAACTGAGGAAACTGGAATGACTGAGAAGCACCTAAAGAAATGTTCAGCATCCATAGGCATCAGAGAAATGCAAATCAAAACAACCCTGAGATTTCACCTCACACCAGTCAGAATGGCTAAGATGAAAAACTCAGGTGATAGCAGATACTGGCCAGTATGTGAAGAAAGAACACTCCTCCATTGTTGGTGGGATTGCAAGCTGGTACAACCACTCTGGAAATCAGTCTGGCATTTCCTCAAAAAATTGGATATAGCATTACCTGAAGACCCAGCTATACAACTCCTGGACACATACACAGAAGATGCTCTAACATATATAAAGAACACATACTCCACTATGTTCATAGAAGCCTTATTTATAATAGCCAGAACCTGAAAAAAAAAAAAAAAACAGATATCCTTCAACAGAGGAATGGATACAAAAAAATGTGGTACATTTACACAATGGAGCATTACTCAGCTATTTAAAAAAAATGAATCCATGACATTTGTTGGCAAATAAATGGAACTGAAAAATATCATTCTGATTCAGGTAACCCAGTTACAAAATAACACTCACAGTATGCACTCATTTATAAATGAATATTAATATAGCAGCTCCCAGAATCTAAACTACCATCCTGGGAATACACATAGAGATACCCATGTCTCTAACTGTATTTGTAAAGGAGGATGAACTTGTCAGGCGTCAGTGGAAGAAGAGGGCCTTGTTCCCAGGAAGGCTGGATTCCCCAGTGTGGGGAAATTCTAGGGCAGATAGGCAGGAATGGGTGGATTGGTTGGGGACCACCCTCATAGAAGTAGAAGGAGGGGCAATGGGATAAGGAGTTTGGGACAGGGAATGGGGGAAGGGGATAACATCTGAAAGGTAAATAAATAAAATATCTTTAAAAACCAGATAATTGAACTGGCTACTGCAGTAAAGAATTTGAGAAAATTTGTCAAAAATTTAATATTACCTTTATTACTGGGATTCCTTATAATCCTCAAGGACAAAGTATTGTGGAAGGGGCCCATGGAATTTTAAAACAATATCTTCATAAAATAAAAATGAAAGTGAGAGGTATGCCCTGTATACCACAAATTTATTTAAATCATGTCTTTTTTTTTTGAATTTTTAAAAAATTTGAATGTCAAGAAACTTTCTGCTGAATATTTATGACACCCTACAACTAGGCATACTTATGCCTAGGTGAAATGGAAGGATCCACTTACTGGCATATGTCATGATCTCAATCCGGTATCTAATATGGGGAAGGGAGCATTTTTATTTCTGCAGGATCCTGAATGAGCATGGTGGCTGCCAGAGTGATTGGTAAGCACCAGTGCTGATGCTGTGACAAAGAATGATGCTGACCTGTGATCTTGCAGAATGCCCTGACAATAGTGACTGGGAGCTATATTGTATTCGTGTTCCTGACTGACCTTTGTTTTCCTATATCCCAGATGGAACTAGATTCCTTGCCTCAACATTTTAGACATTGTGGGACAGACAATCAAAAAGGTAATAATGACACTTGTATTTTTCTTTAATGTGACCAGGTATTTGGACTCAATCATGGACTAGTCTAGAAATCAATTCAATATTGGAAATAACAAATGAAGGTGGGATCTGGACATTTTCAGAAACATATTTGATTTGAAAGTTAACTGCATTTCTCCATGATGTTATATTAGCAAGAGATCAAGTTGGGACAGAATCTGGATTTCAAACAAGTGTTTCTACATGTGTTAAGGCTCTTTTAATTGTCATGTCACAATTACCTTTGTTTCTTCTACAGTTTTTAATGTAGGTTATATTGATTGTACACTTTCTAATTGTGTTAGTGAGGAAACCTGGCATGTTTGTTATGGGGGTCTATCAACCAGCTTTTGTGTTATTTCCCTGAGTTTTACAAGATCTTGGTATTCTAAAAAATGCTTGCAAGTACTGTGAGAAGTGAGTCAGGTTTCAAGAAGCAGCAAGAGGTTAGTGGGCTTGATTATTGATGTTATAACAGCTTTAATTACATTACTTGCTAGCACCACTGTTTCTGCAATTGCTGTGGCACAAGAAATTAAGACAGCTACTTTTATTAATCATTTAGCAAAAAATGTTAATAATGTATTGAATATACAAGAGGATTTAGATAGGCATTTGGATCAGGATTGATGCTCTTTATTCTATTCAAATTATTGAAACGAGGTTCAGAGTTTAAGAGTAAGGAGCCATCTCGAGTATCATGCCAAATAACATTGTATTCATGTTACTTTTAAATTTTACAATGATAGTCATTATAACTAGGAAAAAGCTTAAAGACACAGGGTATTTGGCATAATTCTAACACCTCTCTGGATGTTTTAACTTTGCATAGAGAAATTATGAACTTAAAATTTCCTGCTTGCTGAGCTTTGATGCTGCATATACTCCTGGTAAAATTATCCATAGCAAGTATTCAGTATTTTCATTTTGGTCAAGCTTTAAGAGTGGCATATAAAGCTGGGCAGTGGTGGTGAATGCCTTTAATCCCAGCACTTGGGAGGCAGAGGCAGGCAGATTTCTGATTTCAAGGCCAGCTTGGTCTACAGAGTAAGTTTCAGGACAGCCAGGGCTACACAGAGAAACCTTGTCTCGAAAACCAAAACCAAAACCAAAACCAAAACCAAAACCAAAACCAAAACCAAAACCAAAACTAAAAACTAAAAACAAAAACAAAAACAAAAGGATGGCATATGAAGCTTGATCATGCTAGCCCTTTTGTCCTGGGAATACTTTTATTTCTGCCTATCATGTGAAAGCATGATGCCAACATCAGCATGTTGGCAGCCAAAGTACATGACTTGAAACTGAAAATGGACCCCTAGACAGAGTTATTAATTTAACAGGCTGGCAAGCCAAGGCTAGGTAAGATTCTGGACAGATCCTTACTGCCTATGACAGAAGTGCATTGGTTTTGAGAATGCATATTCCATGACAGGTTAGGAAGCCATTCTTGGCAGAATGACCTAAGAAAGGCTCAGTCTTGTTTATGAAATAAAAAAGGGGGAGATGTGGAGAACTTTTGGGGCTGCTTGGCAGTAATCTGACACTTTCCAAGGAAAGAAAATGGACTTCAGGCAAAAATCTGACATTAGGCTGGAACAAAGAAATAATTTCAAACAGGAATCTAAATCTTAGGCTAGAACAAAGAAGTAATTTTAGGCAGGAATATAAATATTAGGCTAGAACAAAGAAATAGGCTTCGGCATGAAAATGACTTCTGGCTAGAACAGGGAAGTCAGCACACATATTTTGGTCATCCTGATAAGCCCTTAGAACTAGTACTCATGGGAGTGATAACAAGACTTTTTTTTATTACCTTATTTGTTCTTTGACTAATTGTGTTTATTATCTTTCTGGTTCCTTGACGATTTGCATCTATTGTATTGCTAGAACTGACTTTAATTCTTGCATGTAATTAAAATAGTACAAAAGCAAAAAGAATGTGAAGGAATGAGATAGGATGTTTATTGGGGGGACAAGGGGGAAAGGGGATAACATCTGAAATGTAAATAAATAAAATATCCAGTAAAAAAAAAGAAAGAAAGAGGGGGAAAGAAAGAAAGAAAGAAAGAGAGAGAGAGAGAGAGGGAGGGAGGGAGGGAGGGAGGGAGGGAGGGAGGAAGGAAGGAAAGCAAAAGAGAAAGAGTCATTCTAAAAGGAGCCTTAGGCATAAATTTAACATAGGCCTGACACAAAGAAATGTAATGGGAATACATAGTGTCCAAACAAAGGCTCTTCTCTGAACATTTAAAAGATGTTTTGGCTATAATACAAATCAAGTTTAAAAACAGAAGTAAACTCTGGGAAGATGTAATTTCAATTAATTATTTTTGTGATACTAAGAGCTTGCCACATATCTGCCAATCTGTATATCTTTTCATCTATTCTTCCCACTATGATATTTTCTGTTCTGCTTTCAGCTTTATCACCTCAAGAGTTCCCTGCTGCTGGGATAGTTTTTTTTTCTACTCTGTGGATACACTGTGTTTCCTGTGTCCACCCCTATACTTTACTTTTGTTACTATTATTGATTGGATATGAAGTAACACCTCCCACTCCAATATTTTCAGCTTCAAAGGTTCCCAGATAACATTTTCCCAGAAATGACAGGGTGAGAGGACAATAACTTGAGCAGTGAGTGGATCAGTCCCTTGAGGACTTCATAGCAGAATGGAACATTAGAAGTTGAGGCAATTGAGCAGAGTAGTTGAAAGGGATGTGGCTATATATGGTATCTTTGGTACCAAACTTTCATCTTCCTCTCTGGCTCCTGCCTGCACTAGGCAGTATTTGAAAGGATTTGTACATGTAGGTTTGGTGGAGGATGTATGTGACTGTTGGCGGACTTTGGCATTATAATAATACCCTTCAAAGGCTACAGTCTTTCTCTATATCCAGCTTGCAGATATGGATGTAGAACTCTTAGGTACATCCCTAATACCATCTCTGCCTACATGTTGCTATGTTCTGCACCATGAATATAGTAGACTAAATCTCTGAAACAGTAAACAAGTACAAACTAAATGCTTTCTTTTATAGGAGTTGTAGATATCATCATGTCTCTTCACAATAATAGAACACTAAGACATATTTCAAATTTTTAGTATTATAGATTATCCAGAGTCTACTTTTTTTTATATTTTTATAAAACAATCTAACTGCTTGGTTAAAGGGTGTACCTATTTGGTGTAAATCATTTCAACAACCTCCTTATGTCTGTGCATATAGACAATGTTTTAGTCCTTTGACATCAAGTGCAATACAGAATGATTAACAATGTGAAGATCAACATATAAGATTATCTTCCCTTCTACTATCATAACTGTACATCTGTAGAACGCATCCTTCATGGTTCAGTGCTATTTCAGGCTGATCTTGGAAGGCTTTTTTTCTCAGTGTCATTTTCACTAAAATTCAATTGTAATTTTTTGAGACATCAAATCATTAGCTCAGAAATCTACAGCAGAATATTTTCATGAAAAGACAATAGGTGGATATTTTATCTGCAAATAGCTTGCCTTTATCGATGAAGCGTGAAAGCTGGGCAGCTAAGAGTTCTGATTTTCTTATCTTCTCCTTCGCTTTAACATCTCACTTCTTCATTTATAGTGTAGTGACAACCAAGGTCTTAAAGACATGATTCCATGTTCTGAATTAGATCTAACCCCAAATCATTGAAAAAGGTTTTCTGCTACTTGGTTCATTTAATTTCCATCTTGTCATTTATAGATTTCTCTTGTCCCAAACCATTGAATCTATTTATGTAATGAATCTCATTACTCTTTTTCCTCTCGAACCCCTTAACTGTGAGATTAGCTCTTTAATTCAGTATTTCTTAGATAAAAGCCTTTAAGAATTATAATGACTATCATGAGGAACTAAAAACTTGGTAGATAAAGACATGGCTACTCAAGACAAAAGTGTTATCAGTATTAGAGATTATCAAGGAACTCTGCTCCATAAGCCTTGGAATCTCTCCTTAGATGGAATAAAATATCTATTTGTTTTAATTATGAAAGCAAATACAGAATGCATAACATTTTATAGTGCTATAATGAATAATTTAAAAAGCAACATAATAAAGCACAAGCCATAAATAAATGATGTGTAAGTATTTATGAGTTTTTTTAAGATAAAATAATGTGTTAGAGAGATTGCCTTCCTCAATAAAAGCAAGAATAATGGGATGTTGAAAGAAATACTGTATTTTTCTTTAGAAATTTGCTTTTTAATTTTTTCTGAGTGATGTGAATGATTTGGTGATCTCTGATTTGCTGCTTTGGATTTTGTTCTACATAAAGGGAAATATTATTAACATCAATTTACTGTGAAATAGATTGCATTTTTCACCATAGTAATAGGTCCTGCAGAGAAATTATGTGAGAACAGATGAAAACATATCTGAATGAAACTACTTAAAAAGCCTGATTAAGTGATAATGGCTACTTTTTTTTTTAGCTTTTTGTCATAGAAAAACTATATAAAATATTATTGTGCCCAAATAATAACTTTGAATAAAGGAACACAATATATGAATTTTGTTTATTGAAATCCACAATGAGTGCAGTGTATATAGAAGAAGAGTCAGTGGGACAAGGAGAGAAGTGAGCAGTCAAGACTGTTTGCTGCTCTTACAGAGGACAGCTTCCTAGAGTCTGTACCTGTTACTGACTCTAGCTCCAATGGATTAGATGCCTCTTTAGCCACCATGGGCATCTACACACACACACACACAAACACACACACACACACACACACACACATACACTCACACCCCTCATGCACACACACACAAGCAAATTGAAAACATAAATCATGCAGCATAGGTGAAACTACACATTAAAAATAATAAAATAAATGTGCACAGAGGAAGAAATGGACCTTGGGGCATCAGGAATCCACCTGGCACCTGATGCTGAGCAAGGCTGATGGACAAATGTTGCTGGATATTTGATCACACTGTGAAACATGAGATTTTGTTACTGGCAGAAAAAAAAACAAAACTTTTCTAGTTGTGCTGTGGCTCAGCATTAGAACAACTCTTAATACACACTTTTAATCCCAAACAAGGAAGGTGAAGTTTATAAAAGAAAGTACCCATATATAAAACTGATGTGCAATTGAGTGGCATACAAAGTAACAAATCAGAGAAAGATTTGACAAAAGAGAATATCCCAATATACCAACTCCCACAAGAAAAAAAAAAGAATAAAGGGACTTTACTTAGGAGATCTGGACAGTCAAAGAGTTGGGGAGACTGTTTTGCTGGGAGACACAGGAGATGTACAGACACAGATTACTGAGAAAGAGCAAGCCAGACAAGGGTAAAACAGAACAAACAAGAGAATGAGAAGGATCCAGAAGTTTAGAACAAATTACCAGAATTATTTTGATATCAAGCAGATGGAAAAGTCAGAGGCCAAGAGAGAAGCCAAACTGAATCAATCAGCTTGAAGAGAAATTTTGGCCAGACAAGCTGAGTTGAACCAGCCTGCCAGAGATCAGAAAGAATTAGAAGGGGGTTGACTTATTCAGCAGTAAGACTCCGAGGCTGAAAACATTCTAGGCCTAGATAAGATTGAACATAGGCTAGAAGCTTCTAGGAACAGGTTAGCAGAGGAAAGCAGTAAACTTCTCAGATGACAATTTCATTGGGTGAATAAAAGGTACATTTAAAGCCAAGATTGGTACTGCTGGGTTTGTTCAGTATTTCTACCTACTGAATGGGATTTAATATGTGTCTTAAAAGACTAAATCCACTAACATAAGGAGACTGACTCTCTGATGCCCAAGAAAACATTAGCTATTAATGTCATATGGACATTGTATTCCAGGGTTAAATCATCTTCTAAAAATTAAAATGTTATCTCTTTAGCTTTCTGGCCTGTGATCATTGCTAATAACCCGGTTAATCAGACTATCTTTATTTTCTATGCATTATTTTCTCCAGTGTCTTGGTTTGAGTGTATGTGGGGGAAGGCAGTTACCCTCATATTTTCAGTCTTCCATCCTATGAGTTGGGAGTGCTAAGGTATTAGACATCTTGCTTAGACTTAATAGTACAACTTGTGTCTTATTTTTTATTGTCCATCTATGACTCTTGACTATCAATGTTACGTATGTCTCTATCATCTATTTTTCTGGGGATTTGATCAAGTATTAAGGTAATAAATTGCTACACTCATAAACTTATATACTCTTATGAATCAAAAAAACATATATTCCTCACAAATCTTTGTGAAACACTCATTTTTTTGTTTCCAGTCAAATGATATGCATTCCAAGCAAACACATTGATTAAAATTATACAGAGATTTATAGATTTGTTGGTCAATGTTTATTATTGCATTATATCAACCATTCACAAGCTTCTGGAAAAAGACAATATATCAACTCTCAATTTGTTTTGAAAAGAGGGGAGGTAGCATACATTTTATTCCCAAGTAAATGCCTGAGTTATATAAAAGGGTGGTTGAAGAAGAATGGCTTCCCTAGAAAGACTGAACAGTAATGAGTTTCCTATGAGGAATCCACACTGAAACACTTTGACAACAGCACACTATTCAGATACACAAACCTGCAATTCTGAAGATGATCACACCCTGCAGTGCCCCTCATGATTACATAATTCTACGTCTAATGAGGACATGTAAATTAAGTTCTTCAAACTACAAAAAGTAAAATCTTTCAATCATAAGTAGTATAACATGTTAGTTAATTTATTAGGTGTCAATAATATGTCCAATTTTACAGAGGCAGAAACTAGGACTGGGTTGTTAGAGATCCTTATAATGCAATTTCTTACCTTCTTAGAAAGTTTCCATAAAAAAAATACAATGACCTGGGCAGTGGTGACATATTTGTTTAATCCCAGAACTTGGGAGGCAGAAGCAATCAGATCTCTGTGTTCGCGGCTAGCCAGGTTTCAAGCACAGCCTAGTTTACACAAAGAAACTGTCTTGAAAATGCACAAGAAAAATTAAAACCACCTCATCTTTTCTTTTTTGTTATGGAGAGCAAAGCAGAGTCAGGCATATTACAGATGGTCCTTTCTGAAGAACATACCGCACTGAGGTGCCTATTCAAGGAGCTTAATGACCAGCTCATATTGATTTCCTCTGTAAATAAAAGTGTTTGGTACAAGGATGGATCAATTTCAGAATTCTTTCAGCTGCCTGGCTTTGTGTTGCTTAAAAATGCATGAAATTGCTTAGTGAGAATTGATCTCTTTCCACTCTGTATTATTAGTATATTTGTGTGTTAGTGTTAGGCAAAGTGAAGTTTTCAAGTCAGAGTGTGACTGAAAGAATAAAGGAGATTTGTCTCAGCTATTTCAAACACCTCAAAGAATTATACTATTCTTTTTAGTACGATCATAGTAGAAAGACCTAAGAAGTGCATTTAGGGATGTATCTGTGTGTATGTGTACATGTGTGTTCATGCATGTGTGTGTGTGTGTGTGTGTGTGTGTGTGTGTGTGACTGTAAAGCATGTGTGTGTGGTCAAGTATATGTGTGTGAATATGTGACCATGTAGGTATATATGTGTGTGCATGTGTATGAGTTATTTGTTTTTGGTGTTCAGTAGAAAAGTTACTTGCAAAATCCTGACTGGATAAATATGCACTAACCTAATGAAGATCCTGGCCAAGGTCATATGCACACAGGCTTTAAGCCTCTCTTCAACTGTTGACTTTTAAAAATTTTATGAAAGGAACATTATCTTCAAATCACTAGCTTCAGAGCAAATAATGCTGGAATCCTTGATAAACATCACCAGTGATCCCATAATTCTCACTGTCATTCTATCCTGGCATTGTAATATAGTTGTTTAATCAATAAAATGAACTCAAAAGAAAGGGATCTCATTAGAAAAATGGAATATGAGGAAGTTGTGTGAAGAAACCTGAGACAAAGTGATACTCTCCAGGGGAGACTGAGGAAGAGGGAATGGGACAAATCCTCTCTTAAGGCTGTTTGGCTAAGAATTTTTAATGAGAAACCTGCCTAATTTGGTAGCGTCCTCATGGAAAGCTGCCTCCTGGATCATGGATTTAGATATTACACTCAGAGAGAATTAGCACTGTGTAGACAGCAATGCGAAGTTCAGGTTGATCTCTGTTGCATATGATTGCCAAGGTTGCAGCCAGGAAATGGAGAAATCCAGAGGAATAAAAGACCCCTGTCTGAGGAGCCATAGTTGACTTTGAACCTGTGGCCATTCTACTTCTGCTTCTCATGTGGTGGGATTACAGATCTGTGTCCCCATGCAGATTGTTATTCATTCACAGCTGAGGGAACTGACAGTTAAGTTTCAAGGTCACTATGCTGACAAGAGTTATGATGCAACTTTACTGGTGTTTCTCAAAAACAAGATGCTGAGACTTGGAAAAACTGCTGTGATTTAAACATGTATATCATTAAAAAGCCTCATAACAGTGAGTGAACCACACAAGAGTAGCAACTCAGTTTGCAGACCTCGGGTATCTAGCTGCACCAGCTAGGCTGGAAAAAAAAAATCAACTAATCCTAACAGATGCTCCCTAATCAATAAAGTACAGACAGTGCTCAACAATAGGGCCTCGGGTTATTCCAAAAGTTCACAAGCACGCGCGCGTGCGCACGCACACACACACACACACACACACACACACACACACACACACAAACCCAGGAGCACTTAGAATCATAGGCCTAAAATTTCCTATGATTTCAATATTATTATTTGAGTTTATCCACAATTGAGTAAAAACTAAATTATAGCCACAAACTTAAGGGTTATTTTAATTCACTTACTTGTTTTTCTCTAATACCCTGAGTAACCAACTAAAGGCAAAAGGTCTGAAAATCGAAGCTGCTTTTAACTATCAAAATTACTTCATGTTATTAAAGACAACTTTCTAGCAGTGGAAAAACACAGGGTATAGTGACAATTTGAGAATTTTACCTCCTTTAAAAAACACAGAAATATTATAAGAATATGTTTTCATAAAACCGCAGATGTAGGATGTATAACTGCCCACAGGAGCTGACTATGATTTGCCTCTTTTTTTGCTACACAAAATAACACTAAAAGTGGTGGGAAGGGATCTAGTAGTTCCTGCAGGAGGTAGAAAACTCAGAGAGAAGCTGCTAGAACAGTGGCTTCCCATAGTTCTTTCCACTGCAGAGTGAATCATCACCTGGAAAGTCAGCAGAGAAAACATAACACTTCATGCCTGGGCTTTCTCATCTCTTGACACTTTATCTTGTTCTATAACTTCTGAGCAGCACAAGCATGGTCATTACTTCTTCATTCTAGCTCTTTTGAACTTAGAATTGGGCAGCCTTTAAAAAAATACACTTCTTAGAAGGCAAAATTTTGATATTTTTGTAACTCCTGTTTATTCTCATAGTTCAGATAAGGGTTAACTCCTTTTAAAGAAAGTCAGAAGTCCTAATACAAAGTAACCAGGCAAGAAAATGGAAAAGAATAGCAGTTTTGAAGTAATTTCACTAGGTAGTATTGGAGTTGTCAGTGAAGATTCCTACTTTCTTCATGGTTTCCAGAATAGACAATTCCTATTCACATTATCTAGTCAGGTGTCTAGCGCATGAATGAAGGAAATGAAAGGTATATTCAGAAGTTAAATATGTGAAATACTCAGTCACAAACTTCCAGAATACTTCAGGATATGAATGCAATCACATACTGGTTTTCTTTCATTGTGTAACTGACCAAAGACTACATTTCACACTGTTATGTTTAAACCACAGAAGTAGTTACAGTGTGAAACTTTTCATATTTTTGCTCATAATTGCTAATGAAGTATCAGGGAGAAGCCACAGGCTTGGATGTGTCCAGTAGAAACCAAAATGAATTTTCGCAAATACTTCAGAAAAACTGAGGCCTTAATTAGTAAACTTCTTATTCTGGTCATACAATTCTATGTGCAGTACAACAGCTATATCTATACATCTACCACAGTATTATGTATGTATTTGTCATAGTTTGAATAAAAACGGAGCTCGTACACCCATAGGTAGGTGGCACTTTTAGGAAGTGCTTGTTGAGGTAGGTATGGCTTTTTGGAAGAGGTGCACCACTACAGTAGAGAGTGGGCTTTGAGATCTCAGAACCTCAAGTCAGTTAATTTCCTGCTATCTGTTGATCTGGATGTGAACTCTCAGCTTCTTCTCAAACATCATGCCTGCCATCATGCCTTCATGCTTTCTGCCATGACAATAATAGATTATACCTCTGAAACTGTAATCCACCCCCAAATAAATGTCTTCCTTTCTTAGGGTTATCATGGACATGGTGTCTCTTCACGGCAATAGAAACCCTAACTAAAATAGTATCTATCATCTATCTATCTATCTATCTATCTATCTATCTATCTATCTATCATCTATCTATCTGTAATCAATCTATCATCTACATTTCTGTCATATATCTCTTTCTATCATCATCATTACTATCTGTCTGCCTGACTCTATGCCTCTTTGCCTTTTTATCTATTTAACCTGTCATCTACCTGTCTGCATTTATTTATATATGCCTATCATGTATCTATCACCTATCTGACATCTATGTCTATCATTTATTTATCTATTTTAATGAAGAATCTATTTCTATCATTTTTCACTCTTAAAGTAAATTTAGCAGATTCAGTAACTAGGTTGATTTTTTTATTTTTTATTTTTATTTTTTTATTTTATTATTATTATTTATTTTGGCTTGTGAAATGAAAGGAGAAAGTAAAAGATCGGAGCTCCCAACAATAATTAATGACTATTTTCACTGTCTATTTTTTAGGATTAGGTCATGACTCTAGGAGTGGAAAATCAGAAAATAGAAGGCAAATTCTTCTATCTTTATCATTTTACTGGTAATAGTGACCCCATGGACTAAAGTCTGAGATAAACCACCACTTGCTAATGCTGTGGGTGCCAGTGACTTAGTCATTCCCACAATTCCATATCTTGTGCTTTGCATGGCTAGTAACTTTAAGGAGCATGGTGCTAAAGATACGGTCACAGGAGCCAGAGAGGGCATTTTATTGTCATCTGCTGCAGTGACTGGCAAGGAGAAGAATATACCAGCTGAGCTGGCTTACCTGTGGTATTTACACTTCTCAGATGCTCCCTGTCAAGCTGTACTGATATTTAATGGCCTTTCCACCTTCTATATTTTTATGCTTTGTTTTTCAGAAAGCTCAAATGAATGTCAAATATTATATTTCACTTTTCCTATAAAAAGTACCCCCAAAAGTTTTAGAAAGCACAAATTTTCTGTATCTCTTGGTTTTTAAAATTCTAAAGTTTAGAGTAATTAGCTAACATAACTTTTCTAATATTCAGGCAAGTTATCATAGAGGCATTTTTTTCTGCTTTTTTGGGTAAGCTTGTTTATGTGATTAATTCTTCATAGATGATTTTTGTCTTCATTCTTAAGCTAATATGATATTGATTTTTCTAGTCATATTTTCTTTGTAATATATATGCACCTTTCAATCCAAATTATATATACATTTTTTAGTAAAAAGAGATTGAATAATGTGGACTATTAACATAAAACATATAGATAAACATAGAATACATTATTGTTTTAAAGAAAATATGTCTAATGCTGGGCAGTGGTTGCGCATGCCTTTAATCCCAGCACTTGGGAGGCAGAGGCAGGTGGATTTCTGATTTCGAAACCAGCCTTGTCTACAGAGTGAGTTCCAGGTCAGCCAGGGCTATTCAGAGAAACCAAACCAAACCAAAACCAACAAAAAAAAAAAAATAAAAAAGAAAATATGTTTAAAGGGTAACATGGCTATCAAAATTTCACAATCTAAAACTTGTAATTTAAAGTGCAATAAAAAATAATAAAAAAAAAGCTTATTAAGATTTTATTAGTTTCTTCATTGCTATGATGCATTTTATATTGACCCTCGGTTCTTATCAAGTATCAGATATTGTTCTCTGTAACAGATAAAAATAAAGTCGCAGAAAACAAAAATCAGAGATTTTAGCCTGATTGACATACTTTAACCTAATTGATTTTAACCTAATTCATATATTTTGATGTTATCCCACATAGGAAAGGAAACACATGTCAATCAGCAGGCACAGCATGTGCAGGCAAAAATGTAGTCACAACTCTTGAGCTAATGATGCTCAAGAATCATAGGCTGTAGGAATCATAGCCTCCCCAGAACCCTCACATCTCCAAGGTGAATCAATTGCTCCTATATCACCTGCTACCACAACTGCATTTGTGCATTACTTCATTGGACTGCCACAGTCATCCTTTAGCCAGAGTCATCATCTTTTAATGTGTTTACAACATCTACCCCATCATTCCTAGGAAGTGCATGCTGTGTCAGTAAATAGCCTGAAACTAGAGGCTTCCCAGACTCAATATTCTGTCCCTACCCCTGGCATCCTCAGAATCAATTCCAGTGTTACTATGTTCTTATTCACACTGGAACCATCTCCAAGAGTATCATAGATTCTTAATGTTCAGTAGCTATAGTAACTTTGCTTCCTGTTAGGCTTCGTATTTTCCTAGATGAACTGACCCTTTGACTTGGTTTTATGTCTAGAGGTATCTGTGCAGCATATGGGTTGTGAGTTCACATTATCATAGGGTGGGGGAGTAGGTTGATAAGAGTAAAGTCTTCTGTAAGAGCAGAACAAAAGGAATTTGAATAATACTTCCATAAAAATGTTTCTTCACTAGAGTTTTTCAGTAGTGCTTTCTTTGATATTTTTGTATGAAAATTAGGGAACATTATTTTGATATTAATTTCTATGTACCACATAACATTGATTTTCAACCTTCTAGATGTGTTCATTAGGATAATTCATATATTCATGTTTTGCCATTTGAAAATGAGACAAGTGAGGAGTGAATTAATATTATTGCTGACAAAAAATTAACTGTATAGTAACATTTCAAAGATAATTTGAAGTTATTTTAGCAACTAATAATCACTACTATGAATAAGTTAAAAATACATCTCAAGATGTGAATTCTCTTTAAAAATTTAATGTGTGAGAGAACATAAACTCTTGCCTTTTCTCATTTTATATCTGCTTTTGTAAGCTAAGCCTTCACTTTTCAAGCGCCCCGTAAGAGCAAAAATAAAATATGCACAGGAAAAACAAAACAATACAAAGAATGCATTACAGCTGTAGATTATTTTACAGAATTTTATTTGTTCTTTAAATAGTTTTGAATTTGTAACATATGCTTTAATACTTGTAATTCAGACTAGTGAAATAATTTCACACTGTGACTGATATGCATAATTCTTGATGATTCTGAACAAGGAGTTTAGAAATGGTTGAGAAGCCACTGACCTCACTCACAGCTCACTTTTACGAGGTGACCAGTGAGCCTGCAAAGCTTAATGGCCTGGAAGCAGAAAGAATGCCTAATGGATCTTTATAAATTGCTTCTAGATGATAAAATAATCGACAATGTTCTCAGAGCTAGTGACCTTCCAAAGTAAAGTGGACCAGATATTCCACAACCACCACTAACAACAAAAGATGCAAAAGCTGAGTAACTCAACCCCATTTCCAAGTGTCAGAGAAGTACAACAGGTGGTACCTCGTTAGGAAAACAGCCATAACATTTTGAATAATAATCTTTTCATTCTTTTTAATTTGCTAAAAAGCGTATGTTCACATGCCAATTATATAACTGTCATCTCAGTAGAGAACCATTAAAAAGTATGTATTCCTCTTGTAGCTTCTGCACCTTTCATGTATACTTCTATTGGTTGGTTTTGAAATTACATTTATATTTTATATTTTATATACATAACTTATATAAAATATGTACTATATATGTACATATATGTATAATATATATAACTACATATATACATATGTATATGTATTATACATATACACATATGCATTATGTATACATAATAAATGTATTTAAACACATACATACATATGTATATATTTTATACAAATATATTTTATACAAATATATGCATCTGTATGCACTTTAGTACATAAGACTTTTGAATATTAAAAGAGAGTATGGATTTCCTGGAGCTAGAGTTATAGGCAACTGTGAGTGTTGGAAAATGAGTTTGTGTTCTTTGTAAGAGTAGAAATTCTCAAAAGTACTGAGGCCTCCTTAGCCCTTTAGTTCACACCTGTGAGTTGGGTTACTGCCCTTTGAGTCAATCTCCCTTACCTTTCACAATACCTTGTTCACTATCCCTGCTCCTGTGAGGGCTTTGCCTTCCTAAACCAAAGTCCTTCTTTGTTCCTGGCTTCCAGGTAATTCCAATTAAACACAGCAATCTAAGTAAGGCCTCACTGCTGTAACCCACATATGAGTGAGAAAAAATTTTTTTTGCCAGATTTGGGTTACCTCACATGGTATAATATTTTTCAATTCTATTCATTTAACTTTGAACTTTCTTATTTCATTTTATTTCTTTCCAGCTGAATAAAATTCTATGATATCACATTTTTATTATCCATCTTCTGTTGCTGGCTATTCTGTCTGTTCCCTTGCCCTACTCATTGTGGATAGAGCAGATATGATCATGAGTAAGCGTGGGTTTCTATGGTTGGAAACAGATTCCTCGAGTATATCCAGGAAGGCTGGGTCCTATGCTAGAAAGGTCTATGTCTAGTTTTCTGTGTAACTACTATACTGACTTCAACCTGCTCTCCAATATTTTCTCCCACCACGTGCGTATGACGATCTCCACTCCACATATTTTAAACATACCAGTTTTACAAGGGTGAGTTTATCAAGCAAATATGAATTTCTTATAAATTTAGAAACAGGATAAAGAGAAATTAATGTTAATATTCAAAAATGGCAAAGCAGGATTTGAATTTAAGCATTCATTGTGTGCATCAACCAGTAACTCCAGGAGAGTGGTCTATGAGCAAATCTTACACAGCGCATTTCTGGAGTGTCTGATGTGTTACTCATGATCTTGCCCTCTGAAAGCTCACTGTAAACAAGAAAATTTGGCATTTAACAAGAAAAAAGATAGTAAAAATAAAAGGTTGTCGCTACAACAAAGTGTTGTTACTTTGCAAAAGGTAAATAAAGCATGTCATAGATTTTTTTATCGTCATAGTCATGCTGCTTTTTCACATCAAAGCACACTCAAATAATAGCTATAGGATAGTCATAACATTCGTTTGAGAGAGAAAATGTGCTTTCTGAGAGTTACAGAGACAGAAACAAACAGTGCATGATAAATGAGTTAATAAGGTAAGAAGTCATAATGGCTGTCACTGTGTACACACCAAGTAAGACAGCACCAACATTCATGAGTTAGACACCGCCAGGACAGATTCAAAGGCACTCCCCTTAGTGTTGGAAACTTGACCACCACTTTAATAAGGAAGACAGGTCTAGCAGGTAGAAAACAGTGACTTCTTATTTAATCTCAAAAGTGCTGCCAGGGCCGGCATCCAAGCAGCATCTGTGGACAATTTTCTCCTACTAAGGCAGAATTCTCAAATGACATTGAGATCAAGAGTGGCTTCACTGTGTGCCAACTCATATATTTCACAAATTAAAATATGAGAAATCACACAATGTCTGCCTCTATGAACATTAAAGTAGAAATGACATCTAGAAAGACAAGCAGGAAATCTGAAATTACTGGTCATCACCAGCACACTGTATACACCAAATGGGGCAAAGCAGACACCAGAGAGAACTTAAAACCGATGTAACTCTGGTAGAAGAGAAACACAAACTGTCCTCATTTTGTTTAACTTCACAGATGCATTAGTAAGGATGAGATGGGATGTTCTACTGCTTAGGATAAAAACGAGAAAATACATGTATTTCCTCGTTACAGAAAAAATATAAGGTGTGCAGAAACGAGCCTGTCACAATTTGTTGCAGAAATTAGGGCCAGTGCTACCACTGAGGTCATGGAGATGTTAGGATTTGTGTTTTGTCGCTGAGGCTATGTCTGGGTCCATGGCCCAGTAGTCTCTCTGGCTGTCTTTTGCTGAGTTGATGTATATAGATCTATATTCTATCTTACTTTCATAGGAAGAGGATAATGTGGGGATATCAGGTGCTTCTCCTGGTGCTACAACAGACACCTGACAAGAGACAAGTAGTGGAAGGAAGGGTTTACCTTGGCTCACAGCATGAGAATAATGTCTGATGTGATAAGGAGTCATAAAGGAGGCTAAAGCAGCTGCTCACATTACATCCACAGTCAGGGTGCTGTTGTTATGAGTGAGATGGTGAGAGGCGGTGTGAACACGGTTGTTAAAAAAAAAGTATGCTCCAGGAAAACTGACTGAATCCCTGGTGTGAAATCCCAGGCTGTGTAAGGGAAAAGTAGTAGCAAATTGCATAGGGGTTTCATTTTCCAGTCTCACTGTGTTGGCTGATTTAATGATCAGTTTGACTGATCTAAAATTACTTAGGAGGAAAGCTTTTGGGCATACCTGTGAAGGATTATCTTAGGTATGTTAAAGTGTAATGGGAAGACCATGGACTGTGGGCAGCACCATTCCATAAGCTGATTGCCAGACTGAATAAAAAAAAAAAAAGAAATTCCTACCTGTGCACAAGAGTTCATCTCTCTCTGCACAGAACCTAACATCTCCATGGCCTCACACACTGAGCCACTCTTCAGCACAATAGCACCTCCCTTCCACCTCTCTTCACAGCACACAAACCATCCCCCGTCTCTTCTCTCCTATCTGTCCACCACACACTTGCTCCACATAGTGGCACCTCAAGGCATCTGGTGGGCCTCTCTCTAGGTATTAAATTCTGAACTCGTCAATGATAATGTATCAAGGGATAAAGTGACTCAGAAGTGGCTTGGCTGTCTGGAGGAGAAGCACTGTCTGAAAGAGATTCACTAATACTTTCAATCACTGTGGAAATCTTGATGACTCAGAATCCTGGTGATAAAGATTAGCTGAACAAATCTCTAGGGAATCACACATCTCCATGCACTCCAACTCCCCTTCTGAAATTGTTCTCAGAGTAAAACTCACTGCACTCTATTTGAGGTTGTCTTTCTGGATAACAATATTTATAGGATAAATGTAAACAGATAATTAGACAAGGAAGAATGATGACTAGTTGACATACCCAAAAGATAGTCAACAATGAATTAAAAATTGTATGCAGTTAGAAACATAGTTTTATATAGCCAAACTTGATTCTTTGAAAAATAATATATAATTTCTTCAAAATAGCCAACCAGTCATTAATTTATTGATGATATGAAAACTGGACATTTCTGTAATTTAAAAAAAATCAGAATTAAAATATTTATCGAGTAGGTAAAACAGACACAGTGTTTGCAAAATATCTCAATTGCTTCCTTAAATAAATATATATGTAATAATAAAGTTCACAACATATTTGTTTGAAATTTAACATTATGCTAAATATCAATTCATCTCATGGCTCTTTGAAAGAATATGATTAGAATAGCTATGCAGTGGAAAGGGTATGGTGTAGAATGTAGTCATCCACATAGAGATAGTTTACCTATGATAGGAGAAAATCAATGTTTTTGGTTCTTTGCCTTTAGTCACTTAGCAGTGTGCTATTAGAATCACTACTGTAGGATGCAATATGTGTCTGCTTTGTGTTATATAAAGACTAATAAATACAATTCCTCCTCTGACACAAACTCTACTTAATCAATGGATAACTAAACAATCAATTATAATACACTATCATCACTCTCAGGAAGGATCAATGCAACTTAATTTTGTTCCCCTACCCATTTCATTCCGCTGGGCAATTGTTCCTTTTATGGAAGAATTAGAGGGATCTCACAGCCCCTAGAGACCCCATATTCCAAGAAGCTCCACCTTAGTATTCAATGACTGCACATGAACATGTGCTGAGTCTAGGTACCAATGTGAAAATGGATGTGGTCTTACTGTCTCAAGGGGTATCATTGTTCTTAACAGCTGAGTAGTATTCAACTGTGTAAATCAACCACATTGTTTTATCTGTTCTTTGGCTGAGGGACATCTGGGTTGCTTTCAGTTTCTGGTTGTTATGAATAAAACCTCTATGAACATAGTTGAGCAAGTGTCTGTAATAGGATGGACCATCTTTTGGAGTGGTACAGCTGAGTATTGAGGTAGATTCATTTCTAAATTTCTGTGAGGTCACCATATTGATTTCTAAAGTGCCGGTACAAGTTTGCACTCCCATAAACGATAGAGTATTGTTTGCCTTGCTCACTATTCTCGTTATCATAAACTGTCACTTCTGGTTTTTATTTTAGATGTGAGACGGAATATCAAAGTAATTTTGATTTGCATTTCCCTGATAGCTAAGTATGTTGAACGTTTCTCTTTTTTTCCTCAGCCATTTGAGATTCCTCACTTGAGAATTCTCTGTTTAGATCTGTACCCAATTTTTAATTGTATTATTTTGTTCATTAATGTCTAATTTCTTGAGTTCCATATATATATTAGACCCATGTAAAATGCGGAGTTGTGTGTGGTGCATATCTTTAATCCCAGCACTTAGATAGTCAAACATCTGAGTTTGAGGCCAGTTTGTTCTACAAAATGTTTCTTAAAACCTTGTCAAAAAAAAAAAAAAAAAGCAAAAGGGCAAACAGTTTTGTGAAATATTTTAGTCTTGATTTTCTCTCGTGTGAAATTCTTGTACTTGAGGTGCTTAGACTAATAAAACAGCTTCAATGGCAATTCCCGAGGATAGGTCTTTTGCATATATGACACCTTTATTTATTAATAAAGGGTTTATTCTAATCATGTCAGTGTCCATGTGATTAGTGATGCAGTCACTAAGTTTTTTTATTGTATTTTATTTCATTTCACTACCGAGGAGGGAACAAGGTGTTCTCCATTCCATTTGCACCACAGAGCACATAACACACTCATCTATTTCCTAACAACCATCCTCACTTGGGAAGAATCCAGAAAATATGTTCATATTTCATTGAGCTGAGTTAGGGGAAGTATTGAGCCAGGGCCAGGGAATTCCTACTATCTGTTTCCAGGAAGGAGGAGGAGTGTGTAGTTCCGTGGAGAGTGCTCAGACACAAAATGGCTTGATGATGTTCAAGGAGACCTGAGCTCCTGTCTATGCAAATGTGTCATTCCCTGCTCAATTTTACTTTATTATTGAATACATTCTTATATATACATTGAATTACTTTACAGTTTTGAGCACATAAACATGAGTACAAAAATCATCTTGAAAGGAATAATGTAGTATGTCAGTCAGTTGAAGGAAAACATCTAAGCTCCACAAGACTCAGCAATTTCTCTTCATTGTTTGAATAAAAATCATAATACCAGGATTCAATTTTTTCCCTGTGCTACAACCCAGATGGGTGCATGCTCCATTAGCAAATCAGTTGTGAGACAGAAACTTGTTTGTGTACAGATTTTAGCAAAACATAATATCCTTGCTAAAAACATAATCTAGGTGAGTGATTTTCAAATGTCTGTGTACCAGGCAGATCAGAATCCTAAGGGGAATTCAAGAGTTTTCTCCCATTATTAAGTACCATTGGGGTAGCCATAATTTGTGACATTCCAAGAAACATTTTGCAAGAAATGAGTATATTTCCACATATCACTTTCAATGGAATTTTGGAAGGTACTGACCCACTTATTACAAATATGATGTAATTTATTTTAACAATTCACCTCAGCAAATCTGTACCTGTTCAAGCACATGTTTGTTAACTCAGAAACAAGATGGTATTTTTTTTTCACTTGAAAGTAGTAATGTTTAGTTTGTGATTTTAAAATTTAGTAAATTGTACAGGACAAGTTTGTGTCTCTCTCTCTTGCTTTCTCTGTTATCTTGTCTTTACTACCAGTTGTTGCTTTAACTTCGTTTGCATGATGTAGTTAGACAGACAGTTTTCTCCATGAGTGATTCTCACATAGCAGGTAGCAGCAGGAGGTGATAGGCTCAGAAGAGAAGGCTACATTGTCTGTAGCAGTATCTGGACAGACAACATTCTACATTACTCTGGACTGACTGTCATTTCTTCACAGTACTTGCATTTTGCAAATGGTTACATTGTATATGTTTTCTAATTAACCTATGTATCTGCCGTGATAATTTGAACATTCAAACTTCATGGAAAGGATAGATTTGTTAGCTAACTTTGTGAAGTGGGTGTCTTAAATATAGTTTATAATCAAGTGTGTATAAGTGCTGGATGTACATTTTGTGTTGTATTTAAAATGTATGTCCTAATGAACAAAGGTATTCATGAGAATCATGTATTAATAAGGAAAAGATTAAAATGGAGCAATTCACTGATTTTCTTAGCCCAATGACTGAATATGTTTTATTTATTTATTTTTTTAAAAAAATTAGGGTCTTTGTGGTGTCAAATTGATTATAAAGCGGAGGATGACTTTAAACTTCTGGTTTTTCTACTCCTCTCTACCCCAGTGGGCCACCATCCCTGAAGCATTGCCTGATGCTGTGACTTTGCAAACATTTGGCTAGAACTCTAATAACAGTGCTACACCTTCAATCTATAGATACATTTTTATAAGGTGTTTTTGTAACCAAAACTTTAATCCCAGGGATTTTTACAAACATATTACAGCATGAAAAAAAATCTGCCACAGTAACTGAAAAGTCCAACTCTACAATGTACACTTAAACTGATAGGACACTGGTATCTTAGTTTTACATTTCCAAATAAAGATGTTACTGCATCTCTACATCAGCGTGTAGAAACCAGGAAGGAGCCGCTTTGAAAACCTTCCAAGTGCCATTCCTACCCTTTGCCTGTTGGCTTGTGTTCCCAGCAGCTTATCAATTCACCCACAGTGCCACACTGTCTCAGCTACTAGAGGAACCTCAGCTTTATTCAATCTCTGCTAGTTGTTTCTATATCATTAGTACATCACACTTCAACTGGGCAGGATCTAGGCTTATTTTAGTCTATGAAAAACTAAAACTTAAATAAAATTTAATCTTGCTTAAGGGAACATTGTAAGGTAACAATTCTTAATATCACATGCCTTATATGATCCTGAAACCATAAAGAACTACATTGCTTTGGGTGTCACTGTTCCAAGAGACAAAACAAACTTGAACAACTAAAGCATCTTAAAAATGCATCAAGCTTGTGAAGTCTTTAATATCCTGTACAAATGAAGATATTTCCTGTACAGCACTTTGAAAAACTGGTCTTTTTTCTTCATCTCAGCTAGATCGGCTACAAGGCCTAGAGAAGGATTGTGATGGGTTGAGATTTCTCTCGTGAGACAAAGATCTTTCTCTTCTCCTATGTCTAGAGTGACCTGCCCCAGATTCAGGAGAAGCTTCTTCTTGGAGATCTGCACCAAGGTGAAGGACTCCTCCTGAGATAATCATCCTGAAGACAAGAACCCCAACAGGGAGGCAGGCCACAATTTCGACTTCTTTAGGGCAGTCATATAAGGTTCTTCCATCTAAACAGGATCAGCAGCATCTCAGAGATCCTCAAATTCAACAAAAGCAAAGACAAGAGTGTTTCAAGCAACCCACATACTATAGAGCAGTCCACAATAGCAAAAAGCCTGTTCTAATTCAGTCTTGTTCCTGTTGTTTCCAAGATTACCTACATAAACCTTACAGTCCAAGGGACAGGAATCATGATACATTTCAAGATCTTGGATTCAAAATGCCCAAGCTCAAATCCTTACCCTCTCACAGGCCCACTCCCTCCCTCTGGCTCTGTTCCCACAGATGCTCTCCATCCCACATTGTCCATGAAATGGACAAAAGATTTTGTTGTTATAGTGTATAAATTATGGTCTCTTTGTAGATATGTACATTTGAGTGCAGTGCCCGTAGAGTTCAAAGGGAGGCATCAGATTCCTGTGGAGCTTCTTGGTGCAAATACTGGGGGTAAGAGAAGAATCAGCTCTTACCCACTAAACCATTTCTCTGGCCCAGGGCTACACTTTTCAATATTGAATTTAGACATGACCCTAAGGCACATAAAAGCTATGATTCACAAGCAGAATTCAAGGGTGTCCTGGATTTTATTTCTTAATTTTTTGTAGAGCCTTTGATGGCTGAAAGGAAATACTTTTCAAGCTATCACCTTTTTACTTGAAGTAAGATTAACTTTTCAAGTTCATTCCCTTGACCTAAATATTTCAAAATTTCTGTATCATGTTCCTATTCATAGTGACTAAATTGGTTTCATTAAATGAACATGTCTGTTTGAATCCAGATAAAAATCTATCATATCCCTTTAGTACAAAGTCACTTTTCATTCACGTTATGGAGGAGATGATTAGATTTCTTTTTAAAAATTTATTCCAATTTTTTTCAAGAAGTTGAAGAAGATGAAGAAGCCAAACCAAGTTCTAGAACCTAGTTCTCCCACTTTAGAAAGTCCTGAATTACCTATATCACCAGGAAAGCAAGAGTTAGATCTAAAATCACTTCTAATGAAGATGATAGAAAATTTTAGGAAGGACATAAATAACACCCTCAAAGAAATGGAGGAGAAAACAGATAAACAAGTGAAAGCCCTTAAAGAGGAAACACAAAAAACCCTTAAAGAATTACAAGAGAACACAACCAAACAGGTGAAGGAATTTAACAAAACCATCCAGGATATAAAAATGGAAGTAGAGACAATTAAGAAATTACAAAGGGAGACTACCAGGGATATAGAAAACCTGGGAAAGAAATCAGGAGTCATAGATGCAAGCATCACCAACAGAATGCAAGAGATAGAAGAGAGAATCTCAGGTGCAGAAGATAACATAGAAAATATTAACACAACTGTCAAGGAAAACACAAAATGCAAAAAGTTCTTAACACAAAACATCCAGGAAATTCAGGACACAATGAGAAGACCAAACCTAAGGATAATAGGTATAGAAGAAAGTGAGGATTCCCATCTTAAAGGGCCAATAAATATTTTCAACAAAATTATAGAAGAAAACTTCCCTAATCTAAATATGAGATGCCCATAATCATACAAGAAGCCTACAGAACGCCAAATAGACTAGACCAGAAAAGAAATACTTCCCGCCACATAATAATCAAAACACAAAATGCACATAACAAAGAAAGAATTTTAAAAGCTGTAAGAGAAAAAGGACAAGTCACGTATAAAGGCAGACCTATAAGAATTACACCAGACTTTTCACCAGAGACTTTAAAAGCTAGAAGATCATGGACAGATGTCATACAGACCTTAAGAGAACATAAATGCCAGCCCAGGATACTATACCCAGAAAAACTCTCAATTATCATAGATGGAGAAACCAAGATATTTCATGATAAAACCAAATTTACAAAATATCTTTCTACAAACCCAGCACTACAAAGAATAATAGCAGGAAAGCACTAATACAAGGAGGGCAATTATGACCCAGAAAGAGCAAGAAAGTAAGCCTCTTCCAATAAACCAAAAAAAAAAAAATAACCACACAAACAACGCCTCCACTGTTAATAAAATAACAGGAAGCAACAATGTCCTCTCCTTAATATCTCTTAACATCAATGGTCTTAATTCCCCAATAAAAAGACATAGGCTAATGTGCTGGATACGCAAACAGGACCCAACATTTTGCTGCATACAGGAAACCCACCTCAGTAACAAAGACAGACACTACCTTAGAGTAAAAGGCTGGTAAACAATATTACAATTACTTCTTAAACAACCACAAAGGTTGAACCTACAGAACGCCAAATAGACTAGAGTAAAAGGCTGGTAAACAATATTTCAAGCAAATGGTCCTAAGAAAAAAGCTGGAGTAGCCATTCTAATATTGAATAAAATCAACTTTCAACTTAAAGATATCAAAAAGGATAAGGAAGGACATTTTATACTTGTTAAAGGAAAAGTCAACCAACATGAACTCTCAATACTGAACATTTATGTGCCAAATACAAGAGCACCCACTTTCATAAAAGAAACCCTACTAAAGCTCAAAGTACACATTGCACCTCACACAATAATTGTGGGAGACTTCAATACCCCACTCTCAGCAATGGATAGATCAACGAATCAGAAACTAAACAGAGATACAGTTAAACTAACAGAAGTTATGAACCAAATGGACTTAACAGACATTTATAGAACATTTCACCCTAAAACAAAAGAATATACCTTGTTTTTCAGCACCTCATGGTACCTTCTCCAAAATAGACCATATAATTGGTCACAAAACAGGCCTCAACAGATATAAAAAAATCGAAATAATTCCCTGCATCCTATCAGATCACCATGGTCTAAGGCTGGTTTTCAATAAAGACAAAGACAAGAAAAAGCCCACACTCACATGGAAATTGAATCAAAGTTTGTAGTGAGTTGAGGTGTCCTTCTCCATGGTTGTAGGTCATATTTGCTTTCATATTGTGAAGTGTTGGTCGGTCTGTTGAACAATTTGAAAAACTGGATTCCTTTTTGAGAATTTCATATATGAACACTAACTTTCCCCCTTCTCTCCTTCCTCCCACTCTTCCCAACCCCCTTTATACTTTTTGAATGCATTTTATTGTTTGATTATCATTTATATGTGTATGTATATATGTATGCATTTAAAAAAAAAAAAGAAAGAGAACTACAAAAAAAAAATGTAGGATCGGAAGGGGCCTTCAATTCTCACTAAGTATGACTTTTCAATTATTTGTTAGCATAGAAAATTTCTGCATTTTTCTTTCCCGTGTGTTTCATTTACAACCAAATTTAATATTAAAATAACTAATAAGTAAGACAAAGACTGAATATTTTGGCATGCATTGAAACTCAGCAAATATATACATGTGAAGCAGTATTTTAAGTTTTGAAGTGCATGAAAGCTCTGTGAAAGTAAAGGCTTGGTTATTGTTGTATCTAGAATATATTTCTCAAATATTCTTAATCTTATATTTCAGAATGAAATCATATAGTGCAAATTCAACTCATTTTTATTTGAAGGGCCTTGGATATTAAGGGTTTATCTATTTGCCAAAGAGATCAGCTAAAAACTGACTATCAGCAATAGTTTTTATTAAGAGAGGCCAGAACCACCTCATTTTTATTTCTCAATGGAAATTCCTAAAGTTAATGGTTCACTTTTAGTTTCTCAAAAAGGTAACAGCACTGTGATGTTCAAGCTTACTTCTGGAATCCTCTAATAGAAAAATGAAGTAAAAATTTCTGGTTTCATTGGTGGTTCAATTGTGTCATGTAATGTTTTTCTGGAAAATGTGCTTTGAGAGGATGTTTTTTTTTACTAAAGCAGACATGTGGGTGGATGTTTTGCTGAGAATAGACATGGTGTTTTTTGGGGAAGCTGCTGCAGAAAGGACATGTGATGCTTTGCTAAAGCGAAAGTTTGAGAAAACATATGATGTTTGCAAAGGATATAAATACAATCCAACAGACCGTAGATGATGGTGTGTTGTACTGGTTCACTTTGCCACTTTTGCTAGTCATCATTAGGCTTTGCTGACCCTAGTCGTAGCTGAAGATGCTGTATGGTTTTGGTATGCCTTGCCACTCTTTGCTGATTATTGTTTGTTGTGACTTCAGAGAGAGAACTACACCGAAGAACATCTTCTTATGTTATGGCAGAGTCTTCCTTAGTTTCCTCTGGATTAAACTGCCATTGCTGATTCATGAATGGTGATTCTGAGTGGAGAAAGCTAGGGCTGCTGAATCTGACTGGACTGATGATATCCTGGCAAGGCAGATTGTATTAGCATCAAAAACTCGTCCTAAATAGGTCCACATCATCCTTTGCCATAATAACCTTTTTTCTTTTTCTACTACCTCTGGTGGGTGGTCAGCTAAAAGAGAGGTTAAAGCATTTAAGTGTGGAGCGCCACTGCTGCAACCCTAAACCGGCGCCTGCCAGGCTAGTTCTTTGGAGTAAACAAGTCCTTATATGGTATGGAGACTGTGCTTGCTGGTAGCCTGATCAGTCGTCACGACCTCTTAACCTATGATAGTGTGAAGCGTGGTATGGGCATATGGGCAGTCCCATGAAGAGCATTTAAGCAGCGCTCTAGGGGTAGTAGGGGGCACACCCTTGTTTCCAGATGTAACAAAAGACCTGAGTAAACTGTCTCTGGAAGGAACTGGTGTGCTAGTCTTTCTTCCCGCTGGTCGGGGTGATCAGCACGGCACACTTCGTGGCCCGTACCGGGAGCACCTCTTTTTCCAGTGCTCCCGAAGTTCCAGAACCAGAGGCAGACAGGGTGATTGATCGGCAAGTGGTCGATAAGTGAGACCCTTCATTGAAAGATCTCGGAAGGAGACAATATTGTTTAAGGCCCTCGGTAGGAGGCAACATTGTTTAAGGTCCTCGGTAGGAGGCAAGCAAAAGTGAAAGTAAGGCAGCTGGTAGGTAATATTCATGCCGGGAGGTGTCTCTCCTTCGATAGTTGCTTTAGTGGTCTTACTAACAGTTTTTGTGACCCTGGTGGAGTGTTTGTGCCTTAATTGTCATCGTCCAGGGCGTGAGTGTGGCTGCTGACCATGGGAACCTCTCCGTCCTGCCCGATGCAGCTGGCTCTTCATGAGCTCCTTGCCACCAAAGGGCTGAAACTTAAAGATAAAGTCCTGACTCGGTTCTTCAATGAAGTAGATGCTGTTGCCCCTTGGTTTGCTGTGTCAGGATGCATTACACTAACCAGTTGGGATAAGTTACGGAGAGATCTAGATTTGGCATGGGAAAAGGGCACGTTGCATGATAAGAAAGGAAAGATAGGGATCAGGGGCCTTGGAAAAGACCTTCAAGGTAGAACACAGCCTTTAGAGGCTGTGCCAAAGTGTGACGGAAAAGGTTTGGGTTTTTCCTAGGGGCCGCTGGGGAAGGAATTCCCATAACTTGGAAGACAGAGGACTCGGTATGGGTTCCTCAGTGGCCACTTTCCTCTGAAAAGTTGCAGGCAGCTCAATGGCTAGTTCAAGAACAGCTGTCTTTGGGTCATATTAGGCCATCTGTGTCTCCTTGGAATACACCCATATTTGTCATAAAGAAAAAATCAAGCTAAGATTCAGAATTTAAAAATTGTGCCACAAAAGCTTGAGATTAGAAAAGATAGATTGAAAACTCTTAACGATTTTCAGAAATTATTGGGAGACATTAATTGGATATGAGGTTATTTGAATTTACCAAACTATGAATTAAAGCCCTTATATAATATATTAGTTGGGGATTCTGCATTGGATTCGCCCCGTCAATTGACGTCAGAAGCCCGATTAGCCCTAAATAAGGTGGAGAAAAAAATTGCAGGGTGCCTTTCTTCAGAGATGTATAGAAGGAAAGTCAATTATTTTATGTATTTTGGCGACGTATTCACAACCTTCTGGTGTTTTGTGGCAGGATGGCCCATTGTTGTGGATTTATCCAAGGGTATCCCCAGGTAAATCCCTAGAGTATTATCCTACTGCAGTAGCCACACTAGCCATGCAAGGAATACAACAATGTTTACAATATTTTGGCCTGCCACCGATGAGTATTATAATACCTTATTTGGCTCAGCAAGTGAAGGTGTTATGTGGAACAGTGGATGACTGGGCTATATTATAATGTAGTTTTGAAGGCGTCCTTGATAATCATTATCCCAAACATCCTTTATTATCATTTGTTAGGGAGCATCCGTTAGTCTTTCAAAAAATTACTGCTAATGAGCCAGTTAAAGGAGCTCTTAATATTTTTACTGATGGGTCCAAGACCGGATGTAGTGCCTATATGGTGGAGGGACAGAAGCCAGTTCTATGCTAATTTAATATTAGTTCTCCTCAAGTGATAGAATTGAAAATAGTGATTGAAATGTTTGAAAAATGTAATTTTGCGTTTAATTTGATTTCAGACTCTCATTATGTAGTTAACGCCATAAGAATTTTGGAACTGGCAGGTCCTATAAAGAACACCAGTATGGTGTGTGCATTATTAAAAAGGTTGCAGAATATTATTTGGGCCAGGCTCTTAGGGAGACAAGAGCGCTTTCATATTCAGCATGTTCGTGCCTATATAGGCTTGCCAGGACCATTAAGTGAGGGCAACGCTCTGGTTGATCAATGGACAAGGATGGAATATGCCTTCTTGAGCTCTGCTTTAGAGCAAGCAGCTCAATTTCATCAGAACTTTCATATTAATGCTAAAACTTTACAACAAAAGTTCAACTTGTCCCATGCAGATGCACGACAAATAGTGTTGAATTGCCCTCAATGTGTGGTATTTCATCACCCACCTAGTCTTGGGGTTAATCCCAGAGGACTACTGCCATTGAAAATATGGCAAATGGATATGACTCATATTGCTGAGTTTGGTACTCTCCGATACGTACATGTTTCGGTGGATACCTGCTCAGGCATTACTCATGCTACGCCTTTGAGTGGTGAAAAAGCACGCAATGTCATAGGTCATTGCTTAGAAGCCTGGGCTGCCTGGGGTAAACCCCAACAGCTAAAGACTGATAATGGACCTGCCTATACAGCACAACAATTTAAGTCCTTTTGTGCTCAAATGGATTTTCAAATTAATCATGGATTACCCTACAATCCTCAAGGCCAAGGAATCGTGGAATGTGCACATCACACTCTTAAAGAGGTTTTACAAAATCAAAAAGAGGGAGTTGGATATGGCCGCACCCCAAAAGAAAGAATATCCCTTGCCTTATTTACCTTAAATTTTTTAAATTTGGATGCTTCAGGCTGTTCAGCAGTGGATAGACATTACAATGCCTCTGGAAGTTCTCAAGGGTTTGTAAAATGGAAAGATGTTTTGACGGGCATTTGGCATGGCCCGGATCCTGTATTAACGTGGGCGAGAGGGTCTGTTTGTGTGTTTCCGCAGAATCGACAGGATCCCGTGTGGGTGCCGGAGCGGTTGGTGAGAAAGGTCAACAATGAAGATCCTGTGGCTATTCCCGTTCCTGGTGATCTTGAGGACACCCCCAGTAGTAATAGAGCAGAGATGGGGGGTTCTGTCAGCCTTCCCAATTCCTATGCCCGTGAGACATGATGCCCAAGTTTTTCCCTGCTTTTTTGTTAGTAATAAGAGCATGGATTTACCTTTTTGCTTAGGAAGATAGAATTAACTAGTATAGGATATGAAAAGAATTTTAGTTTATTAGGTAATTTGTGTTTTGTTAGGGTAAGGAATATTAGTGATAAGAGTGATTATATTAAGATGTACAATCAAACAGCTGCCTGATTTGACTTACCTGAAGGCCCATTGACAGGTACCTATTATTTAAAGGGCACCTGGTTGAAAGGGTGGACTTATGATCCTAAAGCAAAGGATTGATTTGGTGCAGGAGCAAGTGGTTACTTTATGGCAATTAGCTCAATCAGGATGTGAATGGAAAACACCAGGACTGTGCATCACTTCAGTACCTTATCACAATATGTCCAAGGCTGCTAATTTGTCTAACACATTATTTGAGTATCTTATAGGAAGTTGGTCCCGTGGTTTTGATACACTGATGCAAGAACTTTGAGTGGCGATTATAACTGTCAACTCTACCCGAGTGGATCCGTCTACAGTGGAGGGCTTGTCATCCTGGATTCTACAAGCAGCTCATCGCCTGAAGGAGTGGGCGGGGTTAGGAGTGCTAGCTTTGGTTCTAGTGGGTGCCTGTGTGCTCTTCCTTCTTTGCATCTGTCGGATGGCAAGAGATCAAAGACACGAAAGGGCACTAGTAGTACATGCCTTCCAAGTCATTGAGGTTGGTGTATCTCCTCAAGCATGGTTGACGGCATTGAAGCGGTAGCCATAAGTTACCCCATAAGATATTCTTCGATCCAGACAGCCCTTGCACCCCCAGAGACCTTAACGTCTCATTGCACGAGGGATGGGTGTCTGGTCAATCTTGTGGAGCTCAGCTCTTGCACCTGGCGGGCTTTGCCCATTGCACCCAGGAGAGTGAGTACCACTATTTTAAGCCTGTCTGCCCTTGATCGTGAGATCCTACGTAATGGAACTCGCTTGATCGAGCAGTAACTGCTTACTTTGCTAATAAAATAAACAGGGGGGAACCATGGAGCGCCGCTGCTGCAACCCTAAAATGGCGCCTGCCAGGCTTGTCCTTTGGAGTAAACAAGTCTTTATATGGTATGGAGACTGTGCTTGCTGGTAGCCTGATCAGTCGTCACGACCTCTTAGCCTATGATAGTGTGAAGCGTGGTATGGGCATATGGGCAGTCCCACGAACAGCATTTAAGCAGCACTCGAGGGGTAGTAGGGGGCACACCCTTGTTTCCAGATGTAACAAAAGACCTGAGTAAACTGTCTCTGGAAGGAAAAAAAAAAAAAAAAAGAAAATAGATAAAAAAAAAAATTTAAAGAAACTAGTTAGCCCTAAAATATACCTTACTTGTGAAGTGTGAGTTAAGACGGTTTTTTTTTGGTTTTGATAGAAACCGTGTATTAGCCGGACTAGCAGTGTTCTTAGTTTTGGTTTCTGTGTTCAATAAAGTACCTGTATCAAAGCTAAAATGCAAAAAAAAAAAAAACCAAACCATGATAACCCCACCCAAATGCAATTAAATTAAACACCACTTTGGCTATGTTCAAAAAAAAAAAAAAAAAAGAATGTATTATGAATGTGGAATATTCACAGAAAAAAAATCCTGAAGGTACTTAAAAGTGTCAGACTGAGAGACAAACTATGTATGCTTTAGGTAATGGCTGGAGGAAACAATGCTACCAAGATTTGTTAAAGACCAAATAATGATGCCAAAGGCCCTAGTCTTAAAACATATTGCTGCAGCATTTAATGTATGTTCTGTTATTTTCTGTTGATCTGTAAAGTTCATTTCTTAACTGAAAAAAAAAATGTATAAAGGCAAAAAGGAAAAGGGGGCATGGGATAGGGGTTTTCTAGGGAGGGGAAATGGGGAAAGGGAATGGCATCGGAAATGTAAATAAAATAATAAATAAATAAATAAATAAATAAATAAATAAATAAATAAAAAGAAGCCAAACCAAACATTCTTGAATCAGAATTTAAAATGAAATGATTAGTGGATTGTACTACCTTGCCTTACACATTTATAAACAAGAAAGACATCCATTTTGTCGGGTAATAAAAAAACTAACTTGGTAATGTGTTATAATTGCTTAAAAATACCAATTGCTACAGTAAACACCAGAGCAACTGTACCAAAAACCTTCTCTTTAAATAATTCTTGAAATCTGTGTGCTATTGATACATAGCAAACAGAAGTTTGTTTACACCCTAGAGTGACTGTAAAGAAGAAATGAGTTGCTTCAAATAAGTACACAGAAGACATTGTTTCTGTTTCTCTTCCTCATCCACAATATTAGAATGATGAGCCCATGAGAGAAGGCACCTGGCTGAGTAAACAGCTTCACTGCATACTGTTTACTGAGAAGCTATGTTCATGCTGAGATATGAAATCCTAAGGCATTTCATTGTTCTTGTCATTTACCTGTAGGGCCATAAAAGGGGTCTTGGTTTTGGTTCAAGCCCTGGCTGGAAAGCCTGGAGACCCAACAGGTGTCCATTGGTTGTAAGGGACGGGCATCTATTCCACTGTGCTCCCAGAATACAGTCTCTGAACACAAAGTGTGGAACTCCATTGACCTGCACTATTCAGTCAGGTTCAGGACAATGCAGCCCCATCCAAAGAGCACAAGTAGAGGGTGTGACTACAGGCCTCAGGCCCTAGAGAGATTTACATACTAATGAGATGCCTGAAGGCCAGAGGACAGAGCCAATTAAGCATTCTTCCCCAGACCTTCCCCCCTTCCTTTCTTCCTATTTAACTCAGGTCTGCCCTGAGTTTCATGGGGGTGCACATCCAGATTCAACCATCATCCATCATGCCAATAAAGTCATTTTGGAAACCCAAGGACTTTCTTGTGTCATTGGCACCATGCTGTGAGGAACTGTGGTTAAGGCCTTTAATGAGCTGCTGTAGCCACAGATGCCTTGCCTAACTTCCCACCTGGAGGAACTTTCAGTGTTTCCAGCCACCCTACCCACATTTCCTAACCTAGTTTTACCTAAGTACATACTGTTAGACTTTTATAATCATCTGTCAGGCTACACAATGATAGTATTGTGATTATAGGATTTGGTTATTATTTATACATAAGGAAGTAGAGATTGAAATAAGAATCTCAGGATCTTGCTAAGAGTATCACAGCCACATTGTTTATTCAATTTATTCCAGGTGTGAATGTCCCAGGGCTAGGAAAGAGTGTCAGACAACTCACCAACAGATGAATAAAAGCATTACCAATTCCCAGTGTAAATCACAGTACCAATCAGAATGGGCATACGAAGCCATTTAATGATATATCCATCTTCTTGTGGTTGTTTTCACTTGTGCATATTGACAACATTTGACTGTCTTAACAAACATTTTACATACATATATGTGTGTCCCTGTTCTGAAAGGCTTCCCACAAAGATCTCTGGCCTGGCCGGGTGTGGGAGTCCAGGCCAAGGGAATAGAGTTCGAGCAGGGAGGAGGAATCACCTCCACTGCCTTCACTGCTGCCTTCTCTGCCAATGTCTCTCTGCTGTTGCTGCTCAGTTGCTCCCGGGTACTGCACCTGTCTCTCTGGACTGAGCCAGTCTGGCCTGGGCTGGGCTGGTGAGAAGCCAGCTAGCTAGCAAGGAGGGGAAGGTCCAGAAGGTGATTCAGGAGAGCAGATCTCTGCCCAAGTGTTACAGTTCCGTTCTTGCTACAGAAACTCTCAGACAACAAACAATGGGATGATTCTCGCACACACTTTTACTTCTCCTGAATAGGACTTCTCCCGAATACAGTTTTGGGGTGGGTCAGAGACTGGCAGCAGATAACCCCTATTGGCTTGATCTGAGAGCTAAGAGATACCTCATCTACATGTGGGAGAACCTGAGGCACTGTTCCTACATGACTGATGTTCATAGATCTCTCTGTGAGAGGGGCTGTGGAGGACTGAAGCTAAGTGAAATGAAAGAAACCAGGGGCCCAGGAGCAAGGCTAAACACCTACTGTCTGATTAGGGTCTGGGGTTCGAGGCCTGTGCTCGACCAGACACCCAGCTGCCTCTCACAGCCCACTGCCCCATATATTTACATACATACATATATAATGTATGATTATCCATCATCATTAAAATGTTTCTGTGTACCTGTTTATATTAACTATGCATGCATATGTATATATATATATATATGTGTGTGTGTGTGTGTGTGTATACATATATATATATATATATATATATATATATGTGATGAAATCATTTTTAACTGAAGTGTACTTATATCCTATTTGAAAGTGATAACTTTTCTTGACCCTCTTGAACGTGTGACAACACCATTGATACAATTGAGTAAGTAATTACATGATAAACCCATAATAAATGTATCTCAGATAATATTCTCTATTGATTATGTAATTTATTTTCTTTTTGTGTTTCCTATTATTTTGCTTCCTGATATCAGGAATATATTTAAAGTTCAAATATCTATAGATTAATAGAGAAACAAATGATATATCCAATGATTGGTAGACAGATAATAGACAGAAATAAATACAAGATATGTTTCAAGACAGGTTCTCACTCTGCAGCTTAGGCAACCCTCAAATTCACTGTATAGCCCTAGATGGTCACATACTCATGAAAATCCTCCTGTTTTAGATCCCAAATTTTTGATTATACAAGATCTGTAAAGACATCATAATGAACAGCATTTCAGTAGTTTTAAAAGTATTTAGCATTGCTTTGCAAACAAACAAACAAACAAACAAAAAAGGTAAATATGAATTTGCATGTGTGACTTTTAGACTGTAGCCTAGATTGAATTCTGAGTTCTGAATTAGGTATATATTTATAATTAATGAGTATAATTTCATTTTACTGTAGTGTACTCATTATCTTCTGTTATGATAATACATTATAATCAAAAGCAACTTAAGGAACGAAAAGTTTATTTTGGTTTACGGTTCCAGAGTCTGTCATAGGAAGGCATGACATGGTGGCAGGGGAAGAAGGTAGTTGATTACATTTTACCCACATACCCACATACACGAAGGAGAGAGAGAGAGAGAGAGAGAGAGAGAGAGAGAGAGAGAGAGAGATGGAGACAGAGGGAGAGACAGAGGGAGACAGACAGACAGAGACAGACAGAGAGGCAGAGACAGACACAGACAGAGAGAAAAGAGAGAGACAGAGAGAAAGAGAAAGAGACAGACAAAAACAGAGATGGAGAGAGACAGATGGAGCTGGTGAGTTTTAAAACCTTCAAACCCATCCCCCATGACATATTTTCTCTAGCAAGGTGCTACCCTCCTAAATATCTCATAACTCACCCAAATAGCACAACTAACTGGAGATCAAGTCTTCAAACATGCAAGCTTCACACTTTGATGTGAAGCAAAGTCTTCAAAGAATGACACTTAAGAATTAATATGACTTCTCAATTCAATATCTATTGCAATGTTCATAGCAAACTTCTAGAGAATTCTTAATATTCTTAATATTTGGAACACATTGAATGTCTATTTAACTTTGAGTTAAATCAGTATAAAACAACACTGGCAAACTGGAAGTCTCTCACATGGAGGCACATATGAGCATGGATGTAAACAAGTGCAAGATGAGCAATTCCTGAAAAATAAAGATGGGATGAAGACAAGGGTTTCTGGCAGGAGCCAGTATATAGAAGCCAGAAAGTGTTGTAATTTAAGAAAAAAAAAATTAAGGCAGAAATCATCTCCAGACTCAAGGCAAATGGGCAATTTTGTGAGATGTGAGATGAGAAGGTAACACTCATGAAGAAGTGAGAAGGCCTGGTCTGCCAAGCTCTCAGTTTTACACCTTATCTTCCAGGTTCTCACTGGCAATGCTCCTGTCTCACGTGGATCTGCTTCTTTCATGTTAGATTTAATTTTCTTACTGTTTCTGCTTACACTCAAGACCTTTGTGTTTGTTTTCTTGCATTGTTTACTACCTTCAGAGAGATGTGTTTATCCCATAGGAAGCCTTTGTTGCAGGAAGAAGAAAGTGTATTTTCTGGAAATACGGCACAAGGGCAACCAATACCCCAGGAAGCACACTCTGTGACTTTCATGTGTTTTCTCTAGTACTTTAAAGTACTCTTATGGGAAACACACTTTTAAAGATTCTCAAATGGAGTACAGAAGTATCCAAGGTTTAGAAAAGTCATTCTGAATGTGTATTTGTTTCACAAATAAAGGGAAAATTCTATAGATGTGAGAAAAATGAGAATAACACATTATAGTATATTAATCAAGTGTGATTCTTAACATATATTAATCAAGTGTGATGTTTAACATGCATGGTCTAGTAAATGACAGTTTGTTTCCAGTGTCTATTGATTTTAATACATTATAAAATAGTTTCTAATATTTCAGTGACACAAATGATACAAAGTTACAAAGAAGATAAATGGAATACATTAAATTTAAGTGACTTTATTTATGCAGGACATGAAAAAAGATTTTAAAAGTTTTTCTCTAAAATGTCAATGGTAGAAATGAGATAAACCAATCTTCTCTTTCTATCAACATGTCTGACAATAAAAACACTAACATATTTGATGTGCAAAATTAGTCTTTCTAAAAATGTATACTCAGACAACAAAGGTGGATGTGGTATAGAGTCTAACCTTGGAGTGGTCAAGGTGAGAAAATTTTATATGAGTATTACCCAAAGATGGATTTGGGTATTGGTTGCATTTTCTTGTGGTACATTTGGAACTACCTACAAATAAGATACATCCCTCTGAGGAGGTTACATTCCTTTATTTTTGTTATACTTTAGCATGAAAATAAAGTTATTCATGATAAGTCTGAATGTTCTCAGACATTTAATGCCTGTTATCCTAAATTCATCAGCAAAAACCTTGTTCAATTTTTATATTATAAATATTGGGGCAGAAGGATAAAACCTGAAAGCACTCACTAACACCCTGCTATTAAGCATACACACATAATCTGACAGTTTCAAATTTTCACAGAAATCACAGCAGGAAGTTTGACATGTGCGCATATAATACATTTAGATATAATCCACCTCATCCCCTCCCTCCATCTCCTATTCTATTCCCCCACTACTTCTCCCTCTAAACTTAATTGTTCTTTTAAATCCATTGAGTCCACTTAGTATGTGTGGGAGTATTACTGGAGCAGAGGTAGCCTTTCAGACCTACATCGCTGGAAACAGACCCGAGCATGGAGTTATGCAAACAGTCTCTTTGTCTCATGTAATGTGGTATTGTTGGTTGGGTTTGAACTCTGCCTGGAAAATGGCCTTTACCAGTTGAGAGATCTTAACCTGTGAATGCGACTCTATTCAAAATAGATTTCTATTACTCATAAAGTTAAACACACATGTGAAGGAACTTGTTGTTCCATTGTAAGTAAAAGAAACTTTGAACTAAACATGAACTTCTCACAGATGACATGATCAGGGACTGGGAAAGAAACTTTTAGCCTCTTCTTCAAATACTGAGTCTTTGTAATTGTAGCAGACTAGTAGGGTAAAATTTTATTGTCCAGAGCTTTAGTTTCTAATCAGTTTCTTTATATTGAGAAAGACACTCTTTAGTTCCATGTCAGCATAGTTTCTCCTGGATCCCTCTTTCTTATTGCTAATCCAACAAACTTTACAATGTTGAAAGGATGAAGTTACCTTTGAAGATCCCGGTGCGCACATATTTTAGTAATGGAAATTTAAACAAGAGGAAATTTAAACTTTTGTGGTACATTCAGCCCTCAGCATCTGCATTTCACTTCTCATGGATATGCCATTGGTATTTCCCTTTCTTATTTTCATCTTCTGTTTTCAGTCTTTGTGTGTGAGTTAGTGTCTTTCTAACTGATGGGGATGGTGGAATAATATGGTTGCTAAGCAACTTCATCCATTTCAAATGAAATGTTGAGAGCTATTCCTATGAGAATCTTATTGATGGAGAATCTGAGGGGAAAGCTGCTTTTAAATAAAATGCCTCCCAAAAAACCAGAGAGCTTTGAAGCACATGCCTGTGGAGTTGTGAAAGTATCAGCAGGAAAAGAAAAATGAGATTGGACAGGATATAAAATTTTTACTGACACATTTTAGGCGATTACTTTTAAAAGACATCTTTAATTGAAAAGTCGTCTTTGTAATACATCTTGACATAATTAGAAACTTACCAAAGAATGTCTGCTGATCTTTTCCAGTTTTAATAAATTTTATGTCCTTGTATGGCTGTCTGAGTCTCAGAAATTCAGAAGAAAAAAAGTAATCTGCTTTGACTGCACACAGATATACTTAAAGCTTATATATTAAATGTGGATACATATTTAACATCACACATCTGCTTCCCAGTGCATTGGAAGAAAAAAGAGACTTTCCTGATCTGTGGAAATTCCATCATTTTTGGTGAATAACATCGTATCATCATAAGAATGCTGTCTCATTTGAAGCTCCTGCTACATAGGCAAGAAAAGGGATTAAATAAGTGGTGAACAGCAGAAATCAAGTTAAAATTATGCCTTCAAAAATGTAGCCAAGGTGTCATGGTAGAGTGCTAAGATTTCGGGATATAGAGTTAGAGATAACCCACAACCTTTCCTTGCATCCTAAGCTTATCTTAAGTTTAATATTTTAAGTTACATATTAATGATTACCCAGGTGTGATAAACTTAAAAACAGTATTATCAGAATTATTATCATGGATAATAACAAACCTTCTATAATCTTTATTTCTGAAGAATTATATATATAGAGAGACAGAGACAGAACATTGTTCTTGTCTATGCTCAAGTACAGTGAGGATGATATAGCACTCTTATCTGCAAACAGCATGATTTGTATAGTAGAACTAATGGAAGCTCCAAGTTCTCCATCCCATGGCCTGTTTTGGAGATTCTTTTCCACTCTGTAACATGTATATTAGAGTAATTATTAATTATCTCCTTAATTTCTATCTGCCTTTAGTAGCTCTGATAATCACATGGCCATAATAAAGCAATTTGACATAAAACTATCCAGCACCAATACAGTATGCTATTTTTATTTTTAATATTTTAGACAACATCTGATTCTATTTCTGGCTGGCCTCTAAATCAAAGATCCACCTGCCTCTTCCCCTTAAATACTGATAGTATGATTATTTGAGATAATAATAAAATTGTATTATTTCCTCTTTCTTTCCTCCAAGTCTTCCAATAGTACTTGCTCTCTTTCAAATTTATGGCCTATCTTTCATATACATGTATATAAACATATGTACATGTTTGTTTGTTTGTTTGTTCATATATAATTTAAATGTATAATTATAATTATATGTATATGTATAATGTTAATTGTGTGTATATTGTTTTCAGGGTTGACCATTTGGTATTGAATAACCACTCTAAGAGCTCTTCTGTGGGAAAAACTATTTCTTCCATTCTCAACAATTCTTAGTTGACTTAGATCTTTGTCTTGGGTTAAAAACACAAGTGCTCCTCTTTCCACACTAAACATGTCTGTCGGTGTAGTCTTATTCAGTTTTTGCTTAGGCAGTCATGTAGGTGAGACTATGGTGTAGCTTCTGACATAATCTTAGCTATAAGACGTAGCTAAGAAATCCAACCTCATAGGAAACTCACTGTTCCAAAAACTTGGATAATGTTTTTACCTCTACTTTCACAATGACTCCTAAACCTTAGGTGCTGGGGTTATTAGATGCATCTACTAGCACTGGACCCCAAACCATACATTTTGACTGGTTGTGGTTTTTCTGTAATGGTCTGTATCTATTACAAACAGAAGTGGTCTTGATGAGCGGTGAAGTGGACAGTTCTCTATGTGTGTAAGGACAAATACTTAAGATTTTGTTAGGGATTACTTTGTAAAGTGGCAGTTGTAGACTCTTCTTCAAGATCCATGACTTCTCCAGCCACAAGTTGTTAGCTACATTTCTCTCTCTTAACTGGTCTTAAGTCCAATTAGAGAGCTTTTGGTTGTTGCCAAGCTATGCTTACAACTATTTCACACTCAGGGTTATCATGCAGTGATGGTTTTTGTGGCATGTAACTGTCAAAGCTAGAAGAGTCTGTTGTTTGCATTCATCACTTTGATACTTAACATGTTGCTTTCAAGAACCATGAAAGCTAATATTGAGAGAGAAGGTATCCAAGTCTTCTTATGTGTAGATGTTATAAGCAATGAAAGATGATTCATCACATGATCTATATAAAACAACTATAAAAATAAACAGAAAACAACAATGAGTAAGTATATAGAGAGACACAGTTTGTTTACAGAGTAAATAAAGCAAATAAAAGAATATTATAGCATTGGTGAATGTAAATAAAGAGGAAAATAATGTCTGTTGTACATCCTTGGAAATTTCTATTGGTCTCAATTTTTAAAGCAAAAAGTTAAGCTATATAAGGGATGTAGAATTTAACTCAGGTAATACACACATATTATCAGTTTCCGTTAAGAGGCAAAGCCTAAGATCAGAAGTAGCATGTACAAAAAAATCTATTAAAGACAAATAATAGTTAGTTTCTATACCATTTTTAATCAGTAAAAATGATTAAAATGGTTATATGTGTTGCCAAGAGAGCCAGAAAGCTGTTAATTGCTCTGTGGAAGGTTATGTGTTTATTAAAGAAAGGGCAGTGCAGTTTGGTAGCTAATTTAGTATTGTCAATTATTTTCATAATAGATTCTGTCCTAGATTATTTTGTGCCCTCATGTTAACTAAAGTAAAAGAGATAAATTGCAACTTGAACATTGAACAAAAGTTCAATGTAATTTACCCTTGTTCATCACTGAAATTATTTCAGTCTGATTATCTTTAACCCACTAAAATAAATATTTTTTAAATGAGGCAATTCTTACAGACTTCTTTAAAATATATTGACACGTTATCTTCTAACTTTGAGAAATAACATTAAGTGATATTAAGATAAACAATTCCTCACAAATTTCTTCTCTAAATCATAATTTGACTAAAAAGTGTTTTCAATACTCTATCACAACAATAAGAAACAGATCTCACATATATTCTATTGTATAATGTGTAATATTAAATAATAATCATTACTATTACTAATGATAACAAAGTTACATTCTATCCTAACCTAGATGTAATAATATAAATAACAAAAATAATAAATAAAAAGATATATTAATCTATTTCTGAAGTCAAGAAAAGCAAGAGATTCAAATAACATGACTCTGACTGCAATTATATGTTGTTTCTTATTCCATCTCATCCATAATAGTTTCTGTATTTTTATGTATTCTGCAAATGCTTTTTATCATTATTTTTATTCTTTTGTGTCTGTTAGAATGCAAGTCAGCAGCAAAACTACAGTAGCTGAGAAGCTATGAATTCATGATGCCAACATCCTTGGAAATGGCTCCATATCAATCATAAAATGTATGATGAGTTGTTCTAAGGAAATACTTAAACTCTTATATATCAACCAATGTTGAAGACAACAAAAAGAAAGCCTAATAAAAATACAAATGTATAGGTAGAATAATATAATTATAGTTTATGGTTTCTTTTTATAGTTTTCTTTACATTGTTTTGTTATTTCAATATTAAAAGCATGAGTCTCTAAAGAGTTCTGTCATTCTTTCAAGTCAGAAATAGCTTTCAGAATGGGAATATATTTTTCCTTACATTAAAATTGGAAGTTGCATTTAACAACTGGAAGCAAATGGTTGAAAGAACACTTTTCTCTTAGGGATGGATGTAAAAGGCTTACAAATTACAATTCTCTTCAATTGTGTAGAGAAGGGTATTCTTGGAAGAAATAGAGGTCAGTCAAACTGCAAAACAAAACTCCCAGTGATGAATTTGAATTTCAAATTCTAGGAGCTATTACATCCTGGAATTTGGCCCTGAGAGAAACTCTATCACACTTCCATTCTTTCCTTTGTTGTGAGGTGACAAGATGTTGTCCCCATCATAGTCAGTGCTGTTGAGGACACAGTATGTGATTTGTGGTTCTTCTACACAATCAGGATTACCCTGAATTCCTAGGATTAAGTCTGAGTCTCTGAGAGTAGAGCCAATGCTATAACAAGGAACATAGCACAGAACCATGTAACAGGGGAACATCAATGAATCTTCTCCACCAGAGTACAAGTTAATTAGGAAAAGAACTTTTGTTTCACTTTAAGCTATTTAATTATTATCTGTTCAAATTGAGTATGAGTATCAAGTTCACAGTGAGCAATGTGTGCACTTGGTGCTTGAGCTAGAATACTGTGGCGTGACCATGCATGAGATGAAAGCAAGGACACGGAGCCATGTGTTTTGTTTGAAACACTTGTTTTACGAATTTCACCTCTTAAGTATTATACTGATAACTGATTTGTGCAGAATACAGAGAAATAAACCAATATCTCTTCCACTCTAAAGCAAAATTGATGGCATCTACTGCTTATCACTCCTGTTGGCAATCAGCAATGCCAATGTGCAGTTTCTTTCATTGATTACTTATAATCATGGTGTTTAACGTGATATTGATGGGTTCAGATCCACCCTATTATCTTTACGTTTTAAACATCTTCCTAAGTAGGCTTTTCTACTTAAAGTGAATGAGCCATCTATTTCCCCAAGGCTCAATTCTTTCTAATCATACACAAAATTGGTCAATGTTTCTTGAAAGCCTTATGCTGCAAAACAGAGTGAATATCAAAGACCAGAGGTAAAATGTTGAAATGTTTGCCATAACCTCAACTATATAGGGACAATCTGTATTAAAGCAGGATGCATTCAAAAATATTTAGTTGGTCAGTGAAAATCCAAGTTGTGCATATGTGTGTTTCAAAAAAAAATAATTTAAAAAGAGGGACATGTGTCAGGTTTGAGAGGAACGAGCTTGAAGGATTTCTGACAATAGAGATTATTGAACTGGCCTTAGATCCTTTGCATATAGGGGAGGATTTTGATGTTGCCCAGGGTGTCTCTGACATTGGTGCTCTACTTTCTGTAGTTTGCTTTATGTCTCAGGTAACAGTTTTTCAGAGTACCAAGTTCTTCTTACTCAGTGTAATCTCTTTTTATCAGAGTTCTGGTTTTCCTTCCTTTAGGTATTTTTATTACTTTTCAATTGTTGGTTCAAATTCTTATAGGTAATAAAATTTGTCCTCATTACTGTCCACCCTTTATTTAGCAGCTGTTGCCTTCATTTTGCTTAGAACCATCTCTGTATAATTCCTATGAGCATTCAGTAAATCTTGTGTGGCACTTACAGCGATGTTAATTGGATGACTACATTAACTAAATCTTAATCACACTACTATTTGGATATAAAAGAAAGTGATTATATTCTTATTAAATCACAGGATGGATAAATAAGAATAAGCTCCCTGGGGTACACTTAGTATATCCCAGCATTCATTGTTCTGAAACTCACAGCTTGTGAATTTCTAATCTCAGGAGCAATTATAACAAGAAGTGAGAATCCAAGAACAAGATGCAATCTTTACTGGTTACTTATGAAATTTGTTCTAAGAGATGCAGGGCCACAGACAGAGCACTAATTTCTCCATGCTGCTAATTCTACCTGGAACCATTACCTTTAACCCTTATTTAACCAATCTACTAGCACTGGGATAGCTGTCTGATTCCTGATTCATCATTCTCACCCTTGGTCTTCAAACAAATACACCCCTTTCTGTCCAAATTTTACATTTTCTTATCTGTACTATAAATCATGTTTCTTCTTTCTGGGAAAATGTCACTTAATACCCCCCACCCAAACACACACACACACACACACACACACAGAAACACACTGTAGACATATCAGCAGCATCTAGTTCTCAAATATAGTCCTCTGGGTTAACATCTGCCAATACAATTTAGTCTCGGCCTGATCACACTGTAACCTGGATTGTCTCAGGGAACAAGACTTTTTCAAAGATTATTGTAACAAATATGATTTCCTGTCCTACTGACCATTTAGCTATCTCGAGGTGTAGTTAACAATTGTTAACTTTTTTTTTCACTTGATTTACTAAAACCCAAACCAAGCAACTAAAGACCCATGTTTCCTTTTCATTTCCATGCCTTTCTCTCATTTTAGTAGCCCCCAGTGGTATAATTTACAGCCCATTCAACTGAACCACTGACCATCCAAACTCAGCAATGCTTTCCATTATTTCCACTACCCATATTCCAGAATAAGAATCACACAGAATAAATGGTACCTAGAGTTACTTATTTTGGAAATACAACAAATTTCTGAGACTCTCAGATATAATTGAAGAGATGCTTCTATGGCCTTCTATACACTAAAAGACTACAGTCAGTAAGTTGATCTATATCAGAGGCAAAACATGTGCCTATGTGTGCACATGTGTGTGAATGTTTGAATTTGTATCAGCTCATGTATGTCTAAGAATATTGATGCACATTTATGTGCATGTGCATATATGTGGGTTTGAGGGTAAATGTATGTGTGTTCTTAGGTCTGCACAAATATATGAATATGAATACCTGAGTGAGTCTTTTGTGAATGCATGTATGTGGATGGGTTTATGAGTCTAAATATGTGCTCTGTGTGGTTTATGTGCATATGATTTTAAGTATTTATATTTGTACATATTTGTCAGCTTGGTTATTCCTTTAAAGATTAGCTAAAATATGGTTTTTGACTTAAAACTATAAAATATGAAAATACTGAATGCATGCTGTGTCCAAAGAGTAAACATGTGGAATGTACATAATTTGCAACGTTTTTTTTTTTCTTTTTGCCTAGGTGAGTCTGTGGAGATAAAGATGGGCTTCAGATCAGGGGGCCTGAGGAAGGAAAGGAGAAGGGGGAAATTACATAATTATATTTTAATTTTTTGAATTAAAAATGTTTCATCAAAAATGGATTTTTCTTTTATTGAAATAGATTTTTTAAATATATATCCCATCTATGGTTTCTCTTTATCTAAGCAGTTCCTCATCACCTTTTCTCCCACAGAGATCTACATACTTTCAATTTGTCATTAGAAAATGAACAGGTTTCTGGAAGAAAGTTAAAGAAAGATAAAACAAAAAGACACATTAGAATAAAATAAAACACACAGGGAAATAGCCCATGAAAAGCTATAAGAAATAGATACAGGGCCAGAGATGCACTCCTTTGCACACTTAGGGATTCCATAAAAGCCCACACTCAATGTTTTCTTCATGTGATAATTAATGCTGACTGCTGGATTACAATCATCTAGTACACATCTCATGGAGTGTGTTTCCAGACAAGACTATCTAAGATGTTAGCTAACCTACACCTAATGTGGGCAGCACGGCAGGGCGTCTTAAAATGGATAAAAAGGAGAAATTACACTGAGATTTGATTTCTCTCTATGCCTCGTAACTGGAGTTTTGAAACTTGTTCCATGGTGTTCTGTTCTGCCAACCTTTCAAGCTTCAATGGCCTAGATAAAAAGCCATTAGCAGCTTTCAAGATAGCAAAGTAATGGCTTCAAAAAAGTCTTCCAGAAGAGCAATGGAAATATTGGAGGATTTGATAAAACAAAACTTTAAAAATTATGAAAATTAATCAAACACACAAAATACTCTAAAAATGATTAAGAGGTAGGGAAAGTGAGATTTATGATGCTTGGGCTTGGATGACAACCTTTCCTCCCTCTCCAAGTACTGGTTTAGCTGAAAGCTAAAAGTCTCAGACCCAAATTAAGAAAAATGCAACTGCTTTGCCAGAGAACAGGAAGACATCTTGTGGAGGAACTCAGTGCCTTATCTCCCTAGATTATTTTACTATTTGGCTTGGCTTTCAGCTCCCCAAACTCCTACTCAAAAAGTATTTTCTTTCAAAACTTGTATCTCTATGAAAAAAAAAATAACTTACTGATAGTTTAATCAGCTATATTTGTTTCACAACACAACTGATGATGCTGAAATACTGAATAGAACAAACTCAATTTCAGAAAAAAACTAAAAATGAAAAATGCAGCTAGATGGTTTCCATAGTGTTATGCAAAACAGAAGAATGTTCTAGAAATGCCAGAAACCAGTGTCAGCAGGTATATCATCTGTGGATGGACATTTCAGAGTGTCCGGATCACCACTACAGGTTTGATGTCTTATGAAAGGAACAGCCAGATAAGACAGACAATAAGAGATTAACAAGGCATCCATGACTTAAACCAGAGGACACAGAAGCCCTTAGCTAAGTGTCTGATTCTTACTGATTAAAATATTTGTGATAATAAACTGGCCTCTGTAAGTGTGTGGACACTTCAGTATCGCAGCTAGAAAAGATGTGCATGGTCCTTCTGCTCTACTAAGGTGCTCTCCTAATGCCAGTGAGGGAGAAAGTCAGCCAGAGTGATCAACAGTGGCTCAGACAGCAAAGGTCTGCTTTCTTAGACATCAGATTATTTTATATTCCCAATTCATACACAGATAAGAAAAAATTATAAAGAAACTATCTGACATAAAAAAAATTCTTAGAATTTCTAGGCAAATTCCCATGAAAACTTTAAGTTGCTATTGTAAATACACTCAAATTACTAAAGGTTAGCTGACTGAAGATGAAGAGTTACATTGACTTTTGGCTGGGGCAGACACCTAGATGTTCTGCTCCCATGAAGACATCATACCCTGAACCGTCCTAAAATTCACAGTGCACTCAGAACAACAGGTAAGAACCCTCACCCACAACCCTATACCCAAGAGCTGCAACTGGAAGCCTGGAGCACTCAGGACCCATAATCTACCCAAATCCTGCCTTCCAGAATACTACTTCTTCCCCCCCCCCCCACCCTCTTTTGGTCCTTTTGACTGGGCAGGCAACTATAAAAAAAATACAGGCCAACACAAGTAAACAGGTAGAAGCCCTTGAAGGAAAAACAAAACTCCCTTCAAGAATTAAAAAAAAAAAATCCAAACGGGTGGAGGAATTAAACAAAACCATCCAGGATCTAAACACGGAAATAGATACAATGAAGGAATCTCAAAAGGAGTCTTCCCTGGAGACAGAAAACCTAGGAAAGAGATCAGGAGTTATAGATGCAAGCATCATCAACAGAATACAAGAAATAGAAAAGAGAATCTCAAGTGGAGAAGATACCATGGGAAACATTGACACAACTGTCAAAGAAAAAAGATTCCCACCTTAAAGGGCCAGTAATATCTTCAACAAAATTATAGAGGAAAACTTCTCTAACCTAAAAAAAAGAGATGTTTATGATTATACAAGAAGCCTGCAGAACTCCAAATAGACTAGTCCAGAAAAGAAATACCTCCCATCACATAATAATCAAAATATCAAATGTACAAAACAAAGAAAAAATACTAAAAGCAGTAAAAGAAAAAAGGTAAAGTAACATATAAAGGCAGACCTTTAAAAATTACACCAGACTTCTCACCAGAGACTATAAAAGCCAGAAGATCCTGGACTGATATCATACAAACCCTAAGAGAACACAAATGCCAGCCCAGACTACTATACCCAGCAAAACTCTCAATCACTATTGATGGAGAAACCAAGATATTCCATGACAAAACCAAATTTACACAATATCTTTCCACAAATCCAGTTCAACAAAGGATAATACATGGAAAACTCCAACACAAGGAGGGAAATTATATTCTAGAAAAAGCAAGAAAATAATCTTTTAACAAAACCAAAAGAAGATAGCTACACAAACATAATTCTACCTCTAATAACAAAAATAACAGGAAGCACCAATCATTTTTCTTAATATCTCTTAACATCAATGGACTCAATTCCTCAATAAAAAGACATAGACTAACAGAGTGGATAAATAAACAGGACCCAGAATTTTGCAGCATACAGGAAACCCACCTCAGTGACAAAGACAGATACTACCTCAGAGTAAATGGATGAAAAAAAAAAATCCAAGCAAATGGTCCCAAGAAACAAGCTGGAATAGCCATTCCAATATTGAATAAAATCGACTTTTAACCAAAAATTATCAAGAAAAATATGAAAGGACACTTCATACTCATCAAAGAAAAAAATCTACCAAGATGAACTCTCAATTCTGAATATCTATGTTCTAAATGCATGGACAACCACATTTATAAAAGAAACTTTACTAAAGCTCAAAGCATACATTGCACCTTACACAATAGTAGTGGGGGATTTCAACACCCCACTCTCAACAATGGACAGATCATGGAAACAAAAACTAAAGAGAGACACAGTGAAATTAACAGAAGTTATGAACCAAATGAATTTAACAGATATTTATAGAACATTTCATCCTAAAACAAAAGAATATACCGTTTTCTCAGAACATCATGGGACCTTCTTAAAAACAGACTACATAATTAGTCACAAAACAGGCCTCAACAGATACAAAAAAGATTGAAATACTTCCTTGAGTCTTATCAGGTCACCACTAACTAAGACTGGTATTCAATACTAACAAAAACAATGGAAAGCCCACATACACGTGGAAACTGAACAACGCTCTACTCAATGATGGCTTGGTAAAGGAAGAAATAAAGAAAGAAATTAAAGACATTTTAGAATTTCATGAAATGAAGGCTTGGCATACCAAAACTAATGGGACACAATGAAAACAGTGCTAAGAGGAAAACTCATAGCTCTAAGTGCCTACAAAAAGAAATTGGAGAGAGCATATACTAGTAACTTGACAGCATACCTGAAAGCTCTAGAACGAAAAGAAGCAATTACACCCAAGAGGAGTAGATACCAGGAAATAATTAAACTCAGGGCTGAAATCAACCAAGTAGAAATAAAAAGAACTATGCAAAGTATCAACAAAACCAGGAGCTGGTTCTTTGAGAAAATCAACAAGATAGACAAACCCTTAGCCAGACTAACCAGAGGGCACAGAGACAGTATCAAAATTAATAAAATCAGAACTGAAAGGGGAGACATAACAACAGAAACTGAGGAAATTCAAAAAAAAAAAATCATCAGATCCTTCTACAAAAGCCTATACTGAACAAAACTGAAAAATCTGGATAAAATGGACAATTTTCTAGACAGATACCAGGTACCAAAGTTAAACCAGGAGCAGATAAACCATATAAACAGTCCAATAACTCCTAAAGAAATAGCAGCAGTTATTAAAAGTCTCCCGTACAAAAAAAACCAAGGACCAGACGCTTTTAGTGCAGAATTCTATCAGACCTCCAAGGAAGACCTAATACCAATTCTCTTAAAATTATTTCACAAAATAGAAACAGAAGGAACATGACCCAACTCATTGTATAAAGCCACAATTATGCTCATACCTAAACCACACAAAGACACAACAAAGAAAGAAAGATTCAGACCAATCTCCCTTATGAATATCAATGCAAAAATACTCAATAAAATTCTCACAAACTGAATCCAAGAACACATGAAAATAATCATCCACTGTGATCTTGTAGGCTTTATCCCAGGAATGCAGGGATGGTTCAATATTCAGAAACCTAACAACTTAATTCACTATATAAACAAACTCAAAGAAAAAAACCACATGAACATATTACTAGATGCTGAGAAACCATTTCACAAAATTCAACACCCCTTCATGGTAAAAGTTTTGAAATATCAAGAATCCAAGGCCCATACTTAAACATAATAAAAGCAATATACAACAAACTAGTAGCCAATATCAAACTAAATGGAGAGAAACTTGAAGCAATCACACTAAAATCAGGAACTAGAGAAGGTTGCCCACTCTCTAGCTATCTATTAAATACAGTACTCAAAGTCCTAGCTAGAGCAATTAGGAAACAAATGGAGGTCAAAGGGATGCAAATTGCAATGAAAATAATCAAAACATCACTATTTGCAGATGATATGATAGTATACTTAATGACACCAAAACTTCCACCAGAGAAATCCTAAACCTGATCAACAACTTCAGTAAAGTGGCTGGATATAAAATCAACTCAAACAAATCAGTAGCCTTCCTATACTCAAAAGATAAACAGGCTGAGAAAGAAATTAGGGAAATGGCACCCTTCACAATAGTCACAAATAATATAAAATATCTTGGAGTGAATCTAACCAAGCAAGTGAAAGATCTGTATGACAAGAACTTCAAGTCTCTGAAGAAAAAAATCGAAAATCTCAGAAGATAGAAAGATCTCCCATGCTTGTGGATTGGCAGGATTAACTTAGTAAAAATGGCCATTTTGCCAAAAGCAATCTACAGATTCAATGCCATCCCCATCAAAATTCCAAAACAGTTCTTCATAGAGATAGAACGAGCAATTTGCAAATTCATTTGGAATAACAAAAAGCCCAGGATAGCGAGAACTATTCTCAACAATAAAAGAACTTCTGGGGGAATCACCATCTCTGACCTCAAGCTGTACTACAAAGCAATAGTGATAAAAACTGCATGGTATTGGTACTGAGACAGGCAAGAAGATCAATGGAATAGAATTGAAGATCCAGAAATGAACCCACACACCTATGGTCACTTGATCTTTGACACAGGAGCTGCAACCATCCAGTGGAAAAAGGACAGCATTTTCAACAAACGGTGCTGGCTCAACTGGAGGTCAGCATGTAGAAGAATGCAAATCAAACCATTCTTATCCTCTTGTACAAAGCTCAAGTCCAGGTGGATAAAGAACCTTTTCATAAAACCAGATACACTGAAACTAATAGAAGAAAAGGTGAGGAAGAACCTCAAATACTTGGGCACAGGGGGAAAGTTTCTGAACAGAACCCCAATGGCTTATGCTCTAAGATCAAGAATTGACAAATGGGACCTCATAAAATTACCAAGCTTCTGTAAGGCAAAAGACACTGCCAATAGGATGAAATGGCAACCAACAAATTGGGAAAAGATCTTTACCAATCCTATATCCAATAGAGGGCTAATATCCAATATATACAAAGAACTCAAGAAATTAGACTCCAGACAACCAAATAACTCTATGGATGGCATCTGAAATGTAAATAAAATATCCAATAAAAAAGAAAGACAAAAATGTAGTACAGAGCTAAACAAAGAATTCTCAACTGAGGAATATCGAATGGACAAGAAGCATCTAAAAATGGTTCAACTTTCTTAGTCATCAGGGAAATGCAAACCCAAACAACCCTGAGATTCCACCTCACATCAGTCAGAATGGCTAAGATCAAAAATTCAGGTGATAGCAGATCCTGGCAATGATGTGGAAAAAGAGCAACACTCATCCATAGTTGGTGGGATTTCAAGATTATGCAACCACTCTGGAAATCAATCAGTCTGGTGGTTCCTCAGAAAATTGGACATAGCATTACCTGAGGATCCAGCTATACCACTCCTGGGCATATACCCACAAGATGCTCTGACATATAACAAGAACATATGCTCCACTATGCTAATAGCAGCCTTATTTATAATAACCACAAGCTTGATAAAAACCAGATGTCCTTCAACAGAGGAATGGATACAAAAAATGTGATACACTTACACAATGGAGTATTACTCAGCTATTAAAAACAATGAATTTGTGAAACTTTTAGGCAAGTGAATGGAACTAGAAAATATCATCCTGGGTGAGGTAACCCAATCACAAAAGATCACACATGGTATTTACTCACATATAAGTGGATATTAGCCCAAAAGCTCATAATATGCAAGATACAACTCACAGAACACAAGAAGCTCATGAAGAAGAAAAACCAAAGTGTGGGTGCTTCTGTCCTCCTTAGAAGGAGTAACAGAATACTCACAGGAACAAATATGGAGACAAAGTGTGGGACAGAAACTGAAAGAGGGTCCATCTGGAGACTGTTTCATCTGGGTATCCATCCCCTGTGCAATAATCAAAGGTAGACACTGATATGGATGCCAAAAAATGCATGCTTACAGGAGCCTGATAGAGCTCTCTCATTAGACATCTGCCAGAGCCTCACATATACAGAGGTAGATGCTCACAGCTAACCATTGAACTGATCATGGGGTTCCCAATGGAAGAGAGAGAAGACTGAAGGAGCTGAAAGTGTTTGTGGCCCCATGGGGAGAGCAACAATACCAAACAACCATAGCTTCTGGGGTCTAAACCACCAGCCTGGGAACACAGGGACTTACCATGTTCCAGCTGTATATGTAGGGGAAGATGGCCTTGTTAGGCATAGGTAGGAGAGGAGATCTTTGGTCCTGTGAAGGCTTGATACCCCAGTGTGGGGGAATTCAAGAGTGAGGAGGTGTGAGTGGGGAGGTGGGTGGGGGCACATCCTCAAGGAAGCAGGAGGAAGGGGGATGGGATAGGGAGTTTCTGAGTGGGTAGGGAAATGGAGAAAGGGGATAACATCTGAAATGTAAATAAAATATCCAATACAAAAAGAGTTACATTGTAAGTATCACGTCATTTAAAATACTGATTTTGAAATTATTATTTTTAAGATCCAGTTAACAAACTTGTACTAGTTGGCAAAGAATAGAACAGTGCATGAAGCAATTAGGCATCACTAATAAGTAAGCAGCTTGCCTAGTAAGATTAGGAGCAAAGCAAGGATTCTGACACCCTGCTGATACCCAGTTTAAGACTCACACTGTAGATCTGCCTTGATCCAGTTTAACAAAATAGGAGTTACAGCACTCTGATGGTGAAAGAGAATGAAGATGTCCCTACCCACTGGCATTAGAACTGAGAGGATGACATAAATAGAAGACATATTTGTCTACACTTAAGGACCAGGCCTCATTTTGAAAATAAAGCCATAAAGCACCAGCTCCAGGAACAGACCATAAAATGCAGAAACAAGGTCATAAAACGCCCTCCCCCAAATCAGCCTTGTTTAAACACAAAAATGAAGAAATATCTTATTTCAGAATGAGTCATCTCTGCTGGGCAGCACTATTTCATCTCATGATTAAATGTTTACAACATAGGAATGCAAACTACTGAGCACCTATGACCCCTTAGCACCCACCAATAAAATTTTAAATTACCCAAACCTTCTACAGAGTTCCTCCAGTTTCCTGTAAGAGGGCCTGCGCACCTTTGTCTGGGATTGTCATTTCAAAAAAATGGTTGACACCCACATACTGGTTGTTTCTGCAGAACAAATGCTCTTTATCTTTGCATACTATCTGAGTTTGGCATCTTCCTCCATCAATTTCCAGAGGCTAATGAAACGTACTTTCTTTGTGATTCCAGTATCTACTGAATGTCAGCTGAGATATCCAGCTTGTGGATGGGGCAACTACTGGATTCTAGGATTTTCCTTTCATAGCCAGCCATTGTTGGCTTAGCTGGAATACAACTTGTAAGTCATTCTAATTAATCTCCTTACTCTATATATAAGTTCTGTTACTTGAGAAAACACTGATACCACATCTGACATGGGTATGAGAACTATAATAGAAAAAATATAAAACAAAACAAACAAACAAACAAACAAAATTCCAGGGAGGATACAAAATAAGTAAAAATCAGTGAATCTTTAAAAAACAATGAAGTTATTTTAAATGGAAGATCTACACTTTGCCATCATGCTTTATACAATCAAGAGTGACCCTTACCCAACTATGCATTTTGTTGTGGGGAATTCAACTTTTGGAAATTTTCTTGTTCTTTCATTTTATTTTATTTTTTCAAGACCACATTTTTGAGTAGCTCTGGCTGTCCTGAAACATGCTGGAAATTTCGTTCACCAGAAATCAGGAAAATCACCTTTCTGTACACTTTGAGATTCTGAACATCAGGTAGGATGTGCTGTGTTTTGTGCATGAGGTTGGATGTGGTGTGTTGTGTTTCCCCAACACACACTGCCATCCATCCCAGATTGTATAAAGATCAGGTAAGAGACCAGTTGTCAGTGGTTTAGCTACAACACTGGCTTCAAATTTGTTACATTATGGGAACGGCTGTGGTTAAAGACTAGACTGAAGGCCCTGTTGGTCCCAAGTATATTTGCAGATATACTTAACGTTAATTGTTTATAATTTCAAAATACACCAATGAAATAATTTTATACCCTCTTTATTTCCTATTTCCTTTGCCAAAATATTTCTCTTTATCACATTTTTCTCACCTGTGATTTATTTATAAATCTATTGTCCATTAGCTGTGTATTATCTATTTATCTGTCTTTACTTTTCTTTCATAACCTACTATCATCTTTTTCTACATGTGTATCTATTTGTCACCTATCTCCTATTTATCTTTCACTTATCTTTCTATCTGTCATCTGTCTGTCATCTCTCTCTCTATATATATATATGCATATATATGCATATATTTATATCCCTTACCCTATCTATGTATCATTCATATATCTATCATCTATCTATCTATCTATTATCTATCTATCTATCTATCTATCACTCTATCTGCCATTAATATACCTATATATCTTTCAAACAGTCATTCATCTCTTACCACCTAAGATCTACCTGTGTATTGTGTATCATCAATATATCTTTCAACTCTTTACCTATCAACCAACCTATCTGTGTATCTATTTTATCATCTAACCTGTAGATTTCTTAACTATGTGTAGAAAAGAATAATTTCTGTTAAATATCATGTTATATTATGTCTTCTCAAATTCTTCCTCTCTAATGTGTTAAGATTTTTTTCCACTGTTCCTCTTCAAAGGTGTGATCTCCATGAGCCTGGATTTCCACATCTATCACTATACTCGTGCTTTTGATTTCCTTTTTACAAGATGAGTTGATTTCAAAATAATCTGTGCTGTGATTTGTACAGAATAGAGGAATGTTTTCTGAATAGAATGATTTTTGCTCTGGTGACTTATTCCTGAAACGTCACTGTTAGTGGTTAAAACATTCTCTTGATTTAAAAATGTTCTAGAAAAGAGTTTTTATGTGTGTATGAGCAAAGAACACAATGAGTAACTACTGATATTGTTTTCAAATCAATTCTTTAATTATGATATAGCATCTGAAATAACGGCTTTCACTTTTAATTGAGCTGACTTTCAAGTCTCCTGCCTGGTGACTATAATTAACCTAATAAAATAATACAATTCTCTTTTCAAACAATTTTTCAAAAAATTATACTTCATGATTCATTAGCTATTGGTATTTGCATTAGAATTATATGAAAGTCAAGTGCCTCTTGCAGCCCTCAGCTTAAACTGCATTACTCTTGCACTAAGAGGAGAGATTTCCTAAGAATTACTGACTTTCTAAGGACTAAAAATGTATTAGTTTCTTTGTGAATGAGTTTTTATGACATCCTATTGAAAGAAAGAGAGTTCAGCAGCATATATTTTAATTGTATCATGTAATGTAATACATAGTTTGGGTTTTGTTTTGTCTTTGTTTTTTAATAGAAAATTTAAAGTCTGAAATACAATAAATGCAAAAATTTTCAGCTAAATCAGTGACTAATTTTGAAATTCTTCACTTTCCTGATTACTTATGCACTTTAATCTTTTTCTTCATAGAGACAAGACGTCTCTCCAGAAGCATCCTCAGTGCCTCCCAGGGTGGTCTTTTCACATAAACACCAGGAAGAGGCAATAAAAGCATAAGGGAAGAATAAAAAAAGAAGAAAGAAAGAAAGAAAGAAAGAAAGAAAGAAAGAAAGAAAGAAAGAAAGAAAGAAA
>JANHMN010000003.1:47994502-48015624 GCA_030674055.1 Rhabdomys pumilio | reverse complement strand
GGTTTCTTTCTTGTCTCTACTATTACCTGATCTTGTCCCCTTCCCCCTACCCCTCCCTTTTCCAACACAAGTTCCTCCCTCCCTCAGCCTCCAGTGGTTATTTTATTCCCTCTTCTAAGTGAGACTGAAGCATCCTCACTTGTGCCTTCCTTCTTGTTTAACTTCTAGGATCAGTGGGGTGTGTCATGGATATTCTGTACTTTTTGGCTAATATCTACTTATCAGTGGGTACTTGGTAATACACAACCTTTTGGTCTGGGTTACTTCATTCAGAATGATATTTCTAGTTCCACCTATTTGCCTACAAAATTCATGATTTTCTCATTTTTAATAGCTGAATAATATTTAATTGTGTAAATGAACTACATTTTCTGTATCCATTCTTTGGTCGAGGGACAACTTGGTTGCTTCCAGTTTCTGGCTATTGAAAATAAAGCCGCTATAAAAATAGTGGAGCACATTCATTTTCTTGTGGTATGGTAAAGCATCTTTTGGGTATATGCCCAGGAGTAGTATAGATGAAGGAGCAATGGAAGGTTCTCCTTTCTCCAAGACTTCAACAATATATGCCGCCACTTGAGTGTTTTATCTTAACCATTCTAATTGGTGAAACTTGGAATCTCAGAGTAATTTTGATTTGCATTTCCCTGATGACTAAAGACTTTGAACATCTGTTTAAGTGCTTCTCAGCCATTTGATATTCCTCTATTGTGAATTCTCTGCTTAGATCGGTAGCCAATTTTTAAATTGGGTTATTTGAATTTCTGGAATTTAAGTTCTTGAGTTCTTTGTATATATTGGATATTAGCCCTATATCAGATGTAGGGTTAGGGAAGATCTTTTCCTAATCTGTAGGTTGTTTGGTCCTATTGACTCTGCCCTGTGTCTTACAGAAGTTTTTCCGTTTCAAGAGGTCCCATTTATCAATTGTTGATCTTAGAGTGTGAGCCATTGGTGTTCGGTTCAGAAAATTTTCTTCTGTGCCAATGCGTTCAAGGCTATTTTTCACTTCCTCTTCTATTAGATACAGTGTATCTGGTTTTATGTTGAGGTTCTTGATCCACTTGAACTTGAGCTTTGTGCAGGGTAATAAATATGGATCAATTTGTGTTCTTTACATGCAGATCAACAGTTAGACCAGCACCAATTATTGAAAATACTTTCTTTTTTCACTGCATGGTTTTGGCTTCATTGTCAAAGACCAAGTGTCCATAGGTATGTGGGTTTATTTCTGGTGTAGTTCTATTCCATTGATAAACCTGCTTGTCTCTGCACCAATATCATGCAATTTTTATAACCATTGCTCTATAGTACAGCTTAAAGTCAGGGATTGTGATTCCTCCAGAAGTTTTTTTATTATTCAGAATTTTTTTTGGCTACCTGAAGTTTTCTTTTTGCTAGTTTTTCCCATATGGATTCAAGAATTGCTCTTTCCATGATTGTGAATAATTGTGTTGAAATTTTGATAGGAATTCCATTGAATCTGTAGATTGTTTTCAGTAAGATGGATGTTTTCATTATGTTAATGCTACAGATCTATGACCATGGGAGATCTTTCCATCTTCTGAGGGCTACTTTGATTTCTCTCTTAGGGAGTTGAAATTCTTGTCATATGAATCTTTTACTTGTTTTGTTAGGGTTGTACAGCAACTTATTTTATATTATTTGTAGCTATTGTAGAAGGTGTTATATCCCTAATTTCATTCTGAATACATTTATCATTTGTATGCAGGAAGGCTATTGATCCGTTTGAGTTAATTTTATATCCAGCCACTTTGGTGATGTTGTTTATCAGCTATAGAAGTTCTCTGGTAGAATTTTGGGGCTTACTTATGTATGATATCATATCATCCCCAGATACTGATACCTTGACTTCTTCCTTTCCAATGTGTATCCACATGATCTTCTTTTGTCTTTTTATTGCTTTAGCTAAAAATTTCAGTAGTGTGTTGAATAGATATGGAGAGAGTGGACAGCCCTGTCTTCTGATTTTAGTGGAATTGCTTCAAGGTTCTACCTATTTAATTTAATGTTGGCTGTTAGTTTGCTGTACATTGCTTTTATTATATTTAGGTATGTGGCTTGTATCCCTTATCTCTGCAAGACTTATATCATGAAGTCATTTCGGATTTTGTAAAGGCATTTTTATAGTCTAATGAGATAAGTGTGTGACCTTTTACTGTGGGTTTCTTTACACAGTGGGTTACATTGATGAATTTCCATATATTTAACTATCCCTACATCTGTAGGATAAAGCCTACTTGATCATGATGAATGGTATTTTTATGTGGTCTTGGATTCAGTTTGTGAGAATATTATTGAGTATTTTTGTGTCAAAACTCAGTAAGTAAAATTGGTCTCAAGTTCTCTTTCTTTGTTGGGTCTTTGTGTGGTTTAGGTAACAGAGTATCTCTAGATTCATAGAATGAACTAGGTAGTGTTTCTTATGTTTCTATTTGTTGGAATAGTTTGAGGAGTATCAGTATTAGGTCTTTTTTGAAGGTTTGGTAAAATTTTCTAAAATTATCTGGCCCTGGGCCGTTTTGGTTGGGTAGCTTTTAATTAATCTCTTATTTCCTATTTCCTTGTAGGTTATAGGACTATTATATAGTTTATCAGATCTTAATTTAACTTTGGTTTGTTTAAGTTTTACAGTTTTGTCAAGTATGGGCTTTTGTAGTAAGATCTGATGTTTTTTTTTTTTTTAATTTCCTAAGTTTCTGTTGTTGTTTTCCTTTTTATATCTGATTTTGTTAATTTGTATACTATTTCTATGTCCCTTAGTTAGTTTGTCTAATGGTTTGTTTCTCTTGATATTTTTCTCAAAGAATCAGCTCTTAGTTTTGTTGTTCCTTGTTATTGTTCTCTTTGTTTCTAATTGGTTGTTTTCCACCCTGAGTTTGGCTGTTTTCTGCCTCTACTCTTCGTAAGTATTTACTTCTTTTTGTTCTAGAACTTTTATATGTGTTGTTATGCAGCTAGTATAGGATTTCTCCAATCTTTTTAAGAAGTCACTTAATGCTATATATTTTCCCCTTAATGGTACTTTCACTGTGTCCCATAAATTTGGGTATGTTGTGTCTTTATTTTCATTGAATTCTATAAAATATTTCATTTATTTCTAACTTTTCTCCATAAATAACTTATCATTGAGTAGAGAGTTGTTCAGTTTCCATGACTATATAGGCTTTCTGTTGTTTAGGTTGTTATTGAAGTTCAGCTTTTATCCATAGTGATCTGAAAGAATGCATGGCATTGGTTCAATCTTCTTGTATCTGTTGAGACTTGCTTTTTGTTCAGTTATATGGTCAGTTTTGGTGAAGGTTCCATCAGGTTCTGAGGAGAAGGTATATTCTTTTGTTTTAGGATGAGATGTTCTGTAGATATCTGTTAAATCCATTTGGATCATAAATTCGGTTAGTTTCACTGTGTCTCCTTTTAGTTTCTGTTTCAATGACCTATGATAATTTAAATTTTCCTTATCCATTTTACATTCTTGTGTTGCTCTGGTCATGTTTGACACTCACATTTAAAGTGTGAGTCACAATTTTTTCTGCTTTAATCTTTTCTGATAATTGTGTACATTATGTGTCTGCTTTTTAAATTTTTCTCTTCTACTAAAATGTATATTCCTGAAAACCAGTCACATTAGCTTGTCCCATATGTCATCCTATACTCAGGTTTCTGGAGTTGTGTCTGATACACATTCATTACTTTAAATACAGTCACACTTGGTCTAAGCTAAAAGGCCAAAAGTCTCTTAGTATCTTGTTCTTAGAGGAGAAAAATTTAGTGATCAACCTGGACACTTAATGTGTAGACGCAGTAAATAAATGATAGGTCTGCATGTGTGGCTTTCTATTTGGTGTCTTTAAAGATTATCACTGAAGGAAGCTCAATTACAGTCAGTGTTCCGAAAATATGAACTAACACAGAACAAACAACTGTCACTTATTGACCAGTATGTTATCTTGTCAATTATTTTAAAATGTTATTGTATGTGTATAGGCATTTACTGACTGTATATCTGTGTTCTACATGCATGAAGTATCCACAGAGTCAGAAGGGGCACAAGATATCCTGATACTGGGACTAAAAACAGTTTAGAGTACCAATACTAGTATTGTAAACTGAACCTAGTTTTTCTGTAAGAGAATCTGGTACACTTAACAACTGAGCCATCTCTCCAGCCCTCAAGGCCAGTATTATAAAGACTTGATATCTTGATATTAGATGGCATGGTGGAGAGAGTTAGAGACCTTCAATGTGAGGCTTAGTGGGAGGATTTAGGTAATTTGAGGATCTTCCTTAAAGGGAATTGTGGCATACTTGTCTCTCTAACTTTCTGTTTGTCTGCACGCTGTGTCCATAAAAAGGAAAGCCTACTCCACCACCTCCTCCTGAATAGTATGTTTACCTCACCACATGTTAAAATCACAGACCAATCACTGAATCATAGACTGGGCTTCCAAGACTGTGACCTAGTATTAACTGTTCCTTTTGGTAACCTGGTTATCTAGGTGTGTGTTGCAATGGCCAAGCTCTATGCCATCTCATTCACATTAAAGCATGAATGTGCTCAGAAAAAAATATCAGCAGCTCAGGAGTCACTAGCATAGGCCTTTAGTTAAATATTTTATTGTTTATTTAGGTATAGAGTCTCATTATATCCCCCTGGTTATTCTTGACATTCATGATGCTCCTGTCTCAAACTCCTAGGTGTTTGGTTCTTTAGAAAATATTAAAAGAAGTTTCTTTTCACATTCTTTCTTCAGTGGCTTTGTTGTAAGAGTTGGGAAACATCCTGAAGATTTGCCTCAGCTGTAATGTTTGAGTGTAAATCTCATAAGGACTAGGAAATCTGAGTAAGAAATTATTTAAAATGAGAAGAAAAGAGTGGAGATATTATGGTTTTTTCTCTATATAATTTTGTATTTAAACTTACATTACAGAGTTTTATAATGAGAAAGATATATGAATGTCAATGGATATCGATAATACTAACATGAGCATTTTTAGATCCATAATATGGATAGAAAAAATCTATTGATATGGACTTCCTTGGTCATTAATTGCCTGTGTCATGTTGAGTACTATACATTGCATCATTTTTAAATACAAAATATTCTCCTCCAACAGTATTTCAAACATCTAAACACACAAAAGTACATTATGCACACACATACACACACAAACCCAGCTACAGAAAGACATTAAAGTACATACACACAAATACAAGAATTTTTAAAGAAAGGAATATAGGGTAAGAGAGAAGAATGGCAGTGTCTATGGAGAATCCCCAAGACTGCAACTTGGGCTAGAATGTTTGAAAAGCAGCCATGATGGAATTGAAAGTTAGTCACTATCTGGAGAGTGTTTGATACACATGAGTAACAGAAAAAAATATAAGAATGAAATACAACTTTTGCCAAGTAAAGGGGACACACAGAGAATGGGGTCCTCTTTTGGTTTTTTTTTTTTTTATTTTCTGTTGCTCATTTTTTAAAACAGAGTTAAACATAGATACAGGAATCAGTGTACACAGCCTTGTCTAATATAACCACATATGATGCAAATGTGGATTTTTGACTTTTACTGAAGTAGCAGTGAATATGTCTAGGTGAGAAAGTGACTTGGAAATTTGTTCAAGCTGCATATAATAGAAAAGGACTGAAATCCCAATGTTTAGGAGGCTGAGTCAAGTGGATTGCAAAGATGAGGGCAAGCTGATCTCCACTGAAAGCACTAGGCCAGGCTAGGCTACAAAGTGGGGAGGGGAGAAAAGTTAAAAGAGGGATAGAGAGAAGGAGGGATAGAGGGATGGAGTAAAAGAAGGAAAGAGAGAGAGAGTGCCTATGTGTGTTCAATGGTTACTTGACCACTAGAATAGGGATATGGGACATTTCCTTCAGCAAGCCTACTAAGTAGTAGAGTCAAATGAAAGCCTGTCTAAGCATTGATGTTGTACCTAAAGCAAGACATTGATGAGGAATCAGGACGTTGAGAAGACTCAACAAGAAAGAATTTGTGATACTATTTAAAGGATAAGTGATTCATAAAAGATGTATAAACATAGGATTTCCAGGCTTCCCTCAAGTGAGTTCTGTTTTGACCATGCAGGTAGCAAGATACACAACAGGCAGGTGGGTTACCAGTTTCCATTCTATGAAAAGATAGAGTAAGAAAAGTAATGAAATGATTATGACTAAGGCATCTTTATTTCTGAGTTCAAAAGAATGTGAAAATACTCAGTGACATGTTATAGGAGTTTTGGCAATCTTCACTCCAAGGCCATGGAAAACAGAAAAGAGTAACACTCTGTAGTAGAACACACCTGGGAAATCTTTACAAAGAGCAGAAACTCATATTATGTCCTGTGTGTTTTGTGCAGCTTTAGAAAGAGAAGATGGAAAGCTACTGTGCCGTCAGAGCTGTCAAGCCTTTTAAGTTGTGCTTGAGTATGTTTTAAGATCATTGCTTTGAAATTTCAAGAGTAAATCCTGGAGAGTTCTACGAATGACATATTTTAAAAGGAAAAGGAAGTCCAGCCAAGCAGACTCGCACATACTGATGCCTTTATATTTGAGGAAGTAGAGAGTCAACATTCTCAGGTGGATCAATGAAACATAAAAAAAAAAAAAGAACTTCTTTGGATTTGGAGTCTAGAATCCCCCCATGCTCCACTCCTTAAGTCAATCATACAAAAGACAGCAAACCTCATATCAACATCCTATATATTTACTTTAAATAAGAGCCATAATTGTTATACCAGAAAAAATTCTTTGGAAGAAACTTAAAGATGAGCAAATTAGAACTGACCTCAACTTGTATGTGGTGGTAAGGAGTTTGTGTGTTGTCATAGGAATGTATGAAAATGTGTCTGCAAATGTATGTGGGCATGTGCATGTGGAAGCCTGAGATTCACACTGTGTGTCATTCTTGACATGTCTCTTCAATTTATTTCCTGAGACAGGGTCTTCCCCTAAACTCAGAGAGCATCATATTGGCTAGGCTGTCTGGCCTATGAGCTCCAGGGATCCTCTAGTACCTCCCTCAGTGAACACTGGGGTTCAAATATTATTCTACCACACTCACCTTTTTTTTGCATTCCAGTACAGGATCCAAATCTGGGTTCTCAGGCTTACATAGCAGCCACTTTACTGACTGAATCATCACTTCACTGTGGTGCACCAATGTTTTTCTGTAAGATCACATTAACTTCAGTGAACATGTATTGGGCTTTAGTTGTTGTAAGCAGTAAGGGCATGAATGAAGTTCACTTGGGTGATGGTAAAGAACCACTGGAGTAACTGCAATGCTTTTGGATTTTGTGCTATTCATTTGGAGATACAAAATTTCCAACACACTAAATGGTTCCTTGTGTGCCTGGATAAACCCACTGCCAAATCTAAGTGAACTGAAATGCCCAATTATTTTGCCTGTGGTGGATCCATCTAACAGATACATACTCTCCCTGCCTCCATGGTATAGACATACTCAAGGAATACTTACAAGAGATCATTACACTAATGTGGTATATATGAAAACTCCACGTTTATAAGCTTCTCAGTACATCTTTATATAATATTGGGTAGAACTTTGACTTTTGAGGAATAAGGAGGTTAAACCAGTTTCTAAGATGTTAGCTGTTCCAACTCAAAGCTTGAAAGGGAATAGCTAGAAGCCCCATTGGAATCATTCATTTGACAGAAAGCAACATAAATGATTGAAGACAATTCAGATGAGGAACCACTGCCTGCCAATTTCTTCATAATGGGAGGACCCCAGCCCTAGTCAGGCTCTTTCATAGGATGCTAATCTCATTGATGTTAGTGAGCTCATTACCTAATTAGCTCTCAAAGGCTTCACTTATGATTCTCTTCTTAGTGAATTAAAGCCAATGGACTGATTACAGTTGTTGCACAAGCATTCAGAACTCTGTGGACTAATCTCTCTTTTAAAAGCAGCCAGTTTTCAGACTCAATAATATTTGTAGTCTTTTTCCCACCAGCTCAGATATACACAGGCTCTATATGTAGAGTGTCTAAGTTCATGGTGCCTGTCACTACAGAGTCCAATGAGCAGAGAAAGGAATTTAATCCTTATTTATTCATAGAGTCAGTGATCTGAGAGGGCCGTAAAATTATCACCCTAAATACTACCTTCTTCGCACAAAAAAATTTTAATGAGTTAAAATAGGTTAATGGATTAATGAGTATTTTCTCTAAGCTATACTAACAAATGAGTATTTTAATTATATAACCATTTTTAATTACATTGGACAATTTATAAGTCTACAAGATATTTTGTAAATTAATCTATGATCGCAATGACTCCTTGTGTCATCTTAAAAAGAAAAGCTAGAAAAAAAACCCACTAATAATAATGACACTGTATACAATAACTGGAGGAGCACACCAGGGGCAGATGCTGCATTTATTTTATGCACTATGTTCAGTATGTTCAACAACTAATCAAATTACAGTTCATAATATGCAGATTCTGACCCAAGTCAAAGGAGAATTGAATTACATAAAGATACTAAGACAGTTCTTAACAAGTAGAGGCAGAATCTGTGTGCCTATTTCCATGGTTTTTCTTTCATTATTACTAACAATCTGTTGTGGTCATATAAACCCACTGACCAGGCCTCTGTGTGAAGTAAGCACAGATAGAGCAAGAGGAACAGCTCCTGTACAGGTAAAGCCTTAGCCAGGGCAACTGAAGTCCCGAAACTAGCTAAGACTGCAGTACCAACAAAAGTGTATGCCTTCACTTAGACTCGGCTTTTGGACTACTTATTCTTTGGGCATGATCTCTCTCTCTCTCTCTCTCTCTCTCTCTCTCTCTCTCTCTCTCTCTCATTGTTTTTGTTCCCTTTTTCTATTTTCTTGTGTGTGTGTGTGTGCATGTGTGCTTGTGCTTGCACACATGCACGCTCATTGTGAGTATGTCCTGAAACTTTTAACTCTTCAGTTTAGATTAAAGTAACATTTCCTTTCACTGGATAACCTTCAAGATGATATGACTGAAAGCCTCTGGGTGAAACACAGGAAAGAAAAGATATCTCCCACTTCAAAGGGAAGTCAAGTGATTCTCAACAAGTGAGTGAGGATGGAGGTAGAAAGGGAGAGTGAGTAGGGAGCTTGAGCTGGAATCCGTTAAGCAAGCTTTTGAAGCCATCAAGAGAAAGGAAGCATGATCTTTTGATTTGGGATGCTCACAGAAATAAAACACCTATCATTTTATTATCCTTTCAATAGTCAAGTAAGGTCAGTAGAATGGGACATAATTCAGGTCACCAGGTCTGCCATCATCTAGTCAAGATCTCTACTGAATTTCCTAGAGTATCACACTCTTGTTTCCTCTTGTGTCTCCTTCTACTCCACAATTTTTGTATTCAAATTCAGCTTGAATTTTTCAGAAAGCAAAGCAACAGAATCTATGCAACTTATTTTAACATGTTCTATCATATAACACTGATTTAACATTTTTGTTTGAAATACTTATTATGATTCTACAGACAAAAATAGGCAAAGGAGGGGGGAATCTATGCTATGCATAAAATATCATTCTTTTTTCTTTTCTCCAAGATAGGCAACTTGGAAAATGAACTTGGAAAGTATCGGGCTGAGGAATCTCTCAGGGCTTCCATTGGTATTATTCCATCCAGTGAATAATGTATGGGAGAAATCTAAAATATGTAATGTCTTGAAAGTCAGCACTCTGTTTCTTTTCTGATAACCTTGATCATTTATATTTTATGGTATATTATTAAAAATCCTTTTAGGATATAAGTGGTATATAAATTATAAATTAGGGCCCTGGTGCTTCTGGGCATGAGCATCATTATGCATCACAGTTTTGCTGTGGATCATTAAGTTACAAACCACATCTCTGTGCCACCCTGTTAGACTCTAAGCTCAAGGATTAAACTTAGTAAGCTCTATTGGTCAGGTTGCTAATATGAAGTGACTAGATCTAAAATTGAGGGTCCTTCAAATGAGCTACATATGGTTTCTCTCCAGAAAATAAGGCCAGTTATTAAAGCAAAAGCAAAACCATTTCTGATGCACTGTTAGTAGCTATTCCACCTCTCACCAAACAAGATGAGTGTTAATGATAACAACAAAAATAACTGGGAGAAAAAAAAACAAGTTGTTGAAAGAGTCTTGAAATCTGTCTTTTAAAATCTGGATTGCTCACCCTGTCATAGAACTATGTACAGAGAAGTGATCCTCTGCTGTGCTTAGCAAAGCAATGCAGATCATCACCATTCTAAGAGTTAGCTCAGGATAGAGAATATTCGGGTTACACTCTGACTTTAGCAGCTAACCCTTTCATGGTCCTGTTTAACTGACCTCATTTTCAGTCATATTGCCTCAAATACAATATGGACATGGTCATATTGTCAACATTGTAAGAATTAGATGCAAATTAATCTGAAAGTGCAGAATAGAAGAAATGACTCACTATTGGCATTAGATGTTTCATTTTACATATATCTCTGTGTGTCTCTGGTGTGAAAATTAAGTTTATTTTGTGTGACTATGCTTTGTGGGCATTCTTGCTTTCTAATAATCAACTATTTAACTACTCCATCAGTTAGTTCAAAATCTTTGATGTGGTTATTTCAATTATACCTGGGGGATTCCTTCCTATTCTTTGCATTTCAGATTTGTTTATTTACAAATTAAAAGGGACTCAGTACATTGAATACATATGTGCTTATATATACATACACATATGTAAGAATATATATATATATATATATATATATATATATATGTAGCAGTAATTTAAAAAATATGAATTTAGAAGGAGGGAACAGAAACAGAAAAGGGAGGAATTAGTGAGACTAATGCAGACACAGAGCTCTGTTCTCAAACATAAAACTAAAATAAAATATAGCATTTTTTTAGGATAATGTCAAAAATTTCCATAGCCCAAGAATCACATATGACAGTGTTGTGAGGTGTATTTAGTTAATACTTTGTCACTTGTGTTCAGTTTGCTAAGTATTGCCATGGGGATTCATCGCTGATGATTTAACAAGTACAACAGTTGCATGGAAATTGAAATGAACTCAAAATATGTTTTAATAGGCATAAAATGTGTCTTCCTTCATTAGAATTGTCCACTTGATGATTTTCTTGCACCCTAGTGTAAAATGGAGAATTTTTCTGAAGGAGTTTGGTGATTTTCATCTCAGCAAATGCTTGACCACCTGTGAATAAGAATTGTTTTTTTTTTAATTCTAAGATACCCAAAACAACACTCAGTATGCTGAACAATGCAGGTATAGGCAGGAGTCCAAATGTTTCCTCTTCAACCATAGCAGAAGCCATAGCTGGACTGCTGGGACATTTTGGCTATGCAAAAATCCCAAAATCTATTTCTCCTGAGGAAAGCCTTAGCTCCAGCCACAAACAAGCATCACTTTTTCTCATTACTGTGCAAAACTTTAATAATGTGCAAACTCTAACAATGATGATGACCTTGTGATTGTCTCTGTCATTACTAGAAACTATAAGGAAACAAAGCAGCTATTTCCAATCAACCCTTTTCCTCTGTTAAGACTCCCTCAGAAGTGTAGGATTGCCTGGTCTGACAGAATCATCTCAGATTCAGAAGGCATGAATAGTATGTTATGAATTCCTCAGAAGCTGGACATGTGACTAGTTGGTCAAGACTTGCCCAGAAGCTGTAGTTATGACATGTTCTATCAAGACTTTTTCAGGAGATGAAGTATGACTGGTCAACTGTTTGCCCATTAGCATCCTCATTTAACACAAAGATATGGAAAACAGAAATGGTGTACCAAAGATACAGAAACCATCTCTCTTTCTGAGAATACGTTGATTTTTGTGCTGGTGACCAGTATGCTGGAAACCTATACAGCTCTATATCTTTGACATTTATAGAATGGTTTCTAAAATCCAAACTAAGCCACAGTGGTCAAGGCTCACTGACTTGGTTTCTGGCAACTGCACCTTGACATCCCTGCTCAGGTAGAAGCCATTTTCCCAGTTTTGAGTGGTTTCCTCTGCCCACTTCTCTCTAAAATATACTCAAATTTCTTGAATCAGTGAGAAGGTCATGACTCAGTTACTTTGAACTCACAGATGAAGTTTTCTTTCCTTTTTCAGTTCTTAGTGATGGTTTGCCAATACATTTGTCTGAGCCTGGTGCAAATGGTACCATTAAGTAAAAAGAACTTCCTTTGAGTCTGGGATCGAATCACCCTTGGATTTTATTACAAACCAAATCTTCTAGCTAGCACATTGGTTTGTTGATATGTCAAGGTTTTTAATTTAGAAACATCAACTCTGTACTGAGTGACCTTAACAAAAAGAACTTGCCCTGTCATTACTTACTATTCAGTATACCCAAGGAAATTGGTAAGGATTGTACAACCTTAGAAGGACAAAGCCAATTAAATCCATCTAATCTTAGAATTTCAGATATAATTGAAAATAAACATTGTGTTATCGATACTGTTTAAATTATAGTAGTTAGAAGGCTCTCCAAAGATCCAGTTAGCCATACAATAGCTCTGTTTTGAACTATTTTCTGTTGTATGTATATAAGTGAGTGTGTAACTGATTCTTTGCAGCCCTCTATTTTATTATATTAACTCCGTGTATTTTCATATGTCTTATTTCCAACTGATTCATATTTTTTTTAAAATCTTGATATTTCTTCATTGGTCTATGTGCTATTTAGATGTTTAATACTCAATATGTGTGTGTTGGGGTCACTCCATTGTTTTTCCTATTGATGTCTATTTTTCCCCTATCCATGTTCCAGAAGCAGATGTCTATATACTTCTTTCTGGTTCAAATTTCAAGAGATATAGTAATGTGCTTACTGAAAAAATAGATAATAAAACCAAAAAAACTGCCAAACTACCCCTTGTCAACAAAGTTTCATATTTTCCAGTTATCTGCATGTGAAACATTGGTTACAACTGCTGTGCCTTTATTGACCTGTGGTAGACACATTGCAATCAATATGTTATGCTCTGTACCTGTCACCTGTTGTATCATTCAGAATGGTTTTGTACCCAAAAGCCCCACTGTACACCAATTTTTCCTACCTTTCACCAGAGTTTGTGAGTTAATATTATTTTTAGTATTTCTGTAACATTTTCATTCTAGGATGCCATATTGTTTGGTCATGTAGACTTTTCAGATTTGCAACATCTGATATTAATAAATTACTCAGTGTCTTGGCTTAGCTAAAATATTTTCAATTTTACTGGTTACTTCAGTAAACCCTCATTCATTTTTGTCATTATTGTTGTTGGTGGTGGTGGTGGTGGAGGTGATGGTTGGGTGGTTGATTGATTGGTTAATTGGTTGGTTTTTTGAGACAAGGTTTCTCCATGTTGCCTTGGCTGTCCTGGAACTCACTCTGTAGACCAAGGTGGCCTGAAATTTGGAGATTTACTTGCCTCTGCTGGGATTAAAGGTATGTACCATCATCACCTGGCTCTTTCATTTGTTTAGTTGGTTGGTTTTGATCAATTCTTTTGATTTCTGTTTCTGACTCAATTGATTTTCTGTTCTAATTGCTTTCTCTATTGCTTTGAATTTAAGCTGATCTAGTTTCCTATAATGGAAACACCGATGATTGACTTTAGATGTCTTTTTAAAAATACTCAGACAGATGTGGACACCACAGCCAAACAGTGGACAGTTGTTCAATGCTCAATATTTATGTCTTGGGGTTAGTCAGTTTTTTTTACTATTAATGTCAAGTTTTCCTCTACCCATGTTCCAGATACTTCTTCCTGGTATAAATTCCAAAGATATAGTGACCTCTAATAGGATATGACTTGCTGAATAATTCCTGGGTTTGAGAAAAATATATACTCCTGGCTATTTTATATGTAGTTTGTATGTTTTATATCACAACCAATAGCTATAGATTATTTCATAGCCAGTATCTGTTAATTATATCATAGTTGAATGATAATGAATATACTATAGTCAGTAGATGGTTAAGACCCAGTTGGCTAGTGGTCTTGCTGGTTTAACTTGGTCCTTCCTCTTGTTTTTCTTTTTGCAATCTTGCTGGTAGGGGTGTTTATACCTCAACTTCCATTGACAGATTTACACACCTTTCCTGAAATTCTGGTTCTTTGACTTCACCCATTCTGAAATCTTGATAGGCAAGTTAAGGATTGTGCAACTGCTCATCATTTCATGATGTGTCTCTTCATCCCTGATAGTTGTTCTCTTTGATGTCTACTCTTTCTGAGATTGATATAGACACGTATGCTTTCTTGTAATTGGGGATTGCAGCTTTCATTTTGTTAACCAGCAGTTTGATATCTCAGCAGCTGTATTTAAATTGCCTTTCCTCTAAACAGACAGTTGAATCTTGTTTCATCATCAACTGTAGCTTTTTTAACTATTATGTTTAGACCATGGATGTTGTCATTACAATAATTGAATTCAGTTCAATCCAGTTTCTTCCTGCTTTTGTTGTCTTACATTTGCTCCCTTTTAATTTTGACTTTTCTATGTGGACTTATAATTTTCTTTATTCCTTTCTTACCATATCAATTACATTATTTATATTGTATTTTATGACAGCTCTAGTATCCATGATAAACTTTTCCTTGCTATCCAGGAATATGGTCCTTTGTAATAGCAACCCATCTTGTTCCCTCTTGCTCACACTTTGTAATATTTCTGTCATTCATTTCATTTAGAAATAAAGGTCTATGCACAAATCTATACTTACAGATATAGCACTGATAAACACATACAGACCACACACATATACATACGCATGCACATACCCCATGTCATAAACAGAGAACACACTACACATGTATAGTACATACTACACAAATACTTATACTATACATTAATCATACATATACATATTCCATACACATACTCTAGTGAACAGACATAGTACAAAAACATACATACATACTACATACCACATGTAAAGACACATAACACACAAATCATACAAACACATGCCACACATACAAATCAATGGAGCCAAAGGGAAATAGAAAATTTCAAGTAGCATCACATGGGCATGTCTACCCCTAAGGGAAACGGAAAATTTCAAGTAGCATCACATGGGCATGTCTACCCCTAAAATAAGTGGTTCTATGAGGGAAGCATACAGAAACAAATGAAAACATAAGTGCTCAATAGAGCACCTATGAATGGGTCAGTGTTATGGAATAGACCTAATGGGGTTGATGGCTCTTGCTTCCATGTTAGAAAGCAATTAGAAGATTCCTGCTACGAAAGAACAGGCATCTTAATCTGTTGAGGCCTGATTCAGGAGGTCATCCCTTTCTCTCAAATTCTTTCCATATACCCTGCCCTGCTTTTCCAATGTATAACCCTTATTCTACTAGTGAGTGGAAAATTGATAAGTTATTGAAAGATGGTAGGGAGGATGTTAGTAAGCATTAAGAATGGGAAACAACAAGTTACCATTCTGAGGATACATGCACATGGTCTCATTGGTCTTTAAAGAACTATGGAGTTACAATGGGCATTACATGGACCATGTGTTCATATCACAGGCATGTGGCAGTCATATTAACAGAGTTTAAAGGACATACATCCAGATAGTAGACACACATGTTTTCTTATGGGTGATTTGTTTGAGTCTTATTTGTCACGACTATCAAACATTCTATGATTGAAAACAGTTTTCATTTTAAAATATAATTTAATAATAAAAATTTTAAATTAGTAATAAAATCATTGTTAAATTTTTATGATAGAAGCATACATTTTCAGATTGTTGGTTCTTTAAATGTTTAAAGTAGCCTGATAATACAACATTTAATAGCTGTGGTCATGTAATATAAACCCTAGCTCTTATTTATTTCTGAGGGTGACCATTTGGCCACTTTTTGTCTCAGTTTCCTTTTGTATAGTTTAAGGACGGTAATGTCAGGACTGGGGTGAAGTTGTGCAGCAGCATGACACATATCACACACTGGACACTGGCTGCTCCATCAGTAACTGTTGTCACAGTTGAATTGAGAGCAAAAGCAACTCAGTTTCGGCAGCATTCATGCTTCATGAATCTAGATTCCCCTCCTTCCTTCCAGAGTATCGCTTACAGACAACATCAGAGGAGAGTTACTGAGCATTCTACATAGACTTATCTATCGTTTACACAGCAAAAGCCAATAATAGATGTTTCTGCCTTTGCATTTCTCTACATACATAATTGTTGGTCAGTACAAAACATACTTCCTCTGTGTGTGTGTGTGTGTGTGTGTGTGTGTTTGTGGGTGGTGTATCTGAGAGAGACAAAGGCCACATATTCCACTGGTTTTGGAAGATTAATTTATTGTTAGTTTTGTATGCGTAATTTTCCTATATGGATGTCCGTGCTCTACATGTTTGTACTGCATATGAAAGCTCAAAGAGGTGTGAGATAACTTAAGACTGGAGATACAGAGAGATGTGAACTGCCTGTGTGTACTGAGATCTGAAACCTGGTACTGCATAAGAGCAGCAAGAACTCTGATCCACTGAGTCATCTCCACAGTTCTCCTATGGAATTTTTTTGCCATTCACTTACTTATATGTATTAAATGTATTTTTAAATTATTTTATTTTATTATTCATGTGTGTGCCTCATCATGAGTGTACCCAGAGACCACAGAGGTCAGAAGAGCACATCAGTTCCTTTGGAACTGTAGTTACATTATTTATGAGACTCCATAACCACACATGTGTCTTCTGCAAAAGTAGTGTGCAGTCTTAATCTTCTGCTATCTTGCCAGCCTTCAGATGGATTTTTAAATGAGATTATCATAGTGATGACAAAGATCCACTCTTTTAATCTAACTAATTTTTTTCTTAGGTCCAATTATGCCAACTTCACATTTTAACCTCTCAAATATTTTATAACAGATACATGACTATGCATTCATGTTCTCCTCAGTACACATTTCTGAATCATATGTTTAGTTTTGGGAATAAGTCTTAAAATGGGAATTATGAAATATCAAAGGCATAGGTATATATTCAGAAGTTATTTTTATATAGATTAAGTAAATAAGTAATAATGTCAAATGCACATAATATTAATCTACTATCTAGAGAGTATAGAGTAGACAAAATACAATTCCCTACTTGGGACAAGAACTGTTTTCATAAAATGGACAAGAACAGCTTGGGTATGATATACTTATTTTTAGTCTGAGCATTCTTGAGGCAGAAGCAGGTTGATTACTAGAATTTTGAAAATGAAACAAAGAATATAAAGAAATTGATCAATTTAAGGGTTGTTATATTAGAGATGTTCAGCATGCATTAAGTGTCTCCTCATCTAATATTCACAACTGCTTTATTGTGTAGCTAATACTGCCTCTTATAGGTAATGAAGAAATGAGGCTCAGTCTACATAAATGGGAAAGGAGAAAAATAAGACTATGCACAAGTATATTCATTCTAAAACCATCACCTCAGACACCTTCACTCCTGTTAGAAGAGAGCACTGCAGGCTGATTTCACATTTTACCCAAATGACCAGAACTATGATTTTGGAGAATTAAAAGTATGTCCCAGCAAAGTTTGTGTTTGGGATAGTGATAGAATACAGGGTTCAGATACGTGTGTATAATCATGGAGTTCAGATTGGCAAGAAATTGAAAGATCTGATGAGATCCTCTCAAGAGACACTGGGAGGGCATGATGTCTGCTCACAGTAAATCAGGGTATGAGGATAGAGACAAGAACTGAGTGGAAACATGATGAGAAAGACTGGAGGATAGAGACAAGAACTGAGTGGAAACATGACGAGAAAGGCTGGAGGATAGAGACAAGAACTGCTGGAAACATGATAAGAAAGACTGGTAGATAGAATGCGTGTGAGGACACAGAGCAGTGATTGACCAGGAGGTGAGTGTGGCTCCCAGGTGTGTGACTCACACAATCAGAATGTGTTAGCACCACAGGCAGGGCTCACAGAGAAAAATGGCTTTCCCGGCAGTGTGTCGACAACCTGAGGGTTTTAGGCCTTCGCTTCACCCACAGCAAATGGGTCAGACTTCTTTGAAAGAAGTTTACAGATTTTGTTGAAAACACAAGCTATCCATATCCATTTTCTAGGTAAAATCAAACACTAAATGGCTTCAGGTCAGGATGTAAAGTGAAGATCACACTCACTGAGGTGTGATACAGTCGGAGGTATTCAGAGCACCAGTGCTGGCGAACAATATGCTTAGAAATAGAAACAGGGAATTGAGAGGAAAAGCAGTTTATTCTTATAAGTCTCCCATCTAATTTGTGATTCTCTGTCAACATGAATCTCACCATTATATTAGCCACCAAACACACATCTAAAGCCACAGTTTCTTCTGAATAGATGTGCGTTTATGTTTCGTGTTACCCAGTATTCTCTCTGGTCCACAATAACTCTACATGAGGTTAAGCCATGAATCTCAACACTCCCTGCTGATATAATGTAATTCCTCCCAGTTCTATTCCCTGTCCCAGACCCAGATGTGCAACTGATGATATAATTCTCAGACAGCTAATAGGTTTCTCAAAATTAAACCCTGAGTGACTGGTGTCACTTACTTTCATTTTCTCCCATGATTTCTCAGTTATTGCTGATCCTCTGCTCCTCGTTGCTCAGGTCACGTTCAGGTCACTCCCCTGCCTCTCCTTTATTCAGACATAAAATTGACTCTAATTGAATTCTACCACCTGCCCTGAAAATCTGTATTTCAACTGGTTCTGGACTTATTGCTTCTGGATGAAATGATCATAGATTTCTACCTTGCATCTGATCGGAATGTGCTTCCATATTGTCTCTCACACAGTTGCAGAAGTCACTCTTCTCAGATATGACAGCACACTGCTCCTTTAAAGAAACACCCCAGTCCCTTTCCTCTTCTTTCCCACAGATAGCAGTGTCACTAGTACAATGTCCAAGCTGCAGTGGTTCCGATACCTAATGGAATTTCTTTAATGTTCCTTGAGTCAGTCCTGTCTCTCTGTCTGGCTTGACTCCTTAATGCAGGACTGTGATTCCTGCTTCAGGGCCTTCTAGCATGGTTTACTCTGTCCACAGTAACACTTCGTAAGTACTAATGTTACTGTTCCCCCATATCCAATGAGTTCATCAGGTCTTCAGTTGAGGTATTCCAACTGTCTACCTCAAGACAAACACCCTGTCTTCCTTCTCTGTCTGATCTTCTGCCTTAGTTTCTGATATTACTTGAGATGTTTAATAGTCATGCAACATTAAGTGATGAAGCCATTCCCACAGATATGCTCCACAAGCAATTTCGTCTTGACAAGGATATCACAGAGTATACATAGTCAATCCAAGATGGCTTCAGTGCCACCGGGCTATGTGATTTATGACACCAGCAACATAGGGGTGCCAAACCATTAAGGTAAATGGCACTGTGCAGCCCACAACTGCATTTCACTTGTTTTCATGACTTAGTTTAATTCACACTAGAATTTAAGCACCATGGAAGCTGGTTTATCATCTTTTAATGATAAAGAGAAATAGCTAGCTACGGGAAATGCCTAAAAATATTTTTGTAAAGATGAAAGGCTATTTGCTCTGTATTCTAAAGCTGACTTAAACTTTGAGATATGAATGAATCAGATTTTAAGAAACATTGTTACAAAATAATTTCTGTAATGACATACTGGACTCATAGAAGAATATATAAAGTCGTAATATATGAAATAGTCAATATTGGTTTATATAACAGTTCAAGTAATACAGATGAAATTTCCTCTCATTGCTGACTGCTCTTTTGAATTTTATGATAGTTTATGAATATAATAAATCAAAAGTATTTCAGTTTGAAAATAAATGACTAACAAGTTAGTATACCTTTGATATACCTCTGATAAAATGATCCTCAAATAGCAAAACATAGGTCTGATCTTCTGCATTTCTCAGTGTGAGCATGTTTGGTATTGAACGTACCTTAGGAGAGAAAGCTCTGGGCTCTGTTACACCATTGAAGCCTCATGAGAAGCAAGTCCTGGGAGAGTTTTATATAAAACACTCTATAAATTTCAAAGGGAAAAATCCTTATCGTCTACAGGCAGTTTAAAACAATTGGTCAATCTCTCACTTAACTCTTAGTGGAATATTTTTAAAACTGTTGAACAAATGTCTCCATTTGTCGCTGTTCATGAAAATTTAAAACAGAAACAAGAGGGGGGAAGATTTTGAAGTGCTGCCTTGCTCAAATACATATATATATATATATATATATATATATATATATATATATATGTATATATATATGTATGTATATATATATGTGTGTGTGTGTGTGTGTGTGTGTGTGTGTGTAAACTGATGTCTAAACATACATTGCATTTAATTATTTAATTATGTGTATATTGTGTGTTCTGTTTGTGGGTTTGTACATATGTGTGTTTGCCCATGGGGAGAGAAATACTAGATTCCAGATTCCCCTGGACCTGGAGTTGTCTGGATGCTGGGACTGAACATTGGTACTTTACAAGATATGTAAGCCCCTTTATTGCTGAGGTTACATAAACAAGCACACTGTAGTTTATCCTAAAGGTATCCTGTGTATATGCTGTGTGTAGTCAATAGAAAAGGGTAAAATCAGGAAACATATAGCCTTTGGTGAAAGACAGTGTCATTCCTAATGTATGTATATGTGTATGTGTTCTTTGTGGGAGTTGTCCAGATGGGTATTGTTGCCATAAATGCTAGAAGACTGGATCAGATCCTATAGAGTTTGAGTTGTCTGGATGCTGGGAACTGAACTCAGGTCCTCTGCAAGATCTGTAAACCCTCTTACTGCTTATGTAACATATTCAAGCACACTGTAGTTTACCCTGAAGAAGTCCTGTGTATATGCTGTTTGCAGTTGAATATAAGGTCTTCTGAAAGATGACACTCATATGTCATCTTTTATTAAAAAGTAACAGTTATAAAATATCCCTAGTCAGTGCTTTCATATGGTAAATTTTACCTTGTATGCTAGTAACTTTGCTGTGATGTAAATTTCAGGAGAGAAATAATTCCTGGCCCATGCACAAAAAGAAAGAAAGAAAGAAAGAAAGAAAGAAAGAAAGAAAGAAAGAAAGAAAGAAAGAAAGAAA
>JANHMN010000003.1:47983753-47994492 GCA_030674055.1 Rhabdomys pumilio | reverse complement strand
AAAGAAAGAAAGAAAGAAAGAAAGAAAGAAAGAAAGAAAGAAAGAAAACTATAGCATAGCAGTTAAGCATCTGACAAAACAAAATAAAAGCCATCGAGCTGAGTAATTTTAGAGTCTAGTCTGAAAGTGCAACGCTGGCAGATCCACTCAGCCTGATGATATCTCAACAATAGTGGGAATGGATGCACACCCGGCAGATGTCTTTAGAACTGTTGAAGATAAGACTGCAGCCACAGAGCAAATTCAACTTAAAATGCTACTGATAATATCTGTATTTAGGACTGGCTGGGAAAAGAAACATAATTATGAATAAAGATTTTTCTGGTGCAAAAGTAGCTTTAATGTTTTTCTTAGCATTTTTGAAACCTCTAATGTGTAAGGAATTTATAAAATGGTTTGAATTTCATATGTGCTATGTCTTTCTCTACACAATGTAATTCTGCGTTAGGACCAAGTATTCTGAAATCTCTGAGAGTAGAATGAGAAGAAACTCCACAGTAACTTTCCAGATCATTAGATGAGTTTAATACCCACTTCTTCAGAATGTAAGTATTGCTGATCCAGTGCGTGCAGTCACCATGGCTAGACCTGTCCTAACAGGAGCCTCTGACCCTTTCTCCTTACCTGACAATCTCATGAGGCTAGTCATCAGGGCCATTACTGTCTAGGTCCTGTACAAGCCAGTGCTGAGGTGAGGGCAGTGAAAGATGGCCAGGGAAGCTTGTCAGGGGAGGGGTGTCATGGGCAAGGATGTTGCAGAGACCCTTGGAGATAAGGTTCCATTATGCTTGTGAGGTGACCACTTTCCATTGTGTAAATGGAGATGATCTCATTTTGTATTGTTAAAAAATAATTAAAACTGCAATCCAGGGAAAAGACATGAGAGGCAAGAAAAACAACTAAACAAAGCGAACAACAAGCCACCTTTCTAAAACCAAACATCAACAGCAAAAATCCGAGAAGCAAACAGCTTGTAGAGTTGTGTGATCCTGAATCAAACATTAGGAGTTTCTGTCAATGGCTTCTTTGTGTCTTCCACATTGGTTATCACACTAGCTAAATTTTATTAAATCTATCTATTGACATTTTCTCTATGACTGCTTTTTAAGTGCCCAAGTTTCATCTATAGGGAGACCTCTGGCTTGATTAATTTTGTTCCATACCCATTCTTACATGAACACACCCATTAATTATAAAATCTGTCCTCCAGCTAATATTTTCAAATCAATTCCCACTCTCAGATATGATGTTCAGCCTTTCCTGATGGTTTGTTTCAAAGCCTCATGTTCATGATACACTTTGTTATTAAGGGAGTTCTATTTTATGAATGTGGGAGATTTGCATGCTTGTTACTTGACCATACACCTAAAGTTAAAGAATAGCAGATTTATTGTTTTAACCTCCAATTCTGTAATCACAGCATAAAGGCAATTAAATTCTGTTAAGTGCCATGGTCTTGGATTTTCAGCAAATTAATTGCTGAAACATTTATAAACATTTACATATGAGTTTCTGTCTTCATTTCCCAGTTTCTCTTCAATAGCATAAAGATAAAAGTACACATCTCTTAAAAACAGTGACAGTGTTGTGATGCATGTGGAGTATTCTTGTCTGAGATATTGCCTACGAGCAGCATTCAACATAAGATACGGTGATGACAATGAGTTCAGAGTTACTCACATATCTCAGAGAGTACAGCTCCAGATAATTAAATTTTGCTTCTGTCAGCACTACCAGTACTGAACCTGTAAATTGCCTGCCATTGTCAGTAGAAGCTCATGCCAGTTACTATAAGCAAGGACCCCAATCAACTGATTCCACTTTCACTGCCTTCATCAATTTACCCTGTTGTGTCCCCTGTTGTGTTGATGCTGGCCTTTGACAGTATAATATTTATCCTACATAAAGAGTAAACACAGAAGGAGATCTAATTTTCAGACTTGTGAAATTACTTCAAAACAAAATAGACTGGAGAAATAACATTAAATAGCTATTCCTGCTTACAAAAAGGATCATTGTCAGAGAAAGTAATTGAGGCAGAAAAGATCCCAGGATCATGTATTTTCTCTAATTTTTAGCTATCCAGGCATGTTCCAAAACTACAATTAAAACTAAAACATTTCCTCTAAGAATACAATAGAAAAAGATGTGTTTATATGAGTGATTTTTACATTCCAGGAAGCAGAATGTAACAATAAGACTTGAATTAGAGTTTAAAATGTGCATTGTACAGGAATTTTCATTTTCTTGAAGTAAACAGAAATAATTCTTTTATGTCTTATACCCACACAATGCTAATGTGTTTATTGATGTTGCTCATACTAGGCTGAAAATAACTACAGGCCATAGGCAAGCACCATGAAAAAAGTCATTGAAATTATTGCACAGCAAGCTTTTGATGAAAGGGCTTTCTCATAGCCCAGTTTCTTCTATCATCTGACTTGTCATTTTGAATTATTTATTATTATATTTTTGCCCCAATGTAGACCACGGCCCAATGTAGACCATAAAAAGTTCACAAACTAATAATATAAATTTTTAGGAAAAATAAGAAATGATCCAAGACAGATGAATCAGTTTCCCAAGATTCAGACTCTGAACAATAGTGGCTGGAAACAGCCATTGGGATACTTACGAGCCTTGACTCTAATTTTTGGATTTTCATTCTCAGCTACAATGTCAATAAAAACAAACTGAAAATCACACAAAGTACGTTATTATGTATTTTGAATGTGATTTGTGATGTTACACTATGTTCTATTACTTAAACTTAACTTCTGATTAAGTAAGTCAGCCCTGATTCATGATCACGTAGGACACCCTAGTTAAATGCTAAGATTCTCTCTTTCTTTCTCTCTCTGTCTCTGTCTCTGTCTCTGTCTCTCTATCTCTCTCTCTCTCTTCTCTCTCTCTCTCTCTCTCTCTCTCACACACACACACACACACACACACACACACACACAAACACACACACAAAGTATTGAAAAAGAAAACGTAAGTTTCTTCTATCCAGATAGATACATCTTGAAGTTTATGGTTTCGGATCTTTGGTAGACATTTCACTTTCAGTTGTATGAGAGCTATTCTGTTACATTCATAGAAGAGTCAATTTAGAAACCCTGACCCAGCTTAGTGGATCATTATTTTACCACCTGAATTCAGCTTTGCTTAAGCTGTTCATGCTTACAATCCACACATGAGCTCACAGAGTCAAGCTAATGTCTAGGGTTTAATTATTTTGTACTTTATGTAACTTTACTTCTACTAGTTTGCTGCTGCAGTTTTGAGATTACTACTAACTTTAGGCTGAAACCAGAATTCAAAGAGGCAAAGCCTCCAAGCCCAATTCTACAGGATAATTTCTTACTCTGTAGCAGATCATCTGCTGCAACCTCCCCTTCTCCCCTGCTGTCATTTCAAGTTGATCATACAGATAAGTCACAGCTAGATTTACTCCACTAATTGCTTTATCCCAGCCCCCACCTCCAGCAGGCATTCCAGGGGAACCCTCATGCCACTCTACAAATAGACTAATTATAGATTTTCAATTTTCCCTTCATCCTTCCAACTCCAATTGTCTAGTCTCATTTCCAACTTTGTAGCAAACAACCCGATATGGCCTCTTCTTACTTTCTGATTCCATTTCCAGAGAACTAAATAAATTCTGAAGAACACTCTGAATTCCTCCCATAGTGGACCCTCTCAGGCACTCTACCACTTGGTTCATCCCCATTCTTAAGTGTCAACTATCAATACCTAAAAATACGAATTACCTGGAAACTCCAGTACTCAAACCTATCAAAATCTTAGAAGAATTTTAGATCAGGTAACATACTCTACTAAAAGCAAAGGGGAAAGCAAAAACAAAGGAAGAAATTACTCATCCAACAAAGATAAAACCAGATATCAGCACCTAGATTCAACAACAGAATACAAACTTTGGAAGATAGAATCTTGAGTATGGAAGACATGACAAAAGAAATGAATACTTCAATCAAAGAAATGCTAAATCTAAAATGCTCCTACCACAAAACACCCAGGAAATCTGGAACACTATGGAAAGAACAAAAGTAAGAATAATAGGAAAAGAAAAAGGAGAAGAATCCCAGCTCAAAGGCATAGAAAATATTTTTAACAAAAATCATAGAAGAAAAATTTTCTAACAAAAAGATTGTGTCTATAAATATACAAGAAGCATACAAAACACTAAATGGACTAGACAAGAAAGTCCCCTACCATAACAATCAAAACATTAAATTTACAGAACAAAGACATAATATTAAGAGAAGGAGAAAAAGCTAAGAACATATAAAGGCATAACTATTATAATTACCCTCAATTTCTCAACAGTGGTTCTAAAAGCCTGGACAGATGTTACACAGAGTATAAGAAACTCCAGATGCCAGCCAGACTAATATCCAGAAAAATTTTTTTAATTACAATAGATGGAGAAAATAAAACATGACATGATAAAACCAAATTTAATCAATATCTAACTACAAATCTTACCCTGCAAAAAGTGATAGAAGGAAAACTATAGAGATTGAGCATACCCAAGAAAACACAAAAAATAATCATGCACCAGCAAATGAAAATTAGAGAAGCATACAAAATACACACACACACACACAACACACACACACACACACACACACACACCATCAAAACATCAAAATAACAGGAACCAATAAACACTGCTTCTTATTACTCAATAGCAGTGATCTCAATTCCTTAATAAAAAGACAAAGACTAACAGAATGGATGTCAAAATAGCATACTTCATCCTGTTCCATCCATGAAGCCTTAGTATCAGGGAGAGACATTACCTTTGAATAAAACAATGGCAAAAACTATTCCAAGAAAATGTACCTAAGAAGCAAGGTGATATAGCCATCTTAATGTCTGACAAAATAGATACCATATCAAACTATTAGGATGAAATAGGGAAGGAACTAACCAACTCATGTTATAAATAAAATGAATCTAATAGATTCGTATAGAACATTTCACCTAAACACAACAGAATATACCTTCTTCTCTGCAGTTCATGGAGCTTTCTCCAAAATTGACTATATACTCACACATAAAGTCTCAACAGATAAACAAAAATTGACCTTCATTTTTCATCCTATCTGACTATCCCAGATGAAAATTGGATATCAACAGCAACAAAAGCAACAGAATACTTACACTGAAAAACTCACTACTAACTGAGAAATGGATCAAGACAGGAATTAAAATAACCATTAAAAAAAGATGTCCTAGAATTGAATGAAAATGAATACACGCAATACATACTCAAACATATTGACACAATAAAGGTGTTCTAAAAGAATAGTTCATTTCATCACTAAGTACCTACATCAAAACAAAACAAAACCAAAAAAAAAAAACAAAAAAAAAATAAAGAAGAGATATCACATTAAGAACTTTACAGCAAACGTGAAAGTTCTAGAATAAAAAGAGGAGATCACACCCAAAAGAAGTAATACTTTGGAGTAAAATCAACAAAATAGAGACAAGCAAATAATAATACAAAGAAAAAATGAAACAAAGAGTTAATTCTTTGAGAAATAAATAACATTGAAAATCCATATCTAAATTACTCAAATATGCAAATTAATGATCTGAAATGAAAAGAAGGATACAACAACAAATACATCTGAAATTCATAGAATCAAAAGGACATACTTTAAAAGCTTGTTTTCCACCAATTGGAAACTCTAAAAGAAAATATGAAATTTTCCATTACCAAAAATACTCTTACCAATTACCAAAGTTAAATGAGATCATATGTTAAACAGACCTATAAACTCTAGTGAAATAGAAGAGGTAATTAAAACCTTCCAGCCAAAACAACAACAACAACAACAAAACAAACAAAAAACAAATGACAACAACAGTCAACAGTGTCCATGACTGTAGCGAGATATTTTCCCTGCAGCACTTACAATAAACTTGGTAATTTGGGAAGAGTTAATGTGGGAGGAGTAAGGAGAGATATAGGAGACATGGAGAACCATGCTTTGGTGCAAGATGATCCTGGGTAACGATTTATATCTTAAGGTTAGATATTGGGATACACCTCTAATTGTGTGAGCATCTTGTTAATTGAGTATTACCAAACATATAACTCTATTGGATAATCTTTAAGCATTAGAGTCTCATTTCTACTGGGTATCACGTGGATGGAAGGATGGTCCTCGCCCAGCCAAGCATTGTGGAGGCAGCATGGTATATTGGCAAAGCCATCCTCCACGCTGGAGTCTAGTGAGTGCAGGGAAAGTGTTTTGGCTGGTCATATCTAGCTGTGGCACGCATGTGGCCTCTGGCCGGTGAACATGGCGGCAAAGCTAAGCAAATCTGCAGCAGTCTAGATAGTTGGCCCAAGAAATAGCCTTTTAAAAATATTACCTTAACACAAGACAAGATAGTTTTAGTGCAGATGTCCACCAGTATTTCAAAGTGTTAATGCTAATATACGTCAAAATAATCCACAAAATATAAATAAAAGGGTCATTGCCAGATTTTACAATACCCTGATACCCAAACCACGTAAAGACCAAAAAATAGAAAGTGAATTACAGAACAATTTCCCTTATGAAAATATATTCAAAAATACTCAGTAAAATACTCACAAACCAAATCCAAGAATACCTCAGAAAGATAATCAATCATGATCAAGTAGGCTTCATACCTATGCAGGAGTGTATTTACATATGTAAATTAATAAATACTATCCACCATATTAAAAAAAAAACCTTAAAGACAATAAAAAAATAAAATAAATGCACAAACAAGAGAGGCAAATATGGCTATCTTCTTTGGTTCATAAAAAACCTTTGATAAAATACAACACCCCTTCATGATAAAAATCCTGGAGTGATTAGGGATACAAGGGACATACATCAAAGTAATAAAGGCAGTTTACAGAAAACCCACAGCCAACATCAACCTAAATGGAAATAAACTCAAAGCAATTCTACTAACATCAGGGACAAGACAACGATGTCCACTCTCTTCGTACGTATTTAATATAGTACTTTTAAGTCTTACCTAGAGCAATAGGATAACAGAAAGTGATGAGAGAGATACAAGTTAGAAAGAAAGTATTCTAAGTATATTTATCTGCAGATGACGGTATACATACACTACCCTAAGTCCCCCACTGGTAAGCTCCAATAAATGATAAACCCTAGTAGAAAAGCAGCTGGATATAAAATTAACAAAGAAAGTTTAATAGCTCTCCAATATAAAAATGAAAAACAGATTGAGGAAGAAATCAGGGATACAATACATTTTACACTAGCCTCAAATAATATAAATATCTTGGGGTACCTTAATCTAGCAAATGGAAGACCTGTATGCTAAACTTCAAGCCACTGAAGAAATTCAAGAAGCTATCAAAATGTAGAAAGATGTAGCATTTTCATGTATTAGTAGGATTAGTATAGTAAAAAATATTCATACTATTAAAACAAAACTATAGATTCAATGCATTCCCCACCCAAATTCTGATGCAATTCCTCACAGATTCTATAAGGACAATCTTTAGCTTCCAATGAAAATACAAAACAACAACAATAAAAACAACAACAACAACAAAAAGAAACCAGGTAAGCCAATATAATCCTGACTAATAGAAGAATTGTTGAAGATAGCAAGGTCATTAATTTCAAGTTATATAACAGAGCTCTAGTAATTTTTTTTTAAAAAACATGGTATTGGCACAAATATAGACAGGTTAATCAGTTGTATTAAGGTGAAGACCCAAAAATAAATCCACATACTTAGGAACACCTGACCTTTTAACAGAAGCCAAAAATAGACATAGAAAGAGACAGCTTTTTCAAGAAATGGTGCTGGTCAAACTGAATAGCTATATCCACTAGATCCATACTTTTCACCCTGCACAAAGAGCAACTCTAAATGGAACAAAGAAGGGAAAGTGGAGAATAATCTCAAACTCATTGGCACAGGCACTAAGATCAACAAATAATAAATTGGACATCATTATACTGAAAGATTCTGTAAGGCAAGAGACACTGTCATTTTGACAAACAGCAGTTTACAGAATAAGAAAGATTTATTTATTTTTTTTTTATCAACTATACCTCCATTAGAGGGCTAATATTCAAAGTATATAACGAACTCAAGAAACTAGATATCAAGAAAATAATTTTAAAATTTTACAGGTTTAAACAAAATTCTCAAAAAAGAAAAGTTAAATAGCTAAGAAACACTTTAAAATGTTCAACATCTCTAATTATTAGGGAAATGCAAATCATAACTTTGCTGACATTTCCTCTTACACCTGTCAGGTTAGCTAAAATAAACAAAGTGACAACCAGCTCATGATGTCAAGGATGTGAAGTAGGGGGCACATTCATTCTTTGCTTGTGGGAGTGCAAACTTCTACAACCACTATGGAAATCAGTGTGGTAGTTCCTCAGGAAGGTGGGAATTGATCTACCTCAAGATCCAGCTATACTACTCTTAAGCAAAACTACCCAAAGGTCCTTAATCCTACCACAAAGGTACTTGTTCAGACATGTTCATTTCTGATCTATTCATAATATACAGATATAAGAAACAACTCAGATGTCTCTCAACAGCAACAAAAATGGATAAACAGAGTGGAGTATTAGTTCTTTAAAAGTAGAATCATAAAAGTTTCAGGTAAAAAGATAGAACTAGAAAAAGAAAATAAATCACTCTAAGATAATCCAAACCCAGAAAGAAAAATATGGTATGTATTTGCTCATGTGGACTTCAGATGTTAAGTAATGATAGCCAAGCTACAATTTGAAGAAGCACCATAGTTAGGTATAGGATAATGGTATAGAGAATATGAATAAATATCAATAGGACAGGAAAATAGAATAGATAGGTATGGATGGATGAGCTTTCTCAACAGGAGAAACAAGTGGGGAAGAGAAGGAAAGAGGAGGATAAGGGAAGGAATATGGGAAGAAATAACTAAAATTAGAGGCCATTTAAGAGGCAATAATGGAAAACTAGCAATTTTCTACAATATATTTACATATTTATGTATATATTAATATGTATTAATATATTATATATATGTAAATATATGTATATATTTACATATTCAGGTGCTCTAAATAAAACCACAAAGTAATGAAGAATACACAGCCCCAAGAGGCCATCTCTTGTTGCCAAATGAAGATTCCAAGGCTGAGAATGGTTTACGTGTAATTGAGTTGTTGGTCAACAGGGTCCCATGGAACCCTACCCTTAGCGTCTGCAAAACATCTGCAAAGCATCTGCAAGGCTTCTGCCAAAACTGTAGGTTGCTCTCTGCAAACTTGAAGCAAGGCCTCATGTACTATACACCTATACACTAACTGAATACAGAATATTTTGAGCTGGTGCCTACAAAGAGCCATGTAGACTCCATGCCCCACTGTTTTTGGTTTGGAAAGGTATTCTGCGTATTACCAAAAAAAAAAAATGTAAACACCAACCCAGCCATGTCTCTATGCTCTGCAATGATGTCCTGCCTGCAAGAGATGCTAATACAATTGTGTCACTAAGCTTGTGGGGTTAACCAATGAATATCTGATTGGACGGAAGGGCTACTTTATGTGATGGAACCCTTACCTGATGCTGCCTGTTTAACCAAGCACCTGAGACCTGATAGGTTATGAACCAAGGTAAAACTAAAATCTACGCCTTTAGGAAAAATAAAAGTAGTATTAAAATGACTCCTGGTGACAATTTGCTAAACCCATTATCTTTTATCATCAAAGAAGCTTCATCCTGAAGCAGATGGGAACAACACAGAGACCTACAGCCAGACATTATACAGAGTGAGAGACTTGGAATACTTGGCCTTAAATGGAATATCCCTATCAAATTCCCTCCCTCAGAGTTCAGGAAACTCTGTGGAAGTGAGGGTAAAAAGAGTATAAGAGCCAGAGGGGATGAAGGAAACTAAGACCCTCTAAATTAACATGATTGATGCACATGTGAAAGAACGCACCGAGGCTGAGGCTGTATGCACAGGGCCTGCACAGGAGTACAACAGACGAGGCCTTAGAACTGAAAGAAGTTGGCTGGGCGGTGGTGGCGCACGCCTTTAATCCTAGCACTTAGGAGGCAGAGGCAGGCAGATTTCTGAGTTTGAGACCAGCCTGGTCTACCAAGTGAGTTCCAGGACAGCCAGGGCTACACAGAAAAACCCTGTTTCAAAAAAAAAAAAAAAAACTGAAAGAATATCAACTTGCAAATAAAAATTTATTTTTTTCCAAAGGATGAAACAAATACTCTTAAAGATAATTTGTGTTGCCAGAAGTAGAAGTCTCACAGAAAAGGAAGTCAGTTGGATCTTTCAAGTTTCCTTGACTCAATGTGTTAGAGCTTTTCAATTTTTCACTAAATAATAAGACTTTTTTAAATTTAAATTTTATGTATATGTTTTCTTTTCTTTTTCTTTTTACTCTAAAAGGTATTGCATAAATGTTGTGGATTTTAATTTAGTGGTTTTATGGGATTCCTAGGGCTTCCTGCTTTTGTGTCTTTGAGGGGATCTTTTGTACCTGCTTGTTTGTTTGTTTGTTTTGTCTAATTCTGAAGTGTTGCAGGAAGGGAGTTACCTCAACTCAAATCACCCTGGGGGTGTGGCATGTGCCTTGCTACTCACCCCAATGTTCTGCATTCTGGAATGAAACACACACACACACACACACACACACACACACACACACACACACACA
>JANHMN010000003.1:47950704-47983743 GCA_030674055.1 Rhabdomys pumilio | reverse complement strand
ACACACACACACACACACACACACACACACACACACACACACACACACACACAGAGGCTTCGATTTTCGTATGCCTTAAACAGCTCAGTGGTAGTGGCAGGGCCACTCTAAACCTCCTCAAGACTAGCACACTCTCCCCCTCTAACATTCGTGAATTACAAATTCACTAAAAATTATGTTCATCCTGGCTGCCCTGGATCCAGGCCTGCAACCCTCCTGGGCCAAAATCTTCAACTCTTATACATTGGCAGTCTCTTTGTCCTACACTTCTCAGGCCTGGTCTTTTATCACTTTTATCTTTCCTGGCATGGAGGTTCCAAATCCTCCATCTTCTCTCAGTCCCCTTGTCCAGGAATCATAAAATCCCACCTCTGTCTCCCTGTCTAGCCATTGGCTGCCAGCAACTTTATTTACCAATCAAAGCCAAATGAGAGCAGGCATCCTCAGCATCTTACATGCGGACTCTCGTGCAATTTTGGGAACCCAATTAACATAATGCAAGCATTAAACCAAATCTATAACACTGAAATGTTATTGTTTTATTTTATTTTATTGTTGTCTTATAGAAGCGTTTTTGTTCTCTAATAATAATAATAAAAAAAAGAACGTTGTCAGATTCATATGGCAGTAGGGGTGGAGAGGAACTTGAAGGAGTAGAAAAAAGAGAAGCCAGAATCAGGATATATTATATGAGAAAGAAAAGCAAACGTTTTCCAAAAGAGAAAAGTATTATTACAACTCTGGAAGTCTTTTAACGCTAATAATATTTTATGTCAAAAATTGTAATTTTCATCTGGAAAATATCCAAGATATTGTAGGCTTAATATCAGAATATACCAGAAAAACAAGAATCATAAGTCCTAATAATTTTACTGTCCCCCAAACTATTTCATGGCTAAAACATACTATATCCTATTCAACGCACAGTGGCATTGTCCCAAAAGCATTTTGTTTCATGATTAAATTTAAAATACTTTCTAGAAATACTAACGGTAACTTTCACTTTCAGTATGTTGTAAACTCTGTCCTGGTAGAAGGTGTGGCCTCAGTGTTGACGGATGGTGATTGGTCTGGGTAAGGCTATTACTGTCTTGTCAGCAGAAAGGAAGGTTTAGGAGGACTGGATAATCAATCAAAATATCAGCAATGGTGTGTGCAGCATTGTCTACCTCTTCCCTTCATGACATTTCTTTATCATGGTGTGCTCTTTGACAGCCCTTTCCCACAGTACAAGGGTTTTGAAAATTGGTTCTATCCTCTGGAAGGCTTCCAGTGCTTTAGTCACTAGAATCATACAGTGTTCTCCATCCTTTACTACCATTTTAATAACGGGTACTGCCTCTTCAGTAGACTGCACAGTGTTTGTAGTGACACTTTTGTTTATTAAGAAACAGTACTGGAGCAACTCCTCCTCAACTAAAGTTCATCAGATCACAAGATTACAGCCCCACTCACTCCTCTTAAACAGAACATGTGATTAATGCAATATCCACCATATCCAGGTGCTTCCACCATAGGTATTTTGAGCCTCTAAAATCATGCATGGATAATGGAATCATCTTCTTTCAAGGTTTACATAGGTTATTGCTTTGACCTCCTATCATGAATCATGCTGACTCAAAATTGACTTTGCAGGATACAACCTTCCCAGAAAGCTTTCAGAAGAATCATTATGGCAACTCCAGACCTGTGAAAAGTATTTATTATAGACTAAAGAATGAACATCAAAACCACAAAAGCTCTTGATCCATGGCTTATAGAATAATCAAGTGAGAAGGTATGACAACCTTAATCACAGTCTACATCTTAGTAAAGTTTTTATACGATCAGGTATGTTGTAAACAAGGAGACATATGTTTAAAACAATTGCATTTCTCAGCAGTGGGTCTCAAAGGTGTACTCAGCATATGTGGTAACCTCTGCTATACACAGATGCTCTCTTATTTAGGCTTTAGTGTTCCACAAGCAAAACAATTCTAGTATAGTATTTAAAGTGTTTTGAGGGATGGTATTAAGTACTGGCTTTGACAGAAAGTAACCAGCTCCACTGTAACTTAAGAGAGCCAGCGTATCCACTGGCGTTTCACCAGTTAGCACTTACTTCATCTCACTGTCAACACCACTTCTTAGAGTCCTTCTCATACAAAGCTGTTTTCTGTTCCATACTCTGTCTCTGACTGACACCATTAATGCAGCTTCTACATGACAACTCACTGTGACACCCTGTACTTGAAAGCTGAGGAAGTGGCTTAGAACATTACCCTGTGTCACTTTTTTCTTGAATGTTGTGGGCATGGCTCTGTTCCTTAACTCACTGTGGTACCCTGTACTTGAAAGCTGTATAGGTGGCTGCTTTCCTTAAGCCTTATGGAACAAATTCTTCAGTAGATCTTCCTTTTCTAAAATCTCTAGCTTTGTCAATATTCATAGCCAAGCCATGGGCCTCACTCTTGATATTATTTATTAGAGGATGACTTGGGTCCTTCATCTATGTGCATGATGGGAGATTTTGCAGATTAACAATTTAACTATTTCACTTGCACACTCCTTTTGCTTTCAATGGTTTGCATATTTGATTTCCTTCATTTTTTTTAAAGCACACAATGTGACCAACTATTTATTTGTAGCCCTGTACATGGTTCAGTTTGTGACATACCTTCTTCATTGAAGAAAGTATTTCTTTTTCAATCTAAAAGAAAGATTCAAATCATGTAGCTTACACTTACCAGTCATGAGACCATGGGAACCAATACAAAGACTACACCACCATGTTCTTCCTTCTAGAGGGACTCTATGGACTGCTACTTCCTAATTAAGTTCCAAATAAACAAAAAAAATCTCAATATTGCATCATTCACCTGCCTTCACTATGAGCCAAAAAGTTTGGATTAAATATTTTATCACTGTTGGGACAAAGAAAAGCTCAGGGTATCAGGAAGAATCCATCTACAAGACTAATTTAGCAATGCAGTTACATTCCAAAATATCCTCAGATAGGAGATTAATTTTACACTAATTTTGATAAATTACATTGACTGCCCCCAGAAAATTAAATTTAAGATTATTTATAAGTATTGGGTTAGGGTGCTCTGAAGTTTAATGTGGTATAATCAACAATAATGGGGATAATTTCTTCATTCTCTTTTACTTTTGGAAGATGAACATGAGAATAAAGTCACTATATGTGTAATTACAAACATTTTAAAAAGGCAGCTGAATATATGAAACTACATAATAGTTAAGTTTTTGAATATTATATAAAAAACAAGATGAACAATTCTTGCAGCTTTCAATTTGTATGAAGTACTTTATGGAGACAGCTAGCAAGACAGAATCCTAAATTGGAGATGATTGGAGCAGATGTGTCTGAGGTCCAAAAGGGTAGTGGTTCAGACCAAGGTAACACAACATGATGCCAAAGACAACATTTTATTCAGATATCAGGAATAACGATTTATTGTGTTCAGTGAACAAAATGATATAACCTTCCAGTGTTTCAGTCTCTTCATTAACATAATGGGAATACTTTTTGTTGGATAAAAAGTTAGAAATTAAATCTGATACCACAAGTAAAAGGCGTAGAATACCCAACTGTAATAAATAGGCACTTTGAACACATTGTTTTCCTATTCTTGCCTCAAACTTTTACCAGAAAACATATGAAAATGTCTTAAAATGTCACAATTTAAACATTTTTTTTAGATGCAACCAACTGTAGCTGACAGGTGCTAGAGATGATGGACCAAACATTAAATTTATAGCCCCCTGCATTTCAGAACATGAAAATGTTTCCTCTTAAAATTCCTCAGTAGGCAAACAAACTCAACTTAAGTATACGTTTCCTGTGATTTATGCCTTTAAGGAAGGATTTCAGCATCTGTTCTATATACATTCACGCTGTGACCTTTTACAGCATTTTGTTAAGTACACTGCTCTTATCCCTGGCTGCAAATACTCAACACTGTTTAATGGCCATCATACTCCTATCACTCTCAGACAACCAGAGCCATCCAGCATCGTGGGGCTGGGGTGGGTTGTAGTTGACTGTAGGAAGATCAAGCCTGCATTTATTATTAGCATAACAGCATTAATATCAGTATGCAGGGCTGATTTTCCAGTCTCCTTCCAGTTTCTGTAGGTGCTGGAATTGTACCATATATAGGGAAAACTCCACATTTTTTGCAAAATGCACATTGGCTTACCTTCTCACAAAGGTCTCTGTTTTGTTAAAAGTGTCAACAACTTATTAGAAACAAGCTGAAATAGAAACAGAAATCAAACTATACCTCTACTGATTTTGATGCTGGTTTTACAATGGTATAATTGATTATTCGATGGATTATTACCCAGCTGTTATTTGTTGAGAACTGCACTGCCCCACATTGGGGGCCAAAATGTCTGGGACTGCTTTATCAGTGTTGGGACCACCACTGCCAAAAGCCTTGGGGGCTAAGTTGTTCGAGCCCGCACTGCCCCAAGCTGCTCAGGTACACGGGTCGGGGTTCAGCAAGAGAGAGAGTGAGGACAAACACAAGAAATGGAGACCAGACAGAGTTTGATTCAATCCCCTTTATTTTTCAGTCTTTCTTCATAGTCCAAGTCCCAAGTCTTGAGTTCCTAGTCCATAGTTCCTAGTCCCTAGTGCCTCCAAGTTCCAAGTTTCCAGTTGCAAGTTATAGTCTCGAGTCTCATCCAAGTTCCAGTGTCTAACTCCTAGTTCTTTTTCCAAATCTCGAGTGTCTAGAGTGTCTAATAATTTCTTCTATCTGCCTCTCGCCTTTTATATGTCTCACTTCTAAGCCATGACTTTAAGTCTTATCTCTAAATCACACCTTTAAGTCTCACAAACCCAAGGAAAAATCCTGGATATCTAAAACAAGATGTTATCAGAGTGTGCTCAGCTGTTGTAGGCTATTGTAAACAAGTCTCTTGTCAGGGTATATGGCTCAAGATGGCTGCAAGGATGATAGCCGCCTTCTGTCGGCTCCCCACAGTTATTTAGACTATTTGTCCTTAATTTCATAAGCATTACATAGAATTAGGTAACAAAAACATGCTTTTTAATTATCCATAGATTAAAATTTATTCATTTGCTAAACTTTTTTTATTCTTTTTTAATGGATATTTTCTTTATTTACATTTCAAATGTAATCCCCTTTCCCTGTTCCCCTGTTTCTATAAGGGCATTCCCCTACCCACTCACCCACTTCTGCCTCCCTGCCCTCGAATTCCCCTACACTGGGGCATAAAGCCTTCACAGGACCAAGTACCTTTTCTTCCACTGTTGTCCAACAAAGCCATCCTCTGCTACATATGCAGCTGGAGCCATGGATCCCTCCATGTGTACTCCTTGGTTGGTGGTTTATTCCCTGGGAGCTCTGGCGAGAGATGTCTGGTTGGTTGATATTATTGTTCTTCCTATAGAGTTGCAAACTCCTTCAGCTCCTTCAGTCCTTTCTCTAACTCCTCCATTGTGGACACCATTGGAAATCCCGTGCTCAGTCCAATGGTTGGCTGTGAGTCTCTGTATTTGTCAAACTCTGGCAGAGCCTCTCAGGAGACATCTATATCAGGATCTTGTCAGCATTCACTTCTTGGCATCTACAATAGTGTCTGGGTTTGGTGACTGTATATAGGATGAATCCCCAGGTGAGGCAATCTTTGGATGGACTTTCCTTCAGTCTCTGCTCCACACTATGCCTCCATATTTGCTCCCATGAGTATTTTGCTTTCCTTTCTAAGAAGGACCAAAGCACCCATACTTTGGTCTTCCTTCTTCTTGAGCTTCATGAGATCTGTGAATTGTACCTTGGGTATTCCAAGCATTTGGGCTAATGTTCACTTATCAGTGAGTGCATACCATATGTGTTCTTTTGTGATTGGATTACCTCACTCAGAATGATATTTTCTAATTCCATCCATTTGCCTAAGAATTTCATGAATTTATTGTTTTTAATAGCTGAGTAGTACTTCATTGTACAAATGTACCACATTTTCTGTATCTTTCCTCTGTTGAGTACATCTGGGTTCTTTCAAGCTTCTGGCTATATTTACAATAATGTTTAAAATGTGAGAAAATGGCAGAGAATTGGGGTACAGGTTTTTTTCTCTCTGGTACTGTGGATGATAAGGTTGAAGAATTCCAACAGCTCATGAGTTCAATACTTCATGACATTCCTGTGCCATCGTGAAGTCATACAACCAAGCACCAAATACACTCACACAAACACACACACACACACACACACACACACACACACGAGATAGAGAGAGAGAGAGAGAGAGAGAGAGAGAGAGAGAGAGAGAGTTTGAAGCACCCATGTTACATATCTGGCACTGGATCTCTGGATATGTAGCTGAAGCTGTAGTCTCATGCTTCAGGAAAGAAGCCACATGGATTGCATCAAATTCTGCAATAAAAAAATGTGTGATATTCCTCAAGTGCTTAAAACACTGCAGATGTAAATCTTTAGTCATTATGACTATTCCCAGCAGGAAGTTTGCGATAGACACCTTCATATACATTGAGGGAGAACTAACTTTATTTGGATACTTTACTGGGAGTTCAGTAAAATGTATCACCTCCATAATTTATACTTTCCCTCCTAAATGAGCAAATATTCAGGTAAAGCTTGAATTAGAAAAGTATTTGGTGCAGTATTTATTGATGATTAATAAAATTTATTAGTTAAGTGTTCAGACACAAAATTGCATTTAAAAATTTCTGCAACCAGAATTCTGTTTGACACCCGGAACTGGAGAACTGCTTCAAATATGTATGCAATATAATCCTGTCTCTCCACAGCTTACCCAGTTCACACTGCTGTCAAATGTCCCTCCCTGGAGAGTTGCTGCAGCCTCCTCACTGCTTGATGTGTCCTAGATTTGTATTTTTCCATGTCTTTTCTGCAAGTTCTATTCTCCACAGCTGGTGTGATTCTTGTGGAATTTCTAACATATCACATGTACCCTTGATATAATTCTTCAGTTGATCATCTTTTAAAGGTAAACTTCTTACTTTTCAATTAACTACTGTCTAATGTGGCCCACTCTGTCATTGAGGATCATCTGCCAATATAAGTCTTGGAGCCAAGACACAGAATAGGGATGGAATTGGAAGTCCTGTGAGCATGTTAATGAAATGGGGGCACCAGGACCAGCTAAAGAGAGATGGGGGGGAAGAGATGTTGGAGTATCCAGCACAGGCAAAGGTCATTGACTAAAGGCTTAAGTTCCTAAGATGCCTCATTAGCATGGGGAAGCGTTGCATAAATTTCAGGTGCTAGCTGAACAGGTTCTTATCTGAATAAAGGAAGTTGAACCTCTAATCTAACTAAGGCTACAGATAGAAGTGCCTGGGAGTTAAGGTCAGAGAAGGGGAAGCCCTGCTAGCAAAAGGAGTTCCAAAGGCTAGTGGAACAACTGTAGACTTTGACCTTTATTAGCAGGGCTTTCCATATTTCTTCCTGATTTATTTTATAATGGTCAAGTATCTTTGTACCCCTCAACCTCTATGCTGGGGATGGCTTGGTACTAAACCAGAACCCAATTAGCAATGATTTTGCAATGCTACTTGTCTGCCATTTAGAAAAACTGAATAAGGCAGGACTTATGCATCAAAATAAAACACAACATTAACCAGAGAAGTAATAAGGGGTGTGAAACAGGGAGACAAGGGATTATTGAACTGACTTAATTTTGAGGGTATAAACATTGGCCTCAAACAATATTTGATTCATTTACATAGAAAATATTTATTCTCTCAAGTTTAGCAGTCATTAGTCCCCCAGCAAAATACTTCATATATCATCGGAGGGGCCCAAGGCCGTCATTTGCGAATGCTACCACCTGCTTATCTTGAAAGTCTCCAGTCAGAGGGTATATATAGTTAAGGGCAACTTTGTGGCCCTAGCAGGTCTCAAGGAATCTCTGGGTCCTATTTTTCCCAGCAAAGGAAAGAACATCTCTCAGATTCCATCAGACCTGCAGCAGCAGTGCTATCTTCCAATTCTTGTAGAGATAAACTTGTGGAATAATCATAAAAGGGGTTTAGAACCCTGGCAGGGGGATATCCCAGGCTGACCTTGAACTCAGAAATGTGCTTGCCTTTTTAAGCACAAATAATAAGTTTAGCTGGGTGGGATCTTGTCCTGTGATCACCACTCCCTAAGTCACTTTATTTCCTTCCTTATTATCTTTCTGAGATCCTGGATCATTGTGCAGCTTCCTTTGTTTTTTAGATACATGAAGCAACTCATATGATTCATATTACATCCTTATATTTTACGTAGTTGAGAAATGATAAATTCTTGAATTCATGTTTTCAGAGTTCTTTTTCACAGATTTAAGGGCTGTCCTTAAGGTCACAGCCATTACCATTTTACTAAAAACATTGAATCCACCCTGGCTTCCTGGGCTCATGCTGTTTTTAATTTTCATGAAGTCACTTACCTTAGCAGGGAGAACATCTACCAAAGGAGGAACATAAAGTAAATTATGTACATTATTATACAAACAAGACTGAAGCCTAGCAATTGTCAACCCTTGTGGAGGCCTATGCCTTGCTGACTCTACTAGAGGGGCAGGGACTGTGTCACTACCTCCCCTCTGCAGGTGCCATGCAGAACTCAGCACAGGAGTGTGAGGAATTCCAAAGAAGCCTGGGATACATAGAGAGTTTAAGGAAAGCCCATGATATCTACAAAGACTTAGCTAAAATGTTAAAAATACCTAAAAAATCATGACATGCCATGACATCTTGAATACATTTATAAACCAATTTGATATTGTAATTCAAATTTAAATTAAATATGATACATGGACATTTGGTTGCAGTTTTTTAATTTAAAAGGAAATTACTTAATGTACAATTACCACATCTTAAAAAATACAACAATATATTATTTTATAAAACAAGCAAATGTTATAAGAATCCTCACTTTAAATAAAAAGTAGAAGATTTTCAAAATAGTTAAGTATAATTTAAGAAAGAAACACTATCAGATCTAAAAGCCTGTCATTTATGGATACAATGTTCATGAGGTTCACAATCAGGCTTAGTGACCATTGTTTTACCCGCAGATGATGACCACTTGATTAGAAGATAAAGTACTTTTAGTCACATGAAACTTTTAATAGATAACTATGTGTGAAACTTTCCTCTAAATGTAAATCATACATCCAGGAGAGATTGATTAAGACTTGGTAATTCAATAAAATTTACACAGCTCACAAAATAAATCACAAATCTCAGGAAGTTCTTGAAACAATGATATGTTCTATTTTTTTGTGCTATGTTTTGCTATCTCTCTAGTCAAATGTTGTGTACCAAGTGAGCTTGCAAATCCCCTTTTTCAAGAGCTGCTCTTCTATTTTGCCTAACTTTCAGATCTCCTGCTTCAGGACCGTGAAAGTCATCTTGCTAAACACTTTTTTTCTTTTCCTTTGGAATTTTGCACACAATGTAATTCAGTGGGATATCATTATCAAAAGATGAAAAAAATGATAAGTATTAATTATCTGAATGTAAATTATGACAGTGCTTTCCAAGTCCTTATATTTAAATTTTAAAACAAATTCTGTATTGTAATCATGTAGTTGCCCAGAAGTTGCATTATGTTGGGATAAGACATAATAACTTGAATTTACTTCTATGTAAAACCACTGACTTTGTGTTGTCAAAATAATTACAAAACATCAAATTGACAGTTAAATGCTGTCATTGTCCAGATTAAACTGTGAAACCACGATAGAAGAATAATTGTCTGTATAAAGTAGTGAATATAATCACATCTTGGGCTACTGAGAGTTCACAAAAATAACAGATTCATTGTTCATTTGCCATGATTTTCATTGGTGAGTAATTTGGTTCACCAAGAATTCAGAACTATGCACTCATTAGTTAGGTCAGTGAGCATCCCATGAGCACCTAAAAAGGCCAATCCACATTCAATGTATTAAATATGCAATGGGGTCTAAGAAAGGTTTCCATTCTAAGGCCATAAATATGGAAACAAGGCCACTTTAGGTTTACTCAAGAGAAATGAGAAGAGAGATAAAGAGAGATTAGTTGTGTGGTAATTCTTCTATTGCTGGGATAAAACACCATAACTGAAGCATCTTATAAAAGAAAACACTTGCTTGGGGATGGTGGTCCAGGGGCTTAGAGCATGTGATGCAGGAGCATAGGTACAAAAAGGAGGCAGGAAGCTGGGGCAGCACCTGAAAGCTCACATTCTGAGACACAAACAGGAAGCAGAGAGCACTGACTCAACACGAAGTAAACCCTTTGAAACCTCTAATTCAGTACTCAGTTGCATACTTCTTCTACAAAGCCACATATAATCCCTCCTAAACAGCAACCAACTGGGGAATAAGTATTCAAATGCTAGATATTATGACAACATTTATTATTTACCTACCAGAGTAGCCATTTAAATGAGAATGTTATTTTATATAATAGGATGCAGTGGAAATCTCCCTGAAATTGAAAAACAAATTATCAAACTAAATTAAATTGCATTTATTTCCCAATAATTGAGAAATTGATTTAAATATTGATGTTATATAAAATGTATTCACTTTCTTTGGATATAGTAATATATATATATACATATATATGCATATATATGTATACATATATATGTATATATTTGCATATACATATAAATTCTCCAGGATACATATTGTATTCATATATTTTACATGACACATACAAAAATACATAGAATACAATACTTTGTTTTGCACTTAGTAAGTTGAAGGACTGGGCACTACTAACTTTACCTGTTACTATTTCTGAATCTGATATCTTTATCCTTTTACTATAAATATCTTTTCTTTGTATCTTCACAGTCTTGAACACACAGACAGCAGGAATATGTGTTTCTGGCAGTTTCTGCCATCAGCAGGACACTGAAACTCTGCCATAATGGTGAACGGAGACTTCCCACTCAAAGACAGAATTTGACAGCTGCAGAAGCTGTGTCCAAATGTTTTCTCAGCTTCTAGTCTCCAAAACAAACAGAAACACCGTGTGTTCATTAAATTTAATTAACAAGTTGTCCTTTAATTTTATCCCTTAATAATCTGTCACTGTTTTCTTTAAAATTGCATTTTAAGAAATAAAAATTTTGTGACTTGGTCATTTTTCATTCCAATGATTCCACAGGAACTATTTTTAAAATATTAGTATATTTTACCAAACAATTTACTCGTCAATATTGACTCTTCTTTTGAAAACAGTGATAAAAATGTGTGCATATTAAACTTGAATGTATACAATAAACATATACTCATATAAACATGTGAAATATTTTATACTTATATGTGAATATAATACACTACTTATTATATTACACATACAGCCTTACAGTTTTATGGAACTAAACTCTACATTAACCTATTTTTATAAAGAATGTGAAGGATTCATGAAATAGCTCATTAGTTCTAGGACACAGATCAAGGTGATTACAGGCAGAGTTCCTGTAGCCCAAGTCAAATGTTTTCCCTGCTTATTATGAATCAATTTTTTGGAGGGGTTTCTGCTTACATGCTAGAATACCTCAGAAAAATCTTCTGTACAATGAGATTGGGAACTATACTTGCTGCAGCACATTGCTAACATGATTAACAGATCTTTGCATGGCCCTGTAAGAGTCCAATAAACATCACCTCATTCTGTGCCTATGCCTATTGATTGAGCTCAGAGCAACTGCATTAGGAACAAGAATGATATGCATCAGAATGCCCTTTAGAAGAAGTAAATGAGGCCATATTTGACATTTAATTTAGCAAACAATTAGTTGCAGCAATTAAGGTTATATTTGTGAGCATCACAATGCCCTGCTAATCTTGAAGCTGCAGAACCACTTTTATCTCCTGGTATAATTGGGGAGATTTGCAATTTCTAAGCTGTGTTTAGCTGCCTGGAGGATTTGTCATAGAAGAAGCCTTGAATTTGATTTCCAAGACAGCCTGTGCACAGTTGCATATTGCAGAAGCATTCAAGGGTAGGATGGAGCTGGGAAAGGGCAATACCACAATCTTCTTGCCTTTGCATCATGAAACAAATATTTCTCTGACTTTCTATTGGAGTGTTACTGATATCTTACTATTATTATTGTCTGTGTCAGGGAGTTATACCCGACTCCAAGATGTTCTAAAATATCAAACTGGGACCTTACTCTCTTCAACAAATTCAAGGTTATCTTGACAATAAATAGATACAAGGTAATGTTTTCTAGTCTTTGGTAATAGTCCTCATAGGAAGCATTATAATTTGGATAGAGTTTCTTTTTTTTTAAATTTACAGTTTAGTGTTTATTGTTTATTATTGAATTGACTAGGGAGTACGGTGCTACAAACATTTCATTGCTTAGTTCCTCAGAAGATTAACAAAGAGCTGATGTAAGATTTTATTTTGTACCTAGAATTTTTATTGTTTTATTTCATTGTTTTTCTTAAAACAGAAACAGGCATTGAACAACTTGAGAAGTCAGCCACCTCACTCAGTGTGTTCTAACTGTACTGCCTTTCCTTACTTTCTTAGATATTTAAGCCTCACATCTAATGCATATCCTTTTCCACCAATTTTTTTGTTTTTTAGTTTGGAGGACTCTGAAAACCAACATCTCCATGTCAGTGCTACTCTCTTGAGCCTGGTCCTTAATTACATATGGTGCAAGCTTCCCTTCCTTTGAGACAGCATATCTGGTTCAATACCTTTTCAATCACACGTCTGTCTCATTAATTATATTGTTTTTGTTGATTTTTCTATTTTTAGCATGTCTCATGTGAACTAACTGCTATGCAAGTTAGGATATAATCAAACATGCCTAACATTAAAGTAGCACCTCACAATATTTTCCTGACTCGTTCTGAGATTTTTCTGAAACCAAAACAGAACTAAACATGGCTATTAAATATGTGTTAAAGAAATGGAGGAATCACTCTTCATCCCTTCTCCCATCCTTCCTCACAATGGAAAGACAAAATGAGAAAACATTTTTTAAACAGAGTTCTTGGTCAGGAGGTATTTTTAGAAAAAAAAGAATTTGCATTATTCAATTATTAAATGAAATGTCTTATATCTAGATGAAGCGGATTGATTATTCCATCTGATCAGCTGGGAAATTACTCAGTACATACATTCTGATACTATACATTGCTTGAACGAGAATCAAAACTCAGGATATTTAATGAAAATATGTTGTCGTATACTTCAAGTTTAGGGTTCTATTATTGATCAGATCTTACTGTTTGTACATTGTAAAATGATTTCTTATGGCTTTTTTGAGATATTAAATATTAATTTTAAAACTTATTTAGAAACTTTAATCATATGTGTGTCTGTGTATATACGTATGGATATGTACATTTGACTACAGGTAGCTGCAGAGGCTGGAAAAGGATGTATGATTCCCCCGGAGCTGGAGCTACAAGTGGTGGTGAACCACTTGATGTGGGTGTTGAAAAATGAACTAAGAGTCTCTACAGGAATAGTAGACACTCTTAACTACTGAGTCACCTCTCCAGGTCCTAAATATTAATTATAAAGGATAATTTTACCTTATTTTTTTTTAAAATAGGTAAAAGACAGTAAGATGCACCTCAACAAAGAAGGCACACAGATGAGTAATCATTGCATAGAATAATGATCATTCAGTATTGTATCTTCTGGGGAAAGGACTGGGAGACCACGGGTGTCTGCTCAAGAACAGCCTTTACAGAAGGTGAATGAAGAGTCTCCAGGAAAGCAAATGCTGCTTAGGATGAAGGATAAAGAGCAGTCCTCAGTGCTTATAGGATTACAACATGGTGCAGCTGCTTTGAGAGGGTTGAGCCATTCTAAGCATTCTTTTCCATCTCAGCTATAACTGCTTTCCTATAGTGCTTCTCCAGATTAGTTGAAAATATATGCATTCAAAAAGCTGTGTATAGAAGTTTATTCTTAATGGGCAAAACTGGAAGCAACCAAATTACTTCCAAAATGTATGTGGCTATAGAAATTGTTTATTTTCAAGATACAGTATAAATTTTCAATAAAATTTGGAAATATCAAAGCACAAGAAGACATGGAAATGATGACATTGTATGGATAGATGAGAAAGCAATCTAATAAAAATTAGGCAATATGAGATTTAAATTTTCCAGTGATATGGATGTGCCACCTATGCATTTTTGTTATAAATCCCTCAGCTGCATGTTTGTTGCATGTAAGATCCTGATTCCCAATCACTACACAACACACTGAGGTAGTCCTTATCACCCTCAGGAAATACCAGCTGAAAGGAGCCTTCCTTAACACTGTCAGTGAAAGGGGTCATTGTCTTTCATGTTCTCATAGTTTGTTTTGTCCTGTTCCCTCATTAGCATATTTAAATAATCGAAAGTCAAAGTATTTTCAAATGATATTTAAGTCATGAGAGTCATCAGTACTTTTAGTCAAATACGGATTTTTATGACTGTTGCTCACACAAAACATCAATCTTCTCAGTGACAACTTTGGTTTAGGAAATTTAATGTAAAGGCAAAAAAAATAGTAAATTGATCATAACTAAACTGTGTAGTATTCCGGGTTTGATTTTTATTTTGTTCTCTTTGAAAATTGTGCAAAAAAAACTTTTAAGAGGCAAAATACACCCCCCGCACACACACGCACACTTTATGTCGAAATTGAAGTGTTTTCTTGTGTGACTCATAAGCAGGGGACAGCTACTCATTAATCATTGACTGTGTAAGAAAAGAAATGCTTCAGGAGTCCAGCACCAAGACTTACACCCAGAACCTGTTCAGACTTTTGTTCTGGTTGGGAACCTTGCCTTTAGTAGTTGAGCCATTTTTCCAGCCCTCTGAGTATACTTGTTATCCCATATGTCAGGTTCATAGTTCCCATGGTTGATTTTTCTCATAATCTGATACGAATTCAACTTGAAAATTAAAACACAATAATGAGAGATAAACTTGATCGACCAATGTAACTTTAACAGTGGTAAGGACAGTGTTTTCAAATCTCTTCTGTGGACCTTAATAATCACAAGAATGTTACCTACCAATGGGCAGGTTTCACACTGAATTGTTTTCTTTTATTTAATTTCCTAACAAATTTTTCTCACGAAGCCTAGGTTGAAGCCCAGGCTGTCATTCACAAAACCTGAATGATTCATTGGTTGCTGGTCTCCTCACTCTTTGTGGTAACTAGCTCAAAGGTTATATTTTCTTACTGATGGAAGAAGCCTCAAGGTGGCAAGGCAATAGAGTTTATTGATGAAACATCTAAGGGTGAAAACCACAGTTAAAATTGGTGTGAAGTTCTAATTGGGAATTAGTTTTATACTTCACAGTTGACAGGCAGCTCAATTTGTTTTCTCTTGTAAGCCTCATGAAAACCAGCTGGCACAAGAGCAGCACAGATCTTCTTTCTAGGGCTTTCTTACCAGACTGAGCCACAGTTTCTCCAGAGTAACACGCATCTCTCCATCTACTTGCAATGAAACAAAAACTCATTCATAGGCATCCTCACAAAATGCTGAGGTCAGCATCACTGTCTCCACTCTAGAGCTTGAGAATTTGAACTTCAAGACTCCAGGAAACATGTATAAGTAAGTTGTGGTATTATCTGAACACTGTGACCCTAAATTCATTGTGTAATTTGTAGATTGAACCTGGAGCCTCTTTGGTACTAAGTCTATTTTCTAAAATGAGATGTAGTCTTGTTTTTGCTGATGTCATTCTCTAATCTAATAGTTTTTCAGTGTACACAGTGACCTCAGTTTTGTGCTGCCTAGCACACTAAATGACATTTCTTAATGGCTTCACTGAGCAATGCCCAGTCTTTTTCAGCAAGACATCACTAGGGAGGTGTGAGTCTTTGTTCTACTCCATCAGTCTTCGCCAATTGAATGTGTAATTGTGGCACTTTCAGTATTATCACACATCTTTCCTTTCCCATCTAACTCCCCACGTACTCTTGTGCATTATCTCACTGTCATTATGGTGACTTGGTTCTCCATCCACCAGCTCATTTAGATTTCTGTCATCCATCTTGGTGAGCACTGATAGCTATAAACTACCATCTTTAAAAGTGGAGTCACCATTCTTCATTCATCTCCCATCTGAAAACATACACTAAAACAATCTTCTACATTAATTAAGAGTCTTTATTTTGTTTTAAAATATTATATTATATGTATATGTATTATTTAGATGAAGACATTTAAAAACTGTGTTTGAATGATATGTGAATGTGTTGAATCTGACTTCAATAAGGATTTAGCATCATTTCCTTGGATAGTTATTCCTATCTCTTTATTTGCTTTTGGGAACTGAGAGTTTACAGCCTGATTTGTTTCATCTACATTGATTCATGTCCCCGATATTATGAGAAAAATTTGAATACTTACTTCTTATTGTGACTGAACTAAATAGTTAAGGTTTTAAAAGTTCACAAGGTTTGAAACTCTAATGAAGGGGCATGGTAAACAAGATTCTCCCTTTACAATCTGTGTGAAACAATCTAGTTTCTCTCATATTTTTTTAATTTTTGTTTCCTTATCTATAAGTTAACAATAAATCTGTCTACTGTTGCTTCATTGTGTAGCATAATATCAGGTAATGGGAATGGCCTTGCTTGACATAGTACAAAGTGTTGACATTATTGTTTGATCTGTATCCTACAGTCATTACATAAAAACACTAAGAATTAATAAAGCCAACAAATACATATTGAATATATATTATGATACAGGCTCCATTTATGGTACCAGGGATATAACAGCAACCACATAATTGGCCCCTGGCATACAGATCATAAGTACAAGGTAGATGTTTTTGCAATTTTTTAATGCTTCAGAAATGAACTGAAAAGTAGGTAGACCAATCTAATAAAATCCAATGATATGAGACCAGGCAAACACTGGTCACATACTCAAAAGCAGCTGCAATGATGTTAGCAGTTTCTCTTTTTGAGGTGTTAAAAAAAAGAGTTTTATACCTATGCTATCTACTTCCCAGAAGCTGCTTGCTTCTCTGTGCTCTCTCCATCCTGAGATCAGTCATGTTGAACTTTCTTACTACTCCACACCCAGTTTCTGACAGGAAAGTCTCTGCATCTCTCCTTCCTTCACCGGAACACTGAGATTACATTGGACAGAGCCACTTTGTGTTATAGAGCCTCTTCCTGAGGAGTCAGCTTATAAGCAGCCTTAGCTCCACATAAAATCTAACTTTGCTTTTCATATAAAACACACTTTCTCAAATTCCAGGAAGTCAAAGGTGGAATGTTTTAGGAAATACCTATCTACCTACCAAAACAGACACTGGTAATGTTTTGTTTGTTTTCTATTTCCCTATGAAAATGTATGGTATGATACCATACCAACCACATGGTAAAAACATGAAGTAAATTGAACCAATGTCACCCATCACTATATTATCATAAGCTTCATTTTATTAGACATTTAGACTTGGGTAACCTTTAAGAATATTTTTAATTATTGAAATTTGCCTCTAAATTGCCTATAGGAATATGCTGCTGTGTGTGAGGAGAAAGTTTTTATACATTTTTATTTTCTGTAAAACTGAATAGTAAAGAGTATGGGGTTCATTTGTACTGTGACCAAACATAAAAATGATGAAAACATAATCTAATTACATTTTAGACATTTTTAAAAAAATCTATTTTGGGGTCAATAAGAAGGATAAGGATGAGCAGGTAAAGGTACTTGCTTCTTGAACACTTTAGTTTGATTCGTACAGACAATGTACCAAAGAGGACTGATTCCCAAAAATTGTTCTTGACCTCTAAAGATACACCCAACACATACATGTAAGCATACAAACATTAAATATAAAAATGATTATTTAAAATTCATTACATTAATTTGTATTTAGAAGCTGAAATCTGTTTAGTTTAAAATATTGCATATATATTATTTACACTAAAAGTATTTATTGTTATTCCTTCCGACCTAGAGCAAGTAAATATACATATATATGTATAAACTAATAAGCATACATATTACCTCTACTCCTTCCCGAAAAGTTGGCGAGCTCATTCTCAAATGTTGTTAAATTTTTACATAAAAGTTACTAGCCTTTCAAAGGTTAGGATCCAAACACATCAGTCCTTGATATTGACTGCCATTGACCAAAGAGTAGGAAGGTACAACCACATGATCTAAATTAAATACATGGATTTTTTAAAATAAATTGTAATAAAATATCTTTACAATTTAGAAACAGCAGAACAAATACCAAAATATCAGCTTAACCAAAGAAATTATGGTTCATACCAGCATAAGTTAACTTTTTAACAATATATAATTTAAGGAAGCATATTAGCAGAAAGAGGTTAGAAAAAGCATTCCCCCACGGTATGTTACTAGGTAATGACATACCAGGGCAAACCATGGGACTGATAAGGTGTTTGAAATTGCAAATACTGAGAAAACCTCATAGATCAAAAGAAAACAGTAAAGCGAGGGAGTAGTGTGACATAAAGCTCATGAATAAGAGTCTATTTAACTAATGATACAGGAAATTCTAAACCTCAATAGAGTTTGAATTTAACTACTATGTACAGAATTATATCTGAGTGCCAAAGATTCCTATGGCACAAAACTTTTTAGAAGTGCTTTTAAAATTCTCTGATCCCAGTGAGAGAATGTGTAATCTACACAAGAGAATGGAGGCTCAGTAAACTGCAAATGCTCCTGGGCTCAGGAGGCTCTACAGAGAACAGGTTAACTCATTGCAGACAGAGTCAGATACCATGGCCAGGTAAGGAAGTGGGAGCTAGACACACTCTAATGAATCTAAACATCTGTTTGTGATTTTGAATAAGTCTGTGTCTTTTAATTTTCTTTAATCTAAAATGATAAACTAAGAGAAATCCATAATGTGTTCAGTACATTATCTGCTAGGCACTAAATCACAATATTTTAACCCTATTTACTCCTTTATTTGGAATCTATGCTATGGGAACTGGAGAATGGAATTCCCATCCCAAGGAATGGGAAGCAAAGAGTTAGGCAATGCATTCTTGGTAGAGGTATATATCCTGTGACTGAAGAACATGGCTCTCATAGTAAACACAATAGCAAACTTACTTAACCCCACCTGAGACAAACACAAACATGGGACAGCCCCTGGAATTTATGTAGAGATAAGAGCTAGAGAACAAAAAAGGTGGAGATGGGGAGAAACAAGGAGACTGCAGAAGAAACGGATGCAGCTGCACCTCAGTTTCTGTAGGGATTATATGAGGTTGTGTGCAACTCATGTCTTTTGCTCTTCAACCATTTTGGTGAGTGGAGTTACATATTGTTAAGAATCAATTTGTCGATCAAACTGTCAACAGCTCAGAGAAGAATCTGTGACCATGCTGAACCACAGCACTGAGGAATAGGATGCAGGATAGAACGAGTCAGAATCAGATGAAGCATGCACTACTCAGTGGCTCAAATGCTATTTCAAAAAGACTGCTAAAAACATTATTTGCATTGACTTTTCTTTGAACTTACATTGTGTCCAAACACACCCTTCCCCCACATATGTGTGTGCTCACCCACAGGTGCTTGCACACTCTGTTCTCCCATTCTCATCACCTGGATTACATGTTCAAACACAAGCCCTCCAGGCTAATTGATGAAGTTGTCCTTGATCAGGAAGCCAATAACAGCTGCCATAATTACAAAATGAGAAAATGCCATGTGTAATGGTCTCTCTAACTTCAAAGCAATTTTCTATGATCAGTTTTCAGAATAACAGAGTGTAGTGTGTGGAAAAAAGAAGTTGAAGTTTTACAACATTCACAAAGGTGGCTACCAATGGTTGTGCCAGGAGACTATTATAAAGATCTAAACTCTAAAAACAGAGGAAGTGAGAGGGAAAGAATAAAGAGATGCTGACAAGTATCCCACAGTATCTTCGCCTGTCATAATACAGTCACATATTATACATTTTGAACGTAGAGGAGGGAGACACATTGTAAGTAAAGATGACATGATCGGTAAATGCAACATACTGAGATGCTTCTTCAGGTCACATTGTCGTTTAATGAGAATCTCAGTGGACTTACAGGCATGTTGGCTGTATTTGAGGTCTAAAAAAAGAGAAAGCAAAATAAAGCATTGAGTGAAGCCAATAGATTCAACAGAGAGAGGGGAGAAATGCTTCCCTAATAATCAAATGGCTTGGAAATGGGACTCACTTCCACACAGAAGGGGGCTAAATTGTCAAGGCAAGTGAGATGACCTATTGATTGAAGTGCAGAAGGAATTTATTGGTATGCTGTGAACTGAAGTGATCATCCTTCACGCTTCACTATGCCACTGTATTTATGTAGTTAGAAAATCAACTTTCCCCTAGCATTTAGGAGCCCAGCTGGTCCTTGGAATGAGAGCTGACTGAGTCTCCTCCATGTTTTAGGATTGAGAATCTAAGTCATCCCCACTATCTGACAGCAAAGAGTTCAGAAGGGAGCTCTAACTCTTCAAAGAACTTAGCTCACTGCCAATTCATAGCACAAGCTGTGCCCAGAGCAAAGATAACTGAAACTGATTTATGACTTCAGCCTCAGCACTCAACTTGCTGAGGAAATCTTCAAGTATGTGCAGGACATTTCTCTCTTCCATTCTGTTTCTAAGCTGTAATTCAACTTGACCATTTTACTGCAAAAATTAAGGAATTTATAAGTAAAATGAAGGATGAATTAATCAGTTAGATAAGTGATTGAATTAATAAATATGCAATCAGTAAAGATATGTAGGCAAGTATTCAGTATTCATTGACTACAATGTGCACCAAATGTGAACGTAATAAACATTAGAGGTGATGAAATGATGTATGAAAGTGAACAGTGAATGATAGTGACAATTAATTATTTCTTAAAGTTGAAAATGGGGGAAGTAATAATAAAATAAGATTTGGACACAAAATGAAAAAAGATATTTAATGCAATGCATTAATTAATGCATTAATTGATGATATGCAACGTCCAGGCTGGGGAGATGATTCACTGAATACGTTCAGATGGTGATGCATAAGTTTTTGTCAATCCAGTTCCAAGGAATCTCACACCCTCTTCTGATCTACGTGGACAAGATACACAGTTGCTGCACATGCATACATGCATTCAGAAAAACAATCAATACATATAAGATAAACTAAAGCTTAAGAAAACAAATGAAATAAATTACTGAAGGAACAGGACACACTGGAGAAAGCACAGGAAAGGTTGGCTAATTGTTCAGACTTGGAAGTTATATCCATGTCAGAAAAGTGAGACAAGGTTTCAGACTTGTGGGTGCCAGAGTTAGGAGGGCTGGAAGGACATTTATTAGAATAACGGGCAGCACATCTACCTCAGGAAATTTACCCATGCAGTTCTTTCAAGATTGGATGGGATGATGAGCCTCAGGACTAACAATGGCTGGAAAGAGCATCATTGTCATCTCAAAGCCAGCAGACACTGGGTTTTGAGTGCCAAGAAGTCCCTAAGGACTTTTTATCAGAAATCTGAACACACAATGCCTTGTACGGAAAATTGTATGTTGTGACAGTTTCTACATGATAGCTTTCTATCAATGTTCTCCATGGAAGATAGTAAGCTCTTCAAAGGTTCATGTTGGAAATCAGAATCAAAACTCACAGGGCAAATATAAGGTCATTTGGTGGTCATTTAACTTTGGAATCTGGCAGACTTGGACCTTAGAGGAAGTGGTTGTGATAACCTTCTAAAGGGGGCTCGGTCTCCTGAGAGACTGACTACCCCTGTACTGCTATGACTTTTGTTCTATTTCTGCTATTTTGCAGTTTTTGCCTTCCAAATGACTGTTTTGTTACCTTTGCTCATAATGGTAACCCTGTCAGGCCAGCATGGTTAAAGCATTTAGAAGCTCATTCCTGTCACGATTTTCTTCAGTGAAGACAGGGACATACATACACACAAAAGACCTCCCACAGCATGCTGCCATTGCTTTGGTAGATTGCTCAGACTCTGTGACAAAAGTGTCCTCTGAAAGAGGCTTGCATTCAGAAGAACCTGTCAGTGGCTCTAAGGGAGGCAAGGAGAGAAAGTGCTGGAACAATTAAAGACAGCGACACTGAACAAAGGAAACCAAGGTATTTTTAGAAGTCGAGAGACATAATAAAGTCCAATGCTGTTCTTGATCCACATTTCTTGTGCTTTTAGTCAGCCATTTAAAGCAAACCATTTCCTTTAGAAGCATTCTATTCCTGACAGTATTCTTCTGGGAAATGTTTGAAAGTGAAAGACTCAAGCCAAGTATGAGATATTGCACAATTTCTAGTCAGCAACTTCCATGAAAAGGAGCACAGAAACTAAAAGCAAGAGACTTGCACATGCTATATTAGGAATAACTGCTGTCAGACAGGGTAACACAGAACCAGAGTAGAGTCATCACGCTCCATGTTAAAGAAATTGTGTAGGACAAACTAGATAAAACTCAGGAAAAAGCTGTTGTATCTAAATTGTAGCTGCACCCCAGATGCAGCTTGGCGGTTGCGATCTTGGATTTTTCTATTCCTTTGCATCTTCTCCTTCCTGCCAGCACTTAACTACATAGTTAATTTTAGCAGGATATCTGTTAAATCTGCACAGAATGCAGCAGCCATTTTATAGTGAATCACCCTTTTCTGATTATGAAATAGGGGGTAGCCGATCTTCTTAGATAGCTTGTACGGTCATGGGAAATCAATGCAAACCAAGACAGATACTAAGCCAGTGATGAACACTGGTGTAACAGTGCTCAGTATTGTTTCACAGATCTTATTAAGTACAGCACTGTGGTAAGAGGTGAGGTTTATAGAGAGACCATGCTTGGGAGCATGAAAATTTCTGCCTCTTCCACACAGGCTTTGAAAACCTTAAATCAGTTATAAAAATATCTATTAAATAAAATTTCCTTAAAATTGACTCACCCAACAATAGTATACTCACAATTAAATCACTTTAAGTTTAATTAAACTATATCAGTTTCAGACAGATACAGCAGATTTTGTAGCAAAGTTACAAAATAGGACACATAAAACCAGAAAGGCATAAACATACCAGGAAGATTCACCCCAAATGTTCATTCAACTTTAATATAGAAGCAAAAACTGATAGAGATGAAAGAGCAATGAGTCAATAATTATAATTGCTCATTTCAGCAACTGAAGTGTGTGTGTGTGTGTGTGTGTGTGTGTGTGTGTGTGTGTGTACGTGTGCTTGCATGCATCAGAGGTGTTATCTTTTGTGAAGACTCTGAATGATTTTTGTAAAATTTCGTACCTTAATTTGCCTGGATTTTTTCACTCTTAAGTTCAACAGTTACTTGAATATATCAAACACATGGCAACCATCCAACCATTTTCTAGCACCTTTTATGGAGTAGACAGTTAATCTTCAAGAAGTCTTTCATTTCTGAAACTTGTTAGTGATATTTTATGCCCTTTGAGGTTTAGTACTGAACATATGTCTGAATGATGGTTTTCTTCTCTGCCTTTCTTTTCAGATTACTAGGTTGGTAAATTATTTAAGATTCTCTAGAGGATGTAAGCTAAGAGAATTGATATTTATTATGAAGGGCATTCACTGTATTGTTACAGATGGTGTATACTGTGTAGCAAAAAAAATATGGCTGTCTGAACACTGGAGAAAAGAGAATACACTAGTTTATGCAGTCCAATAGGCTGGGTGCAGTTCTAGCTGGATTCTTGATGAGCCAACATTCCTCAGTCCATGTTAGAAGCCCAGTAAAGTTGGGTTCTCATGCCAGAAAAGGAAAGCAGACACAGAAGAAGTATCAAAGTAGATACACTTACCAACAAATAGAAAAGCTGGGCAGGCAAAAATAAAATGCTTTCCCTTTAGAGTTCTTTACCTCTGGGCTTCTGCATAAAGTGCTGCCTGATCATAGTGAAGATCGTTCTTCATCATTAATTCTTCCTGATAATGGCTTTATAGGCCCACCTAAAGATGTCTGTTAATGTATCAACTATCCAATCAATTTGACAGTGATGCTTAAGCATTGTGGGTGGAATGTCTCTAGCAGGAACTTTCAAAAATTAGGGGCTGAGAAGTGCAGGAGAAGTGGCAGTTGCTTGAGTTCACAATGCAGAAAAACTCACTACTGCATCCAGGTACCAATGGTTTCACTTATCTTGACAAAAAGATCAAATGAGAAAGCTCACTACAAAATGTGACAATTTGTTTGCAAACTATCTTTATGTTGCCTCACCCTAATATAATTCCTATTCTCCTTCTTGAGATTAATAGTATTTGGGAATCCCATTTGAGTTAACTAGGATATATATTCAAAATCTGTCTTAGTTAGAGTTTTACTGCTGTGAAGACACCATGACCAAGGCAACTCTTATAAGGACATTTAATTGGGGCTGGCTTACAGGTTCAGAGGTTCTGTCCATTGTCTCCAAGGTGGGAACATGGCAGCATCCAGGCAGCCATGGTGCATGAGCCGTTGAGAGATTTACATCTTCATCTGAAGTCCGATAGCAGAATACTGGCTCCCAGGCAGCTACGATGAGGGTCCTAAAGCCAATGCTCACAGTGACACAACTATTCAACAAGGTCACACCTATTCCAACAAGGCCACACATTCAAATAGTGCCACTCCTTGGGCCAAGCATATACAAACCATCACAAAATCTATATTTATATATTTTAGTATAGAGTTCATACATATATATTGTGGAGAGCTGCGATGTGCCGTGCCTTAAAAACAACTCCTAATATGGATGAGGCTGATGGTCCCTGCCGCTTTAGCTTCTGTCTGCCTATCTGCCATAGCCACGTAGCTTGCCGGGGTAGGTTGCTCGAGGAGTACTTAGCCGGGGGCGTGGGCGGCCCAGGAGGAGAGGTGAGAAAGGAAAAAGGTCGTTCAAGGTTCCTGAGTAAAACTGCTAAAAGAAGAGCTCCGGAGTCGTGTCGTTCTTGCGGGTCGAGAGGGACATGGCAATTTATGTGAAATTTGTATGAAAATTTTATCTTTCTTCTGTGGCTCTGATTGCATCTATTTAGATCAACACCCATGAAGGAGAAACTCAGTTTGTCTTGCTATCATTATGTCTGGATTCCTCTCTCTTTTTTGGAAAGGTACTTGAATTTGCTTATTAAGTTTCCTCTTTAGAAAACATCATTCATTTCATGGAGGGTTAGCCCAGATAAGAGTTTATAACAGAACTATAAATATACTTTTGCATGGATAACATCACAAGTGTTTCCCACGCTTGTAATAAAAATTAAAACCAGAATTTGTTATTACTTTTAAAAGGTTAGGTTTTTTATATATTGTGGATATTAGCCTTCTATCAGATGTATGTTTAGTGAACATATTTCCCCAATATGTAGGTTGCCAATTTGTCCTATTCACTGTATCCTTTTCTTTGCAGAAGCTTTTCAGTGTCATGAGGTCCCATTTATCAATTCTTTTTTTTTCATTTTTTATTGGATATTTTATTTACATTTCAGATGCCAACCCATTTCCCCATTTCCCCTCCCTAGAAAACCCCTATCCCGTGTCCCCTTTTCCATTTTGTTTTTATACAATTTTTTAAAATGTTAATCAAAGGCTTTATAAGTATGGTAATGCTCAGTCAGAAATGTAACCCAATACTCAACCTAGCTATGTAAACTATCTTTGACTGGTGGAGACACGTGAACTTCTGCCTCCATGCCCCCTCTCTCTTTCTCTCTCTTTACCTAGCTTCTCATCTACTTCATCTTCTCCCCTCCTTACTCCAACTTTTCCTCTCGGTGCTCCTTCCCCCTTAGCTCCTCCTACATATTACCCTTCCTGTCAAAATAAAACTTTTCTCTCAAAATACAATTAGAGCATAATTATTCCTATTTGTACCAGTGAGGTACAAGATAGTCTTAATACCCAGTCCATCATTTTGTTGACTAACCAGAACCTCTGTCGTCTCTCTTGACTAAAACACTTAGTTTTGAACCTGGCTTTTTTCTTGGCTTTAGAATGAATGTCAGCTGAAAACCATCCACTCAGATTTTTTCTCTCAAGGTAAATAGCCAGGATTGGCTATGAGTCTATAGGTCTTCAACGCCATCAGAAATCCAGAATGACTAAATTACCTGAAATTATGGGAAGCACTAAGCATAGCTTCTAAAACTTAGCCAATTTATAGAGACCGCTGAACACCTGGACAGCCCCTGTACTACCGAACGTTTGAGCATCAAATCTTCAGCCTTCTGTCCCAAACTCATCTGACAGACTTTAGTGCTGCAGAATTATTAAGGGCTGATTACTCTGTCTAGGCAGATATAATCAGTCGACTATTCTTGATCTGAGAGCCTGAACCACTGGAGTTCTGTTTAGAAAATTTCCTACCTGTGCCAATGAGATCAAGACTTTTTCCCACTTTCTCTTCTAATAGATTCAATGTATCTGGTTTTATGTTGAGGTTCTTAATCTGCTTGGACTTGAGCTTTGTCAAAGGTGACAAATATGATTTTCATTTTTCTACATACAAATAGCCAGTTAGACCAACACCATTTATTGAAGATGCTTTCTTTTAATCCATGGTATATTTTTGGCTTCTTTGTCAAAGATCAAGTGTTCATAAGTGTGTGGTTTTATTCTGGGTCTGCAATTCTATTCCATTGATCAACATGCCTGTCTCTTTACCAACACCATAGAATTGTTTTATCACTATTTCTTTGAAGTATAGCTTAAGGTCAGGGATTATGATTCCCCCAGATGTTCTTTTATTGTTAAAGATTGTTTTCACTATCTTCGTTTTGTTGTTGTTGTTGTTGTTGTTGTTTTTCCAAATGAAATTGAGAATTGTCCTTTCCATGTCTTTGAAGAATTGTGTAGGAATTTTGATGGGGATTGCATTGAATCTATAGATTTGTCTGAGTTAATTTTATATCCAGCCACTTTGCTGAAGTTGTTTAACAGTTGTAGAAGTTATCTGGTAGAATTTTTGGGTCACTTATGTATATCATTATATCATTAGCAAATACTGATACCTTGACTTTTCCTTCAAATTTGTATCCCCTTGATCTCCGTTTGTTGACTTATTCCTCTAGCTAGAGCTTAGAGTACTATATTGAATATATACAGGGAGAGTGGGCAGCCTTGCCTTGTCCCTGATTTTGGTGGAATTACTTCAAGAATTTCTCCATTTACTGTTAACTGCCAAAAAACAAACAACCCAATCAAGAAATGAGGTATAGAGCTTAACAGAGAATTTACAACAGAAGAATCCTGAATGGCTGATAAGAACATAAAGACATGTTCAAAGTCCTTAGTCATCAGAGAAATGCAAATCAAAACAATCCTGAGATTCTACCACATACCAATCAGAATGGCTAAGATAAAAAAAAAAAAAAAACAAACCTCAGGTGACAGCACAGGTGAGGGTGTGGACAAAGAGGAGCACTAATCCATTGCTGATGGGATTGAAAACTGGTATAACCACTGTGGAAATCCATCTGGAGGTTCCTCAGAAAACTGAAAATAGATCTACCTGAATACCCAGCTATACCACTCTTGGTATACCAAAATAATTCCCACTATATCACAGTGGCACATGCTCCACTATGCTCATATAGGCTTTATCTATGATAGCCAGAAGTTGGAAACCACCGAGATGTTGTTCCACAGGGAAGAATGGATGCAGAAAATGTGATTCATTTACACAATGGAATTCTATTCAGCTATTAGGAACTAGGACATCTTGAGTTTTGCAGGCAAATAGATGGAACTAGAAAATATTGTCCAGAATAAGGTAACTCAGACCCAAAAAGGACATGCATGTAGTCACTAATAAGTGAATATTATCTAAAAATGTACAGAATACCTAGGATACAATTTACAGAAATCCAGAAGGTTAACAAGCCAAAGGGCCCAACTGAGGATACTTCAATCCCACTGGGAAGGGAAAAGAAAGCAATCATGAGAGCCAAAGGGAGAGAGGGACCTGGGTAGAAAAAAAGGAGAGGAAAAGGGAAACATGATCAAGTATGGGGTTGGGGAGACGGTAGAGAAGCCCTGGGGGCAGCAGAATGAATGGAAATATGCAAGCTGGGGTGGTGGTGGCATGGTGTCCCTCTAAAAAGTACCAGAGACCTGGGATGTGAGAGACTCTCAGGTCTCAAATTTAGGGACTTTAGATGCAATGTTCAGCAAGAGGAGAACGAATTTGTAGAGTCCACCTCTAGTAGAAAAACAGGGCATCAAGTGGAGAGATGGGGTTGCCATGCCACAGTCAAAAGCTCTGACCCAGTATTGTTCCTATCTAAAAGAATTATAGGGACAGAAATGGAGAAGAGATTGAAGGAAAGAAGGTCTACTGTCTGGCCCAACTTGGGATCAATCACAAGGGGAAGCTCCAAGGCCTGACACTATTGCTGATGCTATGGTGTGCTTACACACAGGAATCTAGCATGGCTGTCCTCCAAGAGGCCCAACAAGCAGCTGACTGAGACAGATGTAGATACTTACACCTAACCAATGGACAGACTGAAGTCATGGACCTCTGTGGTTGAATTAAGGAAAGGCTGGAGGAAGTTGAAGAGGAGTGGTGACGCTACAGGAAGACCAGCAATCTCAACTGCCCAGGACCCCTGATATCTCTCAGACACTGAGCCACCAACCAGGCAGCATACACTAGCTGGTCCAAGACTTCTGACATATATACAGCAGAGGACTGACTGCTCTGACCTCAGTGGAAGAAGATGTGCCTAACCCTTGAGAGACTTGAGGCCCCTTGGAGTGGAGAGGCTTGTTGGGGTGAAGTGTCCTGAGGATACCCTCTTGAAGACAAGGGGGAGGAGGAATGGAATGAGAAATTGTGAATGAGAGGATGGGGTGAGTAAAAACTGGATTATGAAGAAATAAAAGCAATTTAAAAAAAAAGAAAGGTTGAGTACATTTAAAAAGTAGTTCTTTTTTAATTCATGTTTTTCAACAGTTTTCTTCTCTCTTTTATAACAAAAAAGGAACATTAGTAGATTTTCTAAACTGCTAATTTAGTTAGAAAGTTGACAATGTTTTATTTTCTGTATTTAGTATTTATATTTTGAGGTGTAGGAATATGAGGACATATGTCATTAGTAGGCATGTAAACTAAGTATCTTTTTTTTTTTTTTGGTAAATTAAGTATGTTAAGAAGGCTGCTTGTGAGAAAGACCCTTAAACACAGGGACAGAAAGTAATAAAGAAATTGTAAGTCCAGCGGCTCACACCACCTTGCGTATGACATGACATGGCATGAATAGATTAAATTGCTCATCCTGTAACAAAAAGCATCCACAGGAAAGACATTCCATAAATCAGCACATTGTCTGATTTCTCTTAAAGTTAACATTTCTTAAAATTAAAAGCTCAAATTCCGAGAGGGTGGAGAAACAGCGAACAGATAAAATTATCCCTGGATTCATTAAGGAGTTATTTTCTTTTGGGTTTTTTGAATTCTGAAACATGGCTGTCACAAATCTACTTTTTTGTTTTTTCCTAGGAGCCCTGGCTTCTCAGACATTTGTGTGTCTGACACAAAATAAGAATAGTGTCTTTAGTTGGCCAAGAGTTAGCTCCAGAAGATTCCAGGAAAGTGGAGTTCGTTTTCTTCTTCCTGCTGTTGTCTTTCTTTCCCCTCTGCATCGAGTCTGACGGACATCTACTTAAACTTGGGCCTCAAAGATATGGCTCCTTTTATTCCCACACCCCCATGGAGCACCATGATATAAACTTGACCAAGCCTTCATTTTCTACTCCCTTATAACCTAAAAATGTATGTCTACTTTAATTGAAGCTAAGCACATCTGCCCTTATGAGATGAGGAGACTGTGGGAACCATTTGTGTTCTATTTAAGGCAGAATTGACATTTGTTACAGCTCATCATTTCTCAAAAAATACAGGGCAAAATGTAATTTGGCATGAAATAAAATGAGGAGACTTAGTTCACTATAGTTTCTTGATCTTCTACCACTGGCAAACATTGAGTAACTCACTGGCAGTTTATCACATTTAACATCCCATATTACTATCATCATTTTGTTTTGTCTTGTTTTAATTTAGCTACAGAATAGTATATATGTTAATGAGATTCTCTAGCTGCTTAATTACAACTTTATTAATGGGAATCTTTGATCACCTAAATTGGGCTAATCAACCTTAGCTGTCACTATACTTTGTGCCCACAATACTTTCAGCACATTTCGAAGCTATAAATAGAAAGTGTCTATGGAACATTCATTTTTAAGCCACTTGTTTGACTGAGCAGTCAATGAAGAAGAAAATTCATCTTGTAAATCTCACAGGCAGAGGATTCTGGCTTTGAATTGTCTGATTTAGAATTCTGGAGCAATGCTGCTCTAAACTGCACTGTTCTCAATGACTGGGCTGTTTCTCCTCAATGTATACTAAGTATTAGCTAAGTAAGTGCAGTATAGGCATAAGCTTAGAAGAGTTTAGGTCAATGAAGTGTTAGGCTTGCCTCATGAAGACCCTTCTTAGGATAAAAAATGTGATCTGGCCACCTGGGATATTTTCACTCTTCTAACCCTGTATCTCTAGCAGATGGACAGCTAGACGGTGAACCTAGACAACCTGTTTTCCCACCAAGACTCAAACAACAAATGGAAAATCTAGGAGACCATGTGAGCACACAGTGCAGAATTCCAAAGGCATGACCTTGTACTGCATTCTTTGTGAAAAAAAATAATCCCTGCTTCTTTCAAGACATTATTTCCATTACAGGAAGAAAAATATAGCGACCAACAACTGTGCTAGTCATGACATTATTAGTAGCTGTTATATTCAGAGTGAACAGTCCAGTCTGAACTTTTTCTTTATTCATGAATAAAACAGGTACAATTATAGTAATTACCTGAATAAATGCATGATGAAGGGATTAAATAAGAAAATATATGGAGTATTTCTATAAATGCATGGCAGAGGACTGCTCTCTTTAGAATATAATCACTGAGCTCACTGGATTCACTGGGACCCAAACTTAGACCAGGGACCGCAACAGGCAGCTTGGGAAAGCAGAAAGCTGGAGAAAGTGCAACCCTAAAGGAATGATTCTAAGTTAGTTTAGCCAAGAGCTCATGTATGTACACTGTACGGACTGAACAAATTATGTTTATGTATTTAAGAATATATAACAACAGTAAAAGACACAGAGTTCATGAATTTGAGAGTAATCACGGTAGAAAGGGCTGATGGGTGGAGTAGAATCAGGAAGATAAAGGTGGTAATAATGGAATTTTAATTGAAAAATATATAAAATGTATGTTTCTGAGAGTTGAGGGTGCCAATCCTTATTTTGAATTCTATACTTAAATGAAAAAGAAGACTTGAACAGTTGACTTTATTTTGGAATTCAAATAGACCTGATTGTTCACATGTCTTTGAGAATGCAATCACTGAACCATAGTTAAAGATTTTCTGAATGTAGTGACCATGGAAAAATCTCTTGGGGAACATTCTTATCCATCCTGAAAAGCAGCTCCCATGCTTCAAACCTAGGTGTGGCCAAGAGTATTCAAAGCAAAATGAAGAAACTCTATAAAGACATACCATGTCCTGACTTGAGAGAGGACAACTTGTGTAGTTTTCATAAAGCTCCAAAATGTCAGAGAAAACTCTACATGAAAAAGTAGAGCTGTTTGAGATAAACAATGACATAACAGCTGTCAAAAAGCCTGAAGAAATTAAAACTAGCCTTTTAACGCTATGCCCAGCCAACCCAGGAAATAGTTCACAAATCATTAACTTTTAATTTCTATTTAAAATTATGTATCATTTATTCACAGTATTAAATGACTGTTCTTTGATGGAAATATTAATTTCTCATGATTTAATATGTAATTAGACTTCTTTTGCATAATTGTATCACATTCATTTCAATTTCTAAGAAATATTAGGACTTCAAAACAGAAATCTTATTGCAATGCTAATATTTGATACAGCAAAAGAATCCCCTCTGCAAATAACCAAATTAACAGCTTGATTAATTCCTTTTATGGCTTTTTTTCCTCAACTTTCACCAGGCCATTTAAGTTTTTTTCATGGATTCGCTCAGGACGTTAATTCTTCATGATTTATCTTAAAAGTAATATTTTTTCCAGTTTGTCCTGTTGATCTGTTGCTATGTATTAATTTAGTAGCTTCTAATTTCTCTGCTGTCAATTATTTTGTAAAACCAATTTTTAAACTGTTCATCAGACAGAAATTGTTTAATGATTTGAAGTCCAAATCTCAGCTAAATTTTCTTTGCTTCCTAGTCTCCAGCAAGGAGGGAGGAGGAAAGAGAAGAAACAAAGTGTGAGCATTGCAGAAAGAAAATAAGTGTAAAAGGGGAAGGAAGAGAGGATTCAATATGCTTCTGACAGTGGTTCCAGACAGGACACAGGCTTATCAACAAGCCAACTTCTGTATTCAAGAAAAGTATGCCCCTAGACCTCATTTTCCTCTCAAGATTAATACTGTTCCATACTCCTTCTTAGGACTGCTCTGTACATGGTCTGGCATGGAGCAAATACTCAAGGCTTTGTAGTAGCTGAATCTGACAGAATATAGCATATGAGTCTCAGTCTTCAAGAATATCAGTTCCTGAATTCCCCTTCACAGTTTAAATAAAGCAGATCAAGTGAAATTGACCCTGGATGACAGAAAGGTAAATTCACTGAGCTAAAATTTAAAATTCAAAAATGAATCCTCCACTTAGTAAAGAGAGTATTGGACTAGTGGGGAAAAAACTCCAAGTACAAATTAAGGAAGAGCTGGCTTGAACAAATGTTAACCATGCCTGTAAGAAGAGGAAAAGAAAGCATAGAAGGGGAAGAGAGGACAGGAGAGGAGAGAGTTAATTAGCTCATTCACTGTAGACAAAGCTACGTGTAATTAAAAATAAGCACAAGCAGGTGCTTAAGAGACTGTTAAGAGCACTGGCTATTCTTCCAGGCTTGATTCTTCCCAACACCCACAAGGTACAACTGTCAGTAACTCCAGTTCCAGGGATCTGATGCCCTCTTCTGGCCT
>JANHMN010000003.1:47910564-47950694 GCA_030674055.1 Rhabdomys pumilio | reverse complement strand
ACTGTCAGTAACTCCAGTTCCAGGGATCTGATGCCCTCTTCTGGCCTCTGCAGGTATAAGGCACACATATGGTGAACAACTGTACATACAAACAAAAACATGTATACATATTCAATAATAAAATCATTTTAAAAATAAACACAAAGCTTCCATGCATGAAAACTTAGAAGTCAGTTTTTCTTCCTATTTTGCATTGGAAAGACCCTCATTCAAATACTGGTGTACTTAACACATCTCATTTTCAAAGGATAAACGAAAACTGGAAAGTATTAATGAAAAGTAAACAGATGGATCAAAACGTTAGGAAAAAATTAAATATTTTATTTTAAGCTCTTAGATTTGACAACATAAGATGTAGCCCTGTTGATGGTGGTATTGTTTTTCATGCCGTTTCTAAGTAGTAAATTTTAACTGTCAAGGATATATTGTTTTAAGTAATATCCTCAGTTTTTCCTGTACCATCTTTGCTGCCCAGTAACAACAACACTAGTATGTAATCCTTAGCTAAGGATACCTCAAGTAATGGGACAATTAGACAAAACAAATAAATATTTCAAAGTATTAGCAAGCAAGGTGCAATGAGCAAACACATTACTGAATGCTGGGTTAGTAACACATAGACCAATGAAAACACAGGAATAAGCTAAATACATGCCTTAGTGTTAGAGAGTTTGTCTAGCAGGCCTGAAGATATACCTAAATAAATATAGCATGCACATAAACATATCAGAATAACACACTCATGGGGGGGACAAACATCACATTCATCACATTCTTCACACACAAACATGTACACACCCCACAACACCCCCACATGTACGCACACCCATGTGTACCAAGACAAAGAAACACAAAAACAAATAACTCGAGTTTCAAATAGAATTTGTGTTCCCAGGAAAACAATGAAGATTTTACATCTATATACAGTATACAGGAAGACTCAAAAGAGTGAAAGGAAAAGAATGAATGTATATATGAATACACACACACACACACACACACACACACACATATATATATAGAGAGAGATAGATAGATATATATCTTTAATGAAACGCTTGCCAAAATTCATGAAATGTATCAGTTAACAGAACTTGTGTCTCAACAGTCCCCAAGCATAAAAAGAACAACAACAACAAAAACAAAATAAACAAAAAAAGAACAAAAAAAACCACACAGTCACAGTCACAGGAAGAAGAATTATAAGGACAAGAGAGAAAGGAGGAAGAGAAGGGAGAGGCGAGGAGAATTCAAACTAAGACATTGGAACCAAGGATTACAATGGAATCCAAAGTGGGAACGGAATAGAAGAGGGTAAGGATGGGGGAGACAATGAACCAATGGAAGTGAGAAGTCTTTGTTGAAACCATTGATCTCAACCAACACTCAGCCTTGTGAGTGTCTCCTGCTGTTACCTACATTTGCCATTAGTGTCATTTCCTCAGTTTTACTGAAAATGCAAGCATCCTTTCATTACCAACAGTAGCTTTCCATATTTTATCCAATGTGAGACAAACCCTCCAGTGCCTGGAACTGCTGGGAGTATCAATCTTTATATCTGCAGTGTTCCATGCTCTCTAAAGAGAACATATGTGTCGCAGGGAATTCTACTGTGTTCTCTCTTGTGCTGAGATAATCTGTCTGCTTTACACTTATCATAGAAGATACAGACAGACAGACAGACAGACATACTCACACACATACACCACACACACACACACACACACACACACACACACACACACACACCACACACTTCATTCTTTCTGTAAGAGAATGAACTGGTCACAATTAGACTTAGGCACTATAAAATACTGTTTCATCTCATCATCAAAAATCCTTAATAAGGACAAACAGTTTCACAAGAATCTTTCTTAATTTCTCCTATGGATATTTGAAATTTGGCACTACTTGAAGTTCAATATTTGAACACATTATTTTAAGTTTGTTTGTTTGTTGTATTCCTTTTCAGGGAAAGCAAAAAGGAAGCTTCTCGGCAATCAGAAAGTAGGCAGTTAGATTTCCCTCATTTGATAAAATCAGAGAGGCCAGTACATCTATAGTTCAATGGACAGGACTCCAGCCAGGAAATCTGTGAATATGCTGTCTCTCCGAAGATTCGTCTGTGTACTTGGATGATTTTCATCTTAGAAGTTGAAATTTTTCTATGGTTTCTGGCCCTTCGACTTCCAGTTTGTAAACTTGAGAGTGAACTCTCATTCATACTTCATCTCAGTTCACGTTACCAACATTTGTGCCTGCTCCTCAGGCGTTTTTATTGGATCCAACATCCATATCTCACCTCTATGAAGAGACTGAGGATGCACTTAAAAGCCAAACAGAAGCTCACTGTATGTGTATGCCATTTAATGAAAAGTTGAACACTCTCAATGCTGTAAGAAAACGACATCAAAAAGGATGCCCAGGTTGCTAAACTCCAATTAAGAACAAATCTATCCAACTGCTAAGAAGGAAAAATAAATTTGTTCAATTGACCTACTTGAAATGCTAAAGCCACATTGTATGGTGAGCACTTGATTAATATAGAAGACAAATCATGGTTATGGAGCCAGCAAGTAACTCCATATCAGTGAAAGACAGAGGGGGTGTTGGGAAAAGATGAGAGGATGAACCTTGGGAGAGGGAGGCAAGGTGGGGAGAGGGAAAAGGAGAGATCAGGAAACGGGCTCAGGGACAGAGAGAGTGATAACTTCAACATACGTTCTGTGATTTCTATTTGAACCACTGTAATCCTTTCTTTTTTTATATTGACATATCAAGTTTCTGCCAACGACAAATTGGAGTTTTATTCTTATTCTATACAAGTGATTTAAGACTAGGTTCTGTCTAATCTGAGTAAACATTGAGAGACTAGACTAATCTAAAAGTACTTAATTAGGTTAATTTTAGTCAAACATATAGAATGCCAAGTGTCAACATTGTGTTTGCTATACAAAACCTAGGTACACAATTAACACATTTTGTAACATAAGCTTTCTAGAAAAATGTTTGTTTTGAACAAAATGTTGAAATTTATGCACCCATTTTCCTGTGTATTTTACTATACTTTCTTGGTTTTTATTGAGATGTAGTTTCCAGTGAGAGAGTTTACACTGCTGTTTTTAAAGTAAAATGAATATTAACCTGTGACATCTGATTGATTTTCTCATTGTTTGTAGAGTTTGTACAGTTAGCTCATTGTTGCTGTGTGTCTTCTCTCAAACTCAGAAGCAGAGAAAATGTATCATATTTTGAGGGCAGTGAACATTTTCTGTAGTAACATCTCAGATCAATTAAAACAATGGAAAGATACATCCACACAGCCTTGTGTTTCCTCAAGTCTAATTTCCCACCACTGCTTTGATGCATGTTACTGAAGTCCAACCTCAGATCTCAAGAGAAAACCTGAAATCACCCACCAAGTATCTGTTCAGTGAGATGAGCTGTTACCAGTGCATAATCTTATGTCCAGTAATGTAAAACATACACAAAGTATTTCTTACATGTGAACAAAAGCGTTATCAACATGAACATAATCTTCTGTGGGGTAAAATGTATAACTAAAATGCTTCATGCACATTATACATATATGCATAGGCATTTAAAAGCCTTAGATTCTTTATAGGTATATATATATATATATATATATATATATATATATATATATATACCTATAATATATATATTATATATATATAATGTTTGATGTATCACGCATATGCACATATGTATCTTTCAACAATCTGTGTTTATGGTTCAGTTTTTATTTTGTGTCTTTGCTCTGACATGTATCTCTTTCATCTAGATTTTATAATTTGTTGGCCTACAGTTATTAAAAATATCCACTAATTGAGTTGATTTGTTTATTGTCAAGTCCGCACAACCTAGGGTCACCTAGAACGTATCAACCTCAATTGAATCACCTAGATTAGATTGACCTGCAACCTATAAGGAATTGCCCTGGCTACTGATGTACGGAGGACCCAGCCCACTGTAAGTAGTTCTATTCTTAGGAAGATTGTCTTGGACTGTAAAAAAATGAGAGCTGAGCATCAGACTGGGAGCAAGCATAGAGGGAGTCAGCAAGCAGTACCTCTCCGTGTTCCTGTTTCGGGATTCCTGCACTGAGTTCCTGCCCTAATTTCCCTCAGAATAGACTGTGACTGAGAAGTGTAAGCTGAAATAAACTCCTTTGTCACAAGTTGATTTTTAAATGTAATTTATTACAGCAACACATATGTAGCTAGACTACTAATAAAATGTTAGTATTATGTGTATTTATGTCTTCTTTTCTGTATCTGACCATTTTTGTCTTGTCTAACTAAGTTTGTCAGCTAACCCTGTTATGTCTTCTAAGTCTCTTTTACTCTGACATTTGGTATGCTTATCCTTGTGACAGTTTCAATTTGCTTTAACTTCTCTGTCCTAAATCCCTGAGGTGCACTGTTAAGTTAACTCTCTGAAGCTGAACTTGGTGTTGATTCAGATGCTTATCAGATAAATTCTTCTTTGCTGTACTCACATTATATGGCAAGGATTTTATATCTTGTGTTTTCATGTTAGTTGGTGTGAAAAATTATTGAATTTTTGTTTCTTTAACTCCATTTCAATTGCATTATTTTTCATTCTCCAAGTATTTTTTACAGTAGTGACATAGTATGCTTAGCTCCCTGTTGTATCCTCTTGAATCTCAGTGATGACTCTCCATCATCCTCTTGAATTTTTCACGGAGTCCTGTTAGTCTCTTTTCCTCTGTGATCTGTTATAGAAAATTACTGCATGCGGCAGTATTGGTCTTTGATAGCTTCTTCGGCTTAATCAATAGTGGTGGTTTGAATGTGCCTAGTGAAGGTGTCAGGGAACCTGTGAGAAATTAGTTACTCTAGTGGCCCAAGCAGAATAGTGCACACCCAGTGAATGCTGCAAACTGTTTTGTGGCTTCTTGGTAATGTGAGTGAAACCAGCAGAAGAATGGAAGATGAGATCACTCCCTCCATAGTGACTTTAGGAGTAGGTGTGGTTAACATATTTGAAGTTTAAATTAACCATAGGCAAGAGTTTGCCAAACACAGCCCAGGACAATGAGAGGCGTTAAGACTGAGCTATTTTTCTCCGGGGCCATAGACTTTTGTGTTTAGAAATTCATGAATACTTTCTCATTAGACAAAGAGTTAAAATTCTCAGCTGAGGTAGGAGGAGCACATGCTTGAAACCAGCCTATGGGATAGTGAATCCACATTTAAAAGAGAAAGAGCTCAGCTGTCCTTGCTTAGTGGTGTGACCTTGGATATTGTACTTAGCTTTTTTCAGTGACATTCATTCATCTGTGAAATTCAAGTTATGTAAAGTATTGATCACATAGATCTGGCTTCCTGAGCAAATAGCTCTCACGTGGAAAGTGCTAAATTCAGAGTCAATATTCTCTAAGCTAAAATTACCTTTTTCTATTTCTAAAAACATAGATCTCTTACTTTTAAAGTTATACCTAAAACTATAAGTGATTTGAAATCACATGAAATGCATGCAACCAACCTGTAAATTGTCAGAAAAATGAATAGAAATGTTTATATTTTCCTATGGAAGGTCAACCGTCAGAAGAGTTCAGTGACAGTAACAGCATCCAGGAGAGGATCTTGATAATCTTCAGGAACTGCAACACAGACATGAATTTATTTATCTTGTTGCTCTGGTCTTCATGTCTCAGATTTAGACCTTATAAGTCATCCATATAATCTACTCTCAATTATCTGTCCAACTCTGAGAGATTATAAAGAGAGATGATAAAAAGATGATAGAATGGACAGTTAATAAGAAATGTTTACAGGAATCATTGAACTCTTAGATGAAAAATAGCTCATGAGCTACATGCTATACATGAATATAACACACACACACACACACACACACACACACTACACACACACACACACACACACACACTACACACACACACACACACTATAAATATTTTTCTAGGACAACAAATGTGGAGAGGAATAAATGAATCAGGTTTGTTAAAAGACTTGACTCTTGTATGGGTAGAAAATATCTTGAATTTTCAAGTTCTATAGAGTACATCAGCCGTGCTTTATTTTAAGTCTTTATTTGAATTCTGGGAAAATCGTGTCTTCTCTGTCCATGAAGGTCCATGGTGCTTTCAAGTTTGCTAAAAAGTACACACACGTGTGTGTGTGTGTGTGTGTGTGTGTGTGTGTGTGTGTGTGTGATTAGAAAGTGATTCTGATGACCACATCTCCTTCCACATATTTCTTTTTTACTCATATTTCTTCACTTTTCGTTCTCAGCTTGTCAGAATTACTGTCAGGTTAATATATATAACATCCTTTTATTTTTCTAACTTCCTAGGTTTCTTTGGTTAGATTCTTAATCTTAACATATACAATTGCCAATTTTTTACAATTAATTTGATAAACTTGAAGATTTTAGGTTTTCTTGATTTTCTGTGGTTTTTCATGTGTGACTTTACCAACTACACTTACATTTTAATATTTTTTGAAAATAATTGTGCTCTTTCTTTTATAATAATTTTTTTTGTCTTTTACTTTCATTCATTTTATTCATGACTTTATTTGCATGTCTTTCTCTGGTATCTACCTAACAGTCCCATTTTGTTGTATGTTAGCTGATTAGTTCATTTCCTTCACGTTTTTATACATTTAAAAATAACGAGTAGGTCTAGTTTAATGAGTCAAGAGATTATGTTTGTGTGTAATAGCATTTTTTTTTTTTTTTAGTTTAGACTAAACTTTAAACACAATCTTAGGCTTCTCCTTTCAAGGATTTTGTTTTATTTTTGTGTTCTTATCTCACAAATTTACCACAACTGGTACTGGAGTTCCTAGAATACATTTTGTTTCACTAAACAAATGTTGTGTCCTGTTTTTTACATCACTGTTTTCTTCCGAAGCACTTGGGTTACACTCAGTTCTTCTTTCTCTGAGTCTGCTATCAGGGTGCCCACACATCAACAAACCAACAGTGCCCTTTACATCTTTCTTCCCTTTTTAGTTGTTTAAAAAATAAGACCTGACTCCTTAAGCATGTTGTCAGAACTCTGCCATTGTGCACAGGCATTCTGCACACTGAATTACTTTTAATAAAGGAAGGGGCAATCTTCTGTACACTGGTATTTGTGAAAGTTTCAGTTTCCTGAGATCCTTGCTCTCTGAAAACTTTTCAAGTTCACCACATCTATTCCTGAGGGATCTCTTCCCAGAGCTTAGACTGTCTATCTCAGCCTCCTAGAGGGGCTGTTACAAGGCTAGAGAGAAGGCTCATTGGTTAGGAGTGGGTACTGCTCTTGCAGAGGACCCAGATACCCAGAACCTACTTTGGATCAATCACTACCTGTGGCTCCAGCTCCAGGGATCCAGTGTCTCTGGTCTTTTGCACCTTCATTCATATCCAGGAACCACACACCAAACAACAGCCACATATTCCTAATTAATAATAAAGCAAATCTTAAACAATAAATGGAGCTCAAAGTAGTCCCAGGCCACTGTCATCTCACTCTATGTCTTTTGGCCTAATTTCATCACAGATGTGGACTGTCTGTTAGTACTCTTCATACCTGTGAGATGGTCATCAATACAGTTATTGATGCCTGCAAATATGAATGTATGTTTATTACTTTACTATGGAATAGTGATTACCAATGTCCTATAATAATTTTATATTTGTCAATTATATACTCTTTAAATAGTATAAATAAATGTCTTCAAAGAAGTTAAGATTTAACATGCTTGAGACTGAGGCAGGAGGATTAGGAATTCTAGCCTGCTTAAGCTATCCAGTGATTTTGAGGATAGCTTTAGCTACACAGTGAGGGTCTGTCTAAAAAAAAAAAGTGGTTTTGGACTTCATGCATTTTCCTTTTAGGGATTTCTTCCCTCCATCCTGTAGCATGGGGCGGTTTGGAGTTGTGTAGGTAAGTGTTGGCCCCACAACTGTTAACTCTGAACTGACAGCCCAACTTTGGTGGGAAGACAACTGAAGTCAGGCATTAGGCTAAATCACAAGAAGAGAAAACACCCTGGCCAGAGGAGGGACACTCCACATCACCAGAGGTTCAAGCTTTCCAGGTATTTTTTGTTTTTTAGATTTATTTTTTATTAGATATTTTCTTTGTTTACATTTCAAATGTTATCCCCTTTCCCGGTTGCCCCCAACTCCCAAAAACCCCTTTCTCATCCCCCTCCCCCTGCTTCTATGAGGGTACTCATCCACCCACCCACCTACTCCCCCTTCTCTCGAATTCCCCTACACTGGAGAATAGAGCCTTCACAGGACCAAGGGCCTCTTCTCCCATTGATGCCCAACAAGGCCATCCTCTGCTACATATGGCGGGGTGGAGCTATGAGTCTTTCCATGTGTACTCTTTGGTTGGTGCTTTAGTCCCTGGGAGCTCTAGGAGGTCTGATTGTTGATTGTAGTGTTTCCTATGGGATTGCAAACCTCTTCAGCTCCTTCAGTTCTTTCTCTAACTCCTCCATTGGGGACTCAGTGCTCAGTCCAGTTGTTGGCTGCCAGAGGGCAGATTCTCGAAGCCAGGTTTATTTTAAAGGACAAAGGTGAGCCAGAACAGCTAAGATCCCATTCTGCCCTCAGACCCCTTCCACTCCCTTGGTTCCGAGGCCAAAGACTCACTGGAGCCTCTGATAAGCCTCCACCCCCACTTACTGCCTCTCCCCTGCTTCCCCTCTGCCAGGAACTCACCCCTACAAAAGCAAACATGCACTGTTCAGGTCCAGGCCACAGCATCCAGAAGAGGTAAGACTCCCACCTGCCCGTGGGAACCCTTGCAGTCCCTTGTGACCCCAAGACTCAATCAGCTGACACCATCCTATTCCCCAGACCCCGCCCACTATCTGGCCCAGCTGTGATACTGGACCCTTAATGTTGGTGAATGCCTGCTGCTCAAGTACAGGCCACACCAGTCAGAAGAATAGAGATCTGCTGGATCGAAAACCATGCTACCTACAAGAAGTCCAGCCTCCAACTCTGAGGAAGAATCCCTGATGGACCAGCAATCAGCCATGCCACCAGAAATACAGACCACAAGGACCACACTCAGTCATCCCTGCAACAACACTCTCTGTTCCTTCCAGCTGAATGCTTACCCCCATGTCACCTTTCCCTTTAACACCTTTAGCTGCTGGTATCCACCCTTGTGATTGATGGCACCTCCCAACCTTGACATTGCTCATTCTTACTCATCTCTCCTTTGAAATCATCATTATTTAATTATTTATCCTGTAGGTTTTAATTCCTGACTAGAACACTTGCTCCTTAAAAGAACATAACTTGCTCACAATTCCACAAATATGAAAACGTGAGATTTAAAATCAAGGTGGGTAATTCAGGGTAAGTGCTTTCAACAACAACATCTCAAACCTTGTCACACCCCAGCATCCCATGCACTGGCTGGCTCAAGCAATTACTTCAGTTGACTAATACTGTAGAATTTAACTGTCTCAAAATACAATTAATTATTGATTTCTCTGTATCCCTATGCTAACTGAGATGCTCGTTGAATGTGTTTATAACTTCAGCTCCCAGAGAATCTTGCTTAGCAGTAGACAACAGCAACAATTATAAACGTGCTTTACTATTTTGAGAAAATTACTCACCTCAATAGTGGTGAAAACTTGCCAGTTATGGAAAAGCATCACTAGTTTTGCTGAGCACCTGAGAGCACAAAACTGTCAAGGGACACTTCTGAAGAAGAGCTATGGTTTTATTCCCAGGCACACAGGTTGTATCCTTGCATAAATTAGTCTCTGCTCTCCCAGCTCCATCAATTAAATTAACACCCTAGGACAGCACAGCTGATGGAAATTTGTATCAAAGAGGATTATGCTCCTATTTCAGAAAATAAAGAAGTTGGTTCTCACTGTTTTAACCATCACTACCACCACCCCTGGCAGCTGAGGCTGGGAATAGTATTTGAGATCTCTGCTACAGGACTTCATATTATAGGAGAAATTCATCTAACCATGACAGTACTTTTGAATTGGACTAACATTTTAAATGTTCTAATTTCACTTCTGAGACATTACATTTTATGATGTACTTAAGATGTTATCACTGTCACAAACACAAACTCACATATACACACAGACATAAACACACACAGTCACAAACACACAAATGCTCAGACATATAAACACACACTCACAGACACATTCAAACATGCACACACAAATAAACATGGAAATTCAAACAAAGACACAGACAGTTGCATATTTTCAGATACACATTATCACACACACAGTTATATACACTTAAACACACATAGACACAAATTTACACACAGATGCAAATATATATAGTTTGGTGTACATAAACATGCACATATAAATAAATTTACACAATATCTACATATGCAGACACAGATAAACTCACACAGAGACACTTACAGATATACAAATATGTAATACACATGCACACATACACACATATACCCACACAGACTCACACACAGTCAGAAACATATACATAAAGACATACACTCACAGACATGCAAACACACACACACACACACACACACACACACACACACACACACACGCACACACACACACACACACACATGCAAGCACACACAGAGGGATGGCGATAGAAACCTGAGAACTAGAAAAAGTCCCCACTGCAGTTGCATCCCTGACTTAGCTATGAACCTGTGTTCAGGATTTCCTAAAAGTGTTGGAACGAAGGTCACATTCTGCCAGGATTTCACCAAGAAAGAAGCAGGAATTCATGAGTAATGCACTTGCAGATTCCATCAGTTTGTTCTCTGACATAGAATCATTGGGTTCAAGAGGGTGAATTTGTCTTATTTATCCACACAATAGCATTTTCTCATGGTGATGAACTGTGTTCAGGAAAAAAACATTGTTCAAATTTTAATATCAACTCAGCCTGTGGAGAAAAATCCCAAAGAAGACTTTCCTCTCTGCCTCAGTTTCAAAATCACCCTACATCTGGACCACAATTGCTACATAACTTTGGTTTAGAGTGAGTTTTAGTTTTAGTTTTGTCTCTAGTATTTATTGTTTTACACACATACACACACACACACACACACACACACACAGTCTATCTGTGTGTAGTGTGTCAGGGAAACCAGGAGAGGCAGTGCACTGGAGTCACAGCTGGGTGTGAACTGCACTATGACGGTGGAATCTGAAGCATCAGGAGAACAGTTCTCAACCTGTGGGTCAGGACCCCTCTGGGCAGGGAAAGACCCCTTGCACAGGTGTCACTTAAGGCAAATGGAAAACATAGGTATTTGTAGTAAAATTCATATCAGTAGTAAATTTATAGTTATGAAGTAGCAATGAAAATAATCTTATAGTTTGGGGTCAATACATGAGAAACTTCATTAAGGGCCACAGCACAGGAGGACTGAGAGCCACTGCCTCATCAGAAGGAGGCAGCGCTCTTAAAGGCTGAGCCTCTGCTCTGGGACCTTACTTGTTTTCAATGCCACAAATATGGCATCTTTTCTTATAGCTCTTTTTTATTTAATAAAAATAAAATCCCTAAATATGTACTTATGAAGCTGACCACAAGGAAATGGTTTACTTAGCTAACTGAAGAATGACATTTAAAATTATTGTCCTTATGCTGTTGAGTGCAGAGTTCTTGCTGAGTTCTCACAAACCTGGATTATAATTCAAGTATTTCTTGCCAGTATAATACTTCATATTATAGTTTGAAGGATAAAGCCATGAAGGAAAAGGAAACTGAGGCAGCAGGTAAGAATGAAAATATAAAGGATTCTGGGTGTCATTTGGACCAGTCATGACTCCAACTGTGGAATTTACTTCAGAGAAGCCAGACAACTTCAGCATTAAATCCTGTAATGACTGCTCCAAAACCATCCAACTAATGGCTTTTCTTGAAGAGTACTCACTTCTATTTAGATGAGTTTAATTTTCTAATTTAACAACTTCACATAGAACCTATTCATAAATTTAAGAATTCAGTGTTTGGTATTAAATTTGTGAAAGTAGTACTTTCACAAATTTACTTCATTAAGCAGCTTTTAATCTAGGAATACTAACAGATAATAAACAAGTTGTACAGCATATTTTACTAAGTCCATAATATTGAATATCATTCTTCTTTTACTTAAGAAGTACCTCTCTAATATATTCACTTGAGAAATGCAATGTTGTGCAGACTATGACATGGACAGGTTTTAGTGTTAGTGAAATGGAGAGTACAAGTGAATAGAATAACTTGGAATTGTGTAAAAATGCATCTGGGCATTTTCACAAATCGTTCATGGCAACTTTTCTCCTGGATTTATTAATTTATGTCATATAGGATTTTGTTTGTTTGTCATGTCACTTGTAACTGCAAACATTGTACTTGATAGGCTGTACACATTATGAAATTTTGTCATCATTCAGAGTTGTTTTCTATTTTTAAAATAGAACTTGAAATACTGTGCAATTTGTCATCATAACCTTCATGAGTTGAAGGCAGATGATTTCTTGGTGCGCTCATGCCTTTTCATTGAATCTTGCTATTAGTTTTACAGCATTTATTCAGTATTTTTATGTGACTGTCTCCTTTTCTCAAATCAGTCTATGCGGCAGTCAAAAAGTGTTGTAGTTGTAATGATTAAAGGTTTACAAGTTCTAGCTCGCAATAGCTTTCACCAAACTAAGGTTAAGTCAGCTCCCTATCTGTGGCAGAACTTTTGGTTACTCTGTGGGTTCTGTTTTCATTTGCTCTTTCCACTCCCTAACAATAGATAGGAGAGGAAGAAAAGGATAAAACATAAGGGAGCTTGTTAGCATTAGACTACTTCTTGCTGATTAGGGGCTGAGGTCCTTGGTGAAAGTGTGATCTTAGCCGAGCAGTGGTGGCACACGCCTTTAGTCCCAGCACTTGGGAGGCAGAGGCAGGCAGATTTCTGAGTTTGAGGCCAGCCTGGTCTACAGAGTGAGTTCCAGGACAGCCAGGGCTACACAGAGAAACCCTGTTGTTTCTCCTTTGCACACTACTACTTAACAAACACAGCCAATAGCTATCAATAGCAACCCAACAACAGCCCCTCCAGGAGTCCTATCATTTGTATACCCTCTGGAGTCCTAGAATTCCAATAATCACACACGCTCAGAAACTATCTGCAGTTGCCAAAATCACTCCCCTTCTATAGCATGAGGCAAATCATGGTTAGCTGCTGAAGACAATCTGAAGCAGTCTCACATCCCACACCTAGGTTTAAAATAAAAATATTCTTAGAATATTTCTATTTTTATTGGATATTTTATTTATTTACAATACTGGTATCATTTCCTTTCCCCATTTCCCCTCCCTAGAACTCCCTATTCCATTTCTCCTCCTCCTTTATGCCTTTATATCATTTTAATTACAGGTATGTATTAAGGCCAGTTTTAGGTTGAGGGTCTATCAATACAATAGATTCATATAATCAAGGAACAAGCAAGACAATAAAGACAAATAGTCAAAGAAACAGCAAGGCATTATACACTATTACGTGAACACTTTCATGGTAACTTTTTCTAATCTCTCAGTGCTGTCTGTAGTTCAGAATGGTGGGTTGAGTTCATCACAGTGATCTATGAGGGCTCTGCTTTATAGAGTCAAGAATGTGACTTCCTAGGATTGACAAACTGACCAAGAATAGATAGGTTTAAGTAGAGATGTCTTAAATTAGCAAGTGACAACCATATACGGTTAGACCTCAAGAACTCTCAAGTTCCTCACTCTCAAGAACCTCAGAATGTTGCACTAAAATGAAGAATCAAAAAGCTATGTACAACAGACATTCCATGTTCACAGATGGAGACATCAAAATCAAGCTGTGACCTAAATTTAAAATGAGTTAAAGTTGTGTAATCTGTATCTAGGTCACAGGGAAATTGAACAAGAAAGGCCTCGGAAGATTGTATAGAGAGACAGTTCTCTAGGGATGGGTGATAGATGTTGCTTATTTCACTTTAATTAAGGTCATTTTCAGGTTTTACTTTTTGATTTAGAAAAATTTTTTCTGTTTTTATTTGAAGTGATTTTTCTCTGCTTGTATGGGCATAAAATGGAGAGCAATCTCTACTCTTTGTCTTCAGACAGAATCTGTCTAGTCTTACAAACATGAAATATGATAGTCAACTTACTTCCTTTCCCTTTAGTCTTGTTCATCATATGGTGTGTCATAGATTTAGGTCCCATCAAGCTTCTTAGACATACAAGAAGACAGCACTTTTTACTTTGGCAGCCTCCAGGAGACATGGACCATTAAACGCTCCATTATCCAGGGAAAAGATAGTTTCTGGGAAGTTTTACTCTTTCATTCTCACTGAACTCTGTGGTTAAGCTGAATGAGGCTAGCTCTGTCTTCTTCAGTCTCATTGAACTCCATAGTAATAATGTCTGCTTAGGCAGTTAATACTACAAGGCAGGGTAGACAGTCACATTTTGGAATTGTTAAGTAAATAATGATATCCCTTCTCTGTTTACTGGTATGTTCTAAAAACTATTTTTCTCATTCATTCAACATTCTTTCATAGTCTTCTTGGATATTATATACTGATGATGTACTTGTCAAAAGTACTTTTATTTTTAATAAGCCTATTGTGTATTGGAACAATAATGCTTGTGTGTGTGTGTATGTGTTCATGTCTGTGTGTGTGTGTTCGTGTATAATATCTATGAATGATAGATCTATTATAACTTACATGTCTTTTCCTCAATATTATATTTCAAATCTCATAAGAGGATCATTGCCACTCAATCATACAATTTTCATTTTCTGTATTATATTCCCAACACCATTAGAAGGCTAAAAACGCAGGCTCTTTTTTTTCCTCATAGATTACTGTGTACTTGGTTTGCTTTTATCAAAGATTAAAATATTTAATATTTAAGAACAGATTGGTAAGTGTTTAACCACAATTATATATGAAAATTATTTTGTTTCTTAAATTACATATGTATTAACACATTAAGGCACATTCCTTCAATATAATCCTACAATTTTTCCTACGATCCTTTTAGAGTGATTGGGGTTAGCAAATTAACTAATTATATGAAGATTTGAATCTCTTCTCAGATCCAGGAACAAGGTCATTTCATCTCATATTTTTTCAGAATAGCTGTGGATTTGAAGTCCCCCTGCCTCAGCTGAGCTTATTTTAGTATTTTAATGAAGAAACAAAGCAAACAGGAATTATGCTGCACACAGCAGCAGCCTTAGAAGGATAGTATTATACATTACATTGTTTACTTTAGATGGAATTGTTAGCTGCCAGTCAATCAACTCATTAGTCACAAGAGAACTAGAATATATATTTCCTCTGTTAGAACAAAAGGAAATCCCAACAAGTGTGAAACCTGAAGGCTTGATGACTTTTTATGAATTTGAGTCATATCTCAACCCAACCAGACAGGATCAACTTGTGTATTTTAATTAGAGAAAGAAAAGCTCCTGGAGATATTTCTAGCAAATGGTTTTGCTACCTAAAAAATTACAGAAACACACAACTAAGTGTTCAAGGTAGAGGGTTTAATTTGTTTAAATATTGCTTTTAAATTAATACCCTTGAAACATTAGATAATTTTCTTTTGATTATATAGTAAATTGTTGTCAAAATTATTGTCCAGATTTGTTAATACAAAGAGTGAGCACAAATGACTTTGAATGTTTTAAATTTTTATTCATAAATTCATTGATTTATTTCTATAAATATTTATTATGATGTTATAAATAATATTATAATATAAATATAAATAATATTATAAATATTATAATATAATATAAATAATATATACAAATAATATTATTTATAATAAATATTTATTTTCTATAAATATTTATTAATTATTTTTAATTAATATTTCATAGGTTATTATTAAATAAAATGTTAAATTGAATGCCATTTTAACAGAGGGATGGTCACTGTCCTTAGTATAATTTTTAATTGCCTTCTGTATCCAGAGATATGATTTAAGACTGAGTTACATTCAATTACTCAAAGAGACCACAGTCTGGTCTGATGTAATTAGTTTTGTCCCCAGTAAACAAAGTCTCCTGTAAAACTCAATGCATTACAATGAGTTAGAATTTATTTCCAAACTCTTTCGTGTCCTGGTTGTGTATAACACAATGGTAGTTATCACAATTAAATTTCTCATATCAATTTGAAGTCATTTGTTACTAAGTTCATGTCTTCAATACAGGAATTATGAATTTAGGAATTTATTATTCTTTATGTCTTCATCTTTAGACATATTCCCCGATTTATGATAAGCAACGTGTGTCCAACACAACTAACACATGAGCTTGTGGTGCAACTTAAATGGCATGTGTGCATATCATCAGTATTAAGAGTCAGAACAAACCCTTCAGTTTAAATCAAAATAAATATAATTTATAGATTAGTGCACTAAGCTATGACAGGATAAAGTCAAGTTTCCAGATTAGAAAGTGAGAAAGCTTTGTTTTATTCATTTTTATTGAATCACCATATAATATTTTGTCACAGCATATTACAGGTCTAAAGTTCTCAGAGAACAGATTTTATCATTAAGTACAGATTTCAGATTCATTTCTGAGTCTTCATATCACTTAAATCATAGGATAAATATCATATCTTGAGTGATTTCCTATGTGGATTTTTATTGAAGATATAAGAGGCTGCATGAACAGCACACATCGCCAGTCTGAGAGCACATAAGGAGGAATCCATGGCTCCAATTGTATAGGTAGGGGAGGATGGCCTTGTCAGGCATAGGTGGGAGAGGTGATTCTTGGTCCCATGAAGTCTGGAGTGTGGGGAAATTCGAGGGTGGGGAAGTATGCGTAGGGGGTAGGTGAGGACACAACCTCATAGAAGCAGGAGGAGAGGGGATGAGATGGGGGGGGGTTCCTGGGTAGGTGGGGGAGGGAAATGAGGTAAAGGATAACATCTGAAATATAAATAAAATATCCAATAAAAGATAAGAATATAAAACACTTTTTAAATGTTTAAATATAATGCATAAAATAGGAAACCTATGGAAGGAAACTTGTAGAAAATTTTGGAGGACATTACAATCAAGCCCAGGCTATTTTAGATAAGCCCTGCCCACATAGCACAAGTAGCCAACTAGTGAAATTAAAGAAAGGCCCATCAGAGTGACAAGACAACATAGACAATGGAAAAAAAACATTTTCCAACTCTGCATCTTAGGAGGAACTGATACCCAGATTATACACGTAAGTATAATATAAGCCACACACCAGTCAGAATGGCTAAGATCAAAAACTCAGGTGATAGCAGATGCTGTAAAGAATGTGGAGAAAGAGGAACACTCCTCAATTGTTGGTGGGATTGAAAACTGGTGCAACCACTATGGAAATCAGTCTGGTGGTTCCTCAGAAAATTGGACATAGCATTACCTGAGGACTCAGCTATACCACTCCTGGGCAAATACCCAGAAGATGCTCCAGCATACAACATGGACATATGCTCCACTATGTTCATAGCAGCCTTATTTATAATAGCCAGAAGCTGGAAAGAACCCAAATGTTCTTCAACATCTACATTCACACAATGGAGTATTACTCAGCTATTAAAAATAATGAATTCATGAAATTCTTAGGCAAATGGATGGAACTAGAAAATATCATCCTGAGTGAGGTATCCCAGTCACAAAAGAACACAAATGGTATGTACTCACTGATAAGTGGATATTAGCCCAAAAGGTCTCAATACCCAAGATACAACTCACAGACCACATGAAGCTCATGAAGAATAAAGACCAAAGTGTTGGTGCTTCTGTCCTTCTTAGAAGAAGTAACAAAATACTTATGGGAGTAAATATGGAGAAAAAGTGTGGGACAGAAACTGAAGGAGGAGCCATCTGGAGACCATTCCACCTGAGTATCCATCCCAAGTGCAGTCACCAAAGGTAGACACTGATGTGGATGCCAGGAAGTGCAGGCTGACAGGAGCCTGATATAGCTGTTTCCTTAGAGATCTGCAAGAGCCTGACATTCAGAGGCAGATGCTCACAGTTAACCATTGAACTGATGATCATGGGGTTCCCAATAAAAGAGTTAGAAGACTGAAGGAGCTGAAAGGATTTGTGGATCCATGGGAAAAGCAACAATACTATCCAACCAGAGCTCCCAGGGTCTAAACCACCAGCCTGGGAGCACATAGGAAAAGACCCATGGCTCCAGCTGTATAGGTAGTGGAGGATGGCATTGTCGGGCATAGGTAAGAGAGGAGGTCCTTGGTCCAGTGAAGGCTGTTTGCCCCAGTGTAGGAAAAATTGAGGGCAGGGAGGTGGGAGTAGGTGGGTGAGTAGAGGCACATTCTCATAGAAGCAGGAGGAATGGAGATGGGGTAGGGGGGTTTCTGACTGGGAGGAAAATGGGGAAAAAGTATTGCATCTGAAATGTAAATAAAATATCCAATAAAAAAAGAACACAATAGAAAAATAAATCATCTGTTTTAAACTGACAACTGATCTTGATTGATATTTCTCTAAAGACATGGGGAAAAAGAAAGAGTAACAGGGACAATATGGTCAATACATGGAAGGCTCTTATGCAAATTTCATAATTAAACTCTATTTTGTACTATAATGTATGCTAATAAGGAAGAAAAGGAGAATAAATAGATAAGCGGCATGTGAAAAACTTCAACATCATTAATATTCATAAAAATCATGTAAAAATCAAAATGAGTGAGTAACTTCCTCTGGGAAGAATGACTACTATAAAATGAGCTAATAATATCAAGTGCTCTGGAGGTTGTATGTGCAGGGACGCCACACTCCTAGGATGGAAATACATACTATGATAACCATTAGTGGGATATAAACAGTTAATGATGTTTGGAGATTTCCCTAATTTTATTTCTGTTGCTGTGAAAAAGCATTCTGACTAGAAGCAATTGAGCAAGGAAATGTTTTGTTTTACAATTCAAGGATACACTGCAGCATTTGAATGATGTCAAAGGCAGGAGCTTAAGAGGCTAGTCACGTCACATCCACAGTCAAGAGCAGAGAGAAGGGAACTGATCCTTGATGGCTGATTGCTTTCTGCTCATGCAAACAGCTTCCTTTCCCCTTCTGCAGTTCAGGGCCCAGATTATGAGAAGGTCCCACCCGCATTCATACAGAGGGCGTCAATGAACAGTCACGATCTCTCAGAGACCTGGGCACAGTTAAACTAGATCTGATACTTCTTCATTCAGAATTAATCCCAAATGATTCTTGGCTTTGCCAAGTCAACAGATTAAGCCAACTCAGAGACGAAAAGATTTGGGACATGATTGGGTGTTGATTAGAACTGAAGGGTTTACCCTTATTAGAAGCAGTAACAAAATAGTCATGGGAGAAAATATGGAGACAAAGTATGGGACAGAAACAGAAGAAGGGACCATCCAGAGACTGCTCCACCTAGATATCCTTTCCTTGTGCAGTCACCAAAGGTAGACACTGATGTGGATGCCAGGAAGTACACTCTGACAGGAGCCTGATATAGCTGTATTATTAGAGGTTTTCCAGAGCCTGAAATATACAGAGGCGGAATCTCAGAGCTAACCATTGAACTGATCATGGGGTTCCCAATGGAGGAGTGAGAGAGAAGACTGAAGGATCTGAAAGGGTTTGTGGCCCCATGGGGAGAGCAACAATACCAACCAACCAGAACTCCCAGGGTCTAAACTACCAGCCTGAGAGCATATAGGGAGGGACCCATGGCTCTATATGTAGGGAAGAATGACAGTGTCAGGCATAGGTGGGTGAGGAAGTCCTTGGTCCACTGAAGGCTGGATGCCCCAGTGTGGGGGAAATTGTGGGTGGGGATGTGGGAGTGGGAGCGTAGGTAGGGGCATATCATCATAGAAGCAAGAGGATGGGATAGGGGGTTCCTGGGTGGGGGGAAATGGGGAGGGGGATTACATCTGAAATGTAAATAAAATATTCAATAAAATAAAGATCTGAAGGGTTGAGACCTAGGATCTAGGTGGCATTGTAAAAGTAAAGAGATCACAAGACACACCCATTTATACTCTCATAATCTGCCATATTTTATCTGTGACATTCTATGTAATAGCCTCAGACTGAGCCAAAAATATGAGCAACAATAAACTTGTCTTCTATATAACATAATTTAATATTTTGCTATTAGCTAATAAAATGGACTACAAGATTGTTTTTAATCCAATGTAAAAGTTTTTCGTTATTAAGGAGCTTGTCAAGAAAATAAAAAAAGGCTAGTTACAGAATTTAATTGTAGAATGCTTGCATCACAGTGTAATATACAGGAAGAAAGAGAAGAAAAATGTACAGGATAGGAGAAAAATTGTAATGTAGGTATCTTAAAATTTTTGCACATAAAATATTTAGTATGTCGGAAATTGTATGATTAGCTCATGGAAGCCCAAAGTAAAAGGCTCATATCCCTCAGCACGGACAGCAAGAGAAATAATGCTATGTCCACAATATTTACTGTAGCCTTCCACATTATGCTCTATTTCAAAGCACTATTTGCTTTGAAATTTATGTTTGCAAGTATCATTGTGAAGGGTGCTGTCTCCCTAATTTCTTTCTGAGCTCCATTAATCACTTGTATATAGGAAGGTTACTGATTTCTTTGAGTTAATTTTTTATCCAGCCACTCTGTTGAATGGGTTTATCAGCTGTAGGAGTTCTCTGGTAGAAGTTTTGGGGTCACTTATATATACTATCATATCATCTGTGAATAGTCATACTTTGACTTCTTTCTTTCCAATTTGTATCACCTTAATCTCCTTTAGTTGTCAAATTGCTCTAGCTAGAACTTCAAGTAATATATTAAAGAGCTTTGGGGAAAGTGGACATCCTTGCCTTGTCCTTGATTTAGTGGAAATGCTTTAAGTTTCTCTATGTTTAATATGACATTGGCTATTGGCTTGCTGTATGTTGCCTTTACTGTGTTTAGGTATGACCATTGTATACCTGCATTCTGCAAGTCTTTTAACATTAAGGGGTATTGGATTTTGTCCAACACTTTTTCAGCATCTTGTGAGGTGATCATGTGTTATTTTTTTTCTTTTAGTTTCTTTATATGATGGATTAAGTTGGTGAATTTTTCTATATTGAACCACCCCTGCCTGCATCAGTGGGATGAGGCTTACTTGATCATAATAGATGATGGCATTGATGTTTTCTTGAATTCATTTTATGAGTATTTTATTAAGGATTTTTGCATCAATGTTTATAAAGAAAATTGGCCTGAAATTCTCATCCTTTCTTGAGTCTTTATGTGTTTTAGTCATAATCACCAAGTGATTATGGCCACATAGAATAAGTTTTCCAGGGCTCCTTCTATTTCTACTTTGTGGAATAACCTGAGAAGTTTTGGCATTAGCTCTTCTTTGAAAGTCTGTTAGAATTATACACTAAAAATATCTGGCACAGGACATTTTTGGTTGGGAGACTTTTAATGAATGCTTATATTTTCTTAGGGTTTATAGTACTATCGAGAGAGTTTACCTAATCTTTATTTAGCTTTGGCAGTTGGTATCTGTCTAGAAAAATCATCAATTTCATTTAGATTTTTCCATTTTGTGGAGTACAGGCTTTTGAAGTAAGATATAATGATTCATTGAATTTCCTCAGTGTCCATTGTTATGCCTTCCTTTTTCATTTCTGATTTTGTTAATTTGGATATTGTCTCTCTGCCTTTTAGTTAGTTTGGCTAAGGATCTATCTATCTGTTAATATTCTCAAAGAACTAGTGCTGTATTTCATTGATTCTTTATATAGTTCTTTTTGTTTCTAATCAATTGATTTTAGGCCTGAGGTTGATTACTTCCTACTGTCTCCTACTCTTGTGTGTGTTTGCTTCTTTTTGCTACAGCATTCAGGTGTGCTTTTAAATTGTTAGTATGAGAACAATTTTTTATGAAGGCACTTAGTGCTATAAGCTTTCCTCTTAACACTGCTTTCCTAGTGTCCCATAAGTTTGGATATACTGTACCCTCATTGTCATTGTTTTCTAGAAAGTCTTTAATTTATTTCTTTAGTTCTTCCCTAATCCAACGACCATTAAGCAGTATGTTTGTGTTGTTGTTGAATCCAAACTTTAATCAATGGTGATCTGATCAATAGTCTTCTTATATCTTTAGAAGTTTTCTTTGTGACCACATATATATGGTCGATTTTGGAAAAGTTTCCAAGAAGTGTTAAGAAGATGGTATATTCTTTTATGTTTAGGTAAAATTATATATATATATATATTCCATTTAGATAATAACCTCTGTTAGTTTCATTATTTCTCTGTTTAGTTTCTGTCTTGATGACCTGTCAATTAGTTAGTCGGGTGTTGAGGTCTCCTACCATTTATGTGTGGGTTAAGTTGTGTTATTTACATTTTAGTAATATCTCTTTTATGAATGTGGGTACTTTTGCATTTGGGACATAGGTATTTAGAATTGAGATGTCCTCCTGGTGGATGTTTCCTTTGATAAATATGAAGTGTCCTTCCTTGTCTCTTCTGATTACTTTCAGTTGAACATCTGTTTTTCTAGATATTTGAATGGCTACTCCAGCTTTTTTTCTTGCGTTCATTTGCCTAAAAAAACCTTTTTTTAGCCCTTTATACTGAGATAATGACTATCTTTGTTGCTTAGATGGGTTTCTTGTATGCAGCAGAATGATTGATTTGGTTTACTCATCTATTCTATTAGCATTTATCTTTTTACTTGGGAATTGAGTCCATGGTTGTTGAGAGGTATTAATGACCAATGATTGTTACATCCTGTTATTTGATGTTGATGATAGTTGAGTGTGTAAGTGTGTGTGTGTGTGTGTGTGTGTGTGTGTGTGTGTGTGTGTGTGCATTTCTCTTCTGTTAATTTTAATGGTGTGAAATTATTTCTTGTACTTTCTTGAGGATAGTTAGCCTCATAGAGTTGGAGTTTTCCTTTTAGTATCCTCTGTAGGGCTGGGTTAGTAGAATGGTATTGTTTGAATTTGGTTTTGTCATGAATTTCTTGGTTTCTACATATATAATGATTGAAAGTTTTGCTGAGTATAGTAGTCTGGGCTGGTATCTATGGCCTCTTAGCATCTGCAAGGCATCTATCTGTCCAGGAGCCTCTGGCTTTTAGAGTATCTGTTGAGAAGTCAGGTGTAATTTTGTTAGGTCTGCCTTTATATGTTACTTGGCCTTTTCCCCTGAAGCTTTCAATATTCTGTTCAAGAGTAAGTGTGAACAAACCAAGTCTGGTGACTCACTCCTGCAACTCTAGAACTCAGTCATAACAGGACGATTACTGTGAGCAAACAGCCAGTGTGTTGAGACCTAGACCTGCCATGCCTGGAGATTAAGATCCTATGTCAAACAAACAAATAAAAGCAAAATCAAATCACCCTAATAAGTAAGTTTAGGGAAAATATTATTCAAAGTTGGCAAGATGAGTAGTGAGGTTCAAGATGGCCTCATGTCCTGACAGTGGGTCTGGAAGTAGAGAGGAACAGAAGAAAAGCCAGCACAAAAAAAAAAAATAATCCTGGTCTCACTTCTGTGGAGGAAAGAGTTGAGACTGTGAAGTGAAGGCACACATGTGGATGTTCTATGTGTCCTATTGTGCTTCAGGGTGTTCGTGTGCCTGCTGTCTACTAACTGAACACCAGTTACCAAGGAGAGCAGTTGTGAAAATTAGACACCAAACCCAGGAATTCATTGGAGTGAGGTGAGTCCAAGTAGTAACTTTCTGTGTAGTCATCTTTTCAGAGCCTGTCACACACCACTTCTTTATATTTAATGTAATTAGGTTCAAGGTTCCTCTCTGAAACAGCAGAGACTAAATGAGGTTTCTAATATTGGAACCTGGAGTGTTTTCTTTTTTTTTAATTTTAGTCTTTGCTGCAGTTTTAATGGATTTCTTTTGTTTCTTTCCTTTTCTTTTTCCTTTACTTTTTCTTTCTTGTTTTATACATCTGTCTCTTTTATTTCAGCTTCATGAGCTAGACCAAAATCTATCTATAAAATTTTATTCAAAAGTAAATAAATATTATTATGTGCCACAAGAAAATATGAATCATACTTGCTTTTAACAGATCTCAAATCTCATTTTAAGAGTCTATCATTGTTTTTTGCTCTACTGAGGAAACATCTGTAATTTGACCTACTCATTTTTTTTTCTTCTAGAGGTCATTATCTGGTGGCATGTGGATTCTGTGTATCTTGTCAGTTTTCTGTAAATCTGTGATGACAGAAAGTTAACAGAGCTCACGTATGCACATCTGAATACTCTCATTGAAGATCTACATTAGGAAACAAAAAAGGGTCACATGACAAACTTGGAGAGGTACAATATAATAAGAAGTAAAAAAATGTCTATCTTTACTTATGTCTATTAAGGGTAAATTAATTAAAATGCAATTGAATAATACTGATGATGGCAAGTGAAGTGCAATTGAAACACAAACTATAGCTTTTTGAAAGCAGACTGCCAGGTGCTAAGAGGAACACAGAATGAATCTTCAGGAGTTCATGCTTTTGTATAATCCCAGGTCAGTACATTTTCTTATAATGTGAATGAATCAAAGATATTTCTACTGGATTGTCCTTGTAACTCATATTCTAGATAACCACCGAGTGTCACTTTCTTTTTAGGAAATGCCTCTGGAAGTTTTCCCAAGCTACTTGACATTATGTCTCGAAACACCATATTATGCTGGATTCTCTGTTCTGATTCATGACAGAAATTCCTCTTTCTATGAGTAAAAAATAGCTCACAAGTTTAAAAAAGCATTGTGCTTCAAGGGAGCAGAAACAAGTGCAGCCAGGACAAACAGATAGTATTCTATCCATAGTGAATGAAATCAACCAAGGAACAATGAATTCAATTTATCATGAAAACACAGAAGTTAATTACTGTCCTAATTTTGCCTGATATAGCTCATCTCCTGGCATCTCTTTATGTTCTTAACAGAGTTAGATGAAATTCTATCACTTTTCACCCTTATCTCGTTTAAAATTTTCCTTCATTACACAGCATGCATGTTGTTCATGCCACAAGTATAAACTCAAACAGATTACACAGCTTTTGAAGATACAACCTGATCATTCCAAAGTCGGACAAACAATATTTGCACCCATTTTCTTTAACCTTATATATCTGTGAGCCCCACAAGCCTAGGATCAAAATCTGTGACTGTCTAAGTGCAGGGAGTACCTTCTCCCTCACTTGTGTTCAGAACACCTGATAGTGTCTCTGTGTCTCACGATTCCTGTCACATCCTGAACATCTAGGTTTGGTTTGAAATCTCTTTCTCTTTTTTCTGCTTTGGGATATATTGTTTTTCTCCCACATGCTACCAGGAACAACTTGCTTTTCCCCTGGCTAGAATTTTTCCATAAAATGATTATCCTGGCTCTGCTACTTTTGAAAGTAATGTCAAGAAGAATTCTGGATTGATATTTTTGAGGATGATGGTTGGCCCCATCCCTCAATTTGGTGTCATGCCTATCCACTGTATATGGTCTCTACAGGTTTTCTCTCCCCTTTGTTGGATATTTTGGCTAATGTCCTCCCTGTTGGGTCCCGGGAACCTCTTGGATCCCTGGCATCTGGGACTTTCTAGTGGCTACCCCCATTTCCCCCTCCCCCACTGCTACACACCTACTTGCAGGGACAAAGAGTGGAGAAGAAGCTGAAAAAAGGCCACCCAGAGAGTATCCCACCTAAGGATCCATCCCATCTGCTGACATCAAACCCAGACACTATTGCTGATGCCAAAAATTGCTTACTGACAGGAGCCTGGTATAGCTGTCCTCTGGCAAGAGCAGGACCAATACAGGTGCAGATGTACACAACCAAACATTGGACTAAGCATGAGGACCCAAATGGAGAAGTTAGGGCAAGGACTCACTCATAGTAAGAACAACAATATCAAACAACCAGACACCACAGAGCTCCCAAGGACTAAACCAGCAACCAAAGATTACACAAGAAGTACCCATCTCTCCAGCTGGATATGTAGCAGAGGATTGCCTTATCTGGCATCACTGGGAGAGGAGTCCCTTTATCCTGTGGAGGCTTGATCACCCAGGATAGGGGAATACTAGGGCACTGAGGCAGGAGTGGTTAGGTGGGAGAGCACCATCATAGGGGCAGGGGGAGGAAAGGGGAAAGGAGGCTTGAGGAGGGAAAACTGAGAAGGGGGATAATATTTGAAATGTAAATAAATAAAATAACCAATAAAAAAAATGAAAGAAAGAAAGCAATGTCAAGTGTCACCAAATCAAAAATTACAGCAATAAAACTGATATCACCCAAGCTACATACAATATTTTCAAGTAACAAAACTTCACTGGTAATTGCATCTATGTAAGAAACAAAATTGTTTTCTGTTGACATAAAAGCAAAATACGAATTGAAATATTTACTCAAGAAAATCCTATTTTCTCAGAAAAGACAAATAATAAAATGCATAAATGAACGAAAACAAAATTCACTATGAAGAAAGTGAATGGCAAAAGAGCAGAATTCAGGTTTATCTGAGGAAAGGGCATAAGAACAGACTGACACACTGAGAGAAAAAATATTGATATTTGGCTTGTGTTATTTAAAAGAGAGTTTTTGTAGATCACAGGTCAGAATGTGTAAAGACATGGACCACTCCACTCAGGTATATTAAGTCGTTAGAATGTGGAGGAATACGCAAGGTGCAGCATCAGTAGGAGATTAATTGAGGGGGCCAAAGGGAAAGAGCAGAAGCCAGAGTGTGAAGTAGACTCTGACTTACACTTTCAAGACTTTCTTGTGGGGAAGATCTGAAGTGCCCCCTGTAGGACCCTGGCTAAAAGCTTGCTGGTAAATCTGTGAGAATATTAAGAGGTGAGGCAACCTTCAGATGTTCATTGTTTTGATGACCCTACCCCTAGTCTACACGTGTTGGCTCTGAGCTAACATCCTCTTTTATATTGACCTCTATCTTCTTGTTACAGTGTCCAACCTCTATTTAGATGAATGTAGACTCTGCCCACATGTAATATCCCAAGGTAAGACATCCTTTGTTTCAATGAATACTGACCTCTCTCCATACATACCTGCTTGTGTTCTGTTAAAAAAAAATATTATCCATGGGTAATACATCTACTTTTCAATGACTACTGTCCTTTCTCCACATGCACCAGTCTTTATTCTGTTAACTCCTGTTCTGTCTACACACTCATTATCCTTAAACAAGCCATCCCCTGTTCCAGTGAACACTGACCCCTTCCACATACACTGTCTCTACCTGGTGTAGTTACCTTCTGATATTCATAAGCAAACATCTTTACTCATGCTAATATACTTGGATTGTTCAGCATGTGGCCACAGACTCTTGTTTTAATTAACCAGATGTCAAATAAAACCAGATAGTAAGGTGTAATGTGAATGAACCCAGAGTTTATAATTTGAGAGAATCACAGGAAAGAAGCAACAAGAGAGTTTTATATTTTATATTCATGCTTAACTGGTTCTGTCTTGTTCCATTTGGTCCCTCTGTGGTCAAGAGCTGAGGCCTCCTGAAAGCTTTCAGGGCACACCCGCTTTTCTATAGCTCTTCTTACCAGGCAGTGGAAACATCTCATCTTTAAAAATGCCAAATGAATTGTCCCTTACCATTTTCTTATATTAAACAAAAGACAAAACTGTGCATTGACTAAAATTTCATTATATAATGATATATAAAGATTTATTAGACATTTTTTTCCTAATACTTCTTTGATTTATATTGATTTTAACATTTTACAAACTTTGTTATATATTTTATTTATATTCTATCAAACATTAAAAAGATATCCTTTAATATAAAAGTGTTTTTTTTTTTCATTAATGACGTGAGTTTCTTGGGTGTTCCTCTCATTTAATAGATTCATACTCCTCAAAACAAATGATCATTACTGTTCCACAAAGCATCATCTCTTCTGGTAAAACAGTTCGCTCCTTCTAATAGAATCTAAGTTACACATTCACATGTCCATGTGAAAATGTTATTATCTCTCTTGGTAGAATGACATGCGTATAATATGTATTTTCTACATAAAAATATAAAACTAAAGATTACAATTTTTTAATGTGTGATTTGTTCTTTTCACAATTACTTGGATCCATGATGTCTGTATTTTAACATAATGAAATAGTCCCTTTTCTACAGAGTAATTCTGTGTCCTTGAAAGGTACTTTTATCAACATAGCTTTATTAGTTTTTTTCTATGATTTATATAAATAAGCATAATTTTTCAGGTCTGCCTTAGTCATGCAGCATTAAGCTTTCAAGTTGTCTGAAATTCACTAATTTATCAGTTTCTTTGATGAAAATTTGCCATCCACTTTAGAAATTTACTGCTGTTATTAATTAATCTCCTGCTGAGGGATGCCTTTGCTATGTGGAAACTGTTATGAATAAAGTATCAACATCTGTGTGTAACAGTTACTCTGAGTATATAGTTACATCCTCAGCAGCATATGACTGAGTTATAGCATAGATAACTTCACAGTGCGACTTTCTAGAAATGACATCATTCTCCTACTGGGCTGTGAAAACATCTTTGGATGGCACATAAATGCAGGAGTCTCTCCGTTCCAGTAAAACATTTTTTATAAGGAAAATAGCGTTCAAACTTAGGCAGCTTGTTCAGGTGAATCACCACTTCCCTACAACATCTCTAACTTTGGAAGTCGTCTCTTTCTTTCTTTATTTTAGCCAAGTAAATAGACACTTTGTTTTGCTGTGACAACTGATAACATTGATTATAAAATCATTGTGGTTAATAGCCAATCACATACATTCTATCTTCAGTATCAGTTCAAGCTTGTTTTCAATTCTTATTGCGTTGTTTACTTATTAGATAAATTAGGAAAAAATTGACAAAGTTTTGTATGAGTGCACATGTGAAGGTTTTCTTCAATTTCTATCTTTTTATTTAATTACTTTTATTTTTTTACAGTCCAGTCATTAACCCCCTCGGGTCTGCCCTCCCACAATTCCTCATCTCATTCCTCTTACTCCCATGTGGTGAGGATGTCTCCACCCCTGCCAGGCCTCCCCACTCCTTGAGCCTCAAATCTCTCTAGGGTTAGGCACATCTTCTCTCACTGAAGCCAAATCAGGTAGTCATTTGCTGTATTTGTGTTGGGGGTTGGGGACTCCAACAAGCCAGTGTATGCTGCCTGGTTGGTGGCTCAGCATCTGAGAGATCTCAGGAGTCTGAGTAAATTGAGACTGCTGGTTTTCCTATGGGATTGTTTTCCTCCTCAGCTTCTTCCAGCCTTTCCCTATTTCAACCACAGGGGTCCCCGACTTCAGTCCATTAGTTAGGTGTAAGTATCTCCAACTGTCTAAGTTAGGTGCTTGTTGGACATCTCGGAGGAGAGCCATGCTAGGCTCCTGTCTATAAGCACACCATAGCATCAGTAATAGTGTTAATCCTTGGAGCCTCCCATTGAGATGAATCTCAAGTTGGCCAATCACTGGACCTCCTTTCCCTCAGTGTCTTCTCCATTTTTAACCTTGCAGTTCTTTTAAACAGGAATAATTCTAAGTCAGAGTTTTTACTGTGGGATGGCAACTCCATCCCTCCACTTGAGGCTCTATCTTTCTACTGGAGGTGGACTCTACAAGTTCCCTCTCCCCACTGTTGGGGATTTCATCTAAGGTCCTTCCCTTTGAGTCCTGAGAGTCTCTCACCTCCCAGGTCTCTGGTACATTCTAGAGGGTCCCCCCCACTTCCACACCATCCCACCCCCAAGGTTGCATATCTCCATTCATTCTGCTGGTCCTTGGGGCTTCTCTCCTGTCTTCCCCCTCCGATACATGATCATGTTCCCATTTCACCTCCCCTCCTCTCTCTTACCCAGTCCCTCCCTCCCTCTGCCTCCAGTGATTGTCTTCTTCTCCCTCCCAATTAGGATTACTTGGGCCCTTCAGCTTGTTAACCTTCTTGAGTTCCATGGATTGTATCTTGAATGTTCTGTACTTATTTGGCTAATATCTATTTTTATTTCCTTAGTAGTAGACCTTCATTAAAATGAATTAGTATTTTTTGGAATTATAATCTAATTACATAATTTTTGTCTTCCCTGTCATCCCCCCACCTTACTTCCATTTTTAAAACAAATTATCTTATACCTTCCCCTGTCTGTATGTTGAATCCATGCATAGTAGTTTCTTGAGAGACTCTACAATTAGTTTTCTAAAATTTTATAGGTGTGCTCTTAATGCAGACCCACATTAATATTCAGTATCAGTTAAAGTGGACCTCCATCGTCTATTTTAATTTGGAGGCCAATAAAGTCTTTTTGTCTAATGTGTGATAACTGGGCACTTTTGAAAATGCCAAATTCAAAACATTCCTACTTGTTCTCAAGATGTTGATATGGTTTTAAAAACAGTTGGATTTTTTTTTTAATATTTTATCTTAGTTTACCAATAGCAATACATAGGGAATGATAAAAACCAAAACTACAACAGAAGTATCCAGTCTCTAGAGCCATCTTTGTGGCTGTAAGGATTTATGAATTTAATAATAAATTAATATTATCTAAAACATTGATGTGTTCCTGCTCATTAAATCACAAAACTTATAAAAAGACATGATCTCTTGGTTCAGCATGTAAAATGATTTTCATTTTATAGGGAAATTTAAAAATATAACTCACTGATTTGGAGTTTTTCATGGAAAACTTTATAAAACAGAGGGATTAATCATTTTCATGAGCTTCTGAGATGAGCAAACACAGTGAAAACATATGTGTCAGTTTCTTTTCTCTCATCAGGTAAATAAACAGCTATTACAAAGAATCTAAGATCCTTCATGACTCACTAGAACAGACTTGCTAAAACATTTAAGCCCTTCAGTTTGACACTAACTACCAGCAGAACCAGCACTTCCCTGTACTTTCTCTGCTTGGCCTCTAACTTAGTTATTTCCTAGTTGCAGTGATGAAATCCACCGACACAACAGTTTAATGCAGAAGGGTTTGTCTTGGCTCACTGCTACAGGACACTGCAATGCATGATGGCAGGACAGTCGTGGCAATAGGTACTGGATGGAGGTAGCTCTGACATTGCATCCAAAGTCAGTGAGCAAAGAAAGGACTGCTGGGGTCACTTCACTTTCTCCTTTCAATCAATTCAGGGCCTTGGCCCCATGGGAAGGTGCTACACACTTTGGGTGGAATTCTCACTTCAGACATCCTAATTTAGATTATCCTTCCCAGAAATGTTTCAGTGATTTTATCTCCTGCCATGTTGACCTTATTAACAGTAACAATCTCCTTATACTCTCTGATTACAATCAGTCAGTGGCAGAGGCTGACAACAGTGAAGAACGTTCATGTTGACAATTCTAGGAATGATTCCCGGTTATTGAGATAAATACTTGCCCTTAAATTAATGTCTCTAATTTCCAGTTGAGGTAATTACATTCCCAATGTACATAAAGGTGGCGAGCATAGCTGGGCAGTGGTGGCGCATGCCTTTAATCCCAGCACTTGGGAGGCAGAGGCAGGTGGATTTCTGAGTTCAAGGCCAGCCTGGTCTATAGAGTGAGTTCCAGGACAGCCAGAACTACACAGAGAAACCCTGTCTCAAAAAACAAAACAAAACAAAACAAAACAAAAAACAAAAAACAAAAACAAACAAACAAACAAACAAAAAAAACAAAAAAAAGGGTGACGAGCATATTTGTGCTATTACTGTGTCCATAGATAAAATTACCCTAAATTTACAATAGGTTACTTTCAATGCACAGGTAATATATTTATCCTTTTAAAGAATTGTGTATTTCCCAGTGATGATGGTATTCGCCTTCAATCTCACTACTTGAGAGGCAGTGTGCGTGTGTGTGTGTGTGTGTGTGTGTGTGTGTGTGTGTGTGTGTGTGTAAGAGAGAGAGAGAGAGTTGAATGGGTTGGAGATGTATGTGGATGCTTAAGGAAATTTATTTTTTTTTTTTGGCATTCACAAGGCCATGCATTTTTAATACATATCTCTGGAAAAAAACATACAAACATAAACTCTAACACTTGCTGTGAACCAGACAGTATTGTTCTATCCAACACAAATGAATAATCTAGACAAAAAAAATGGAAGAAAGAAAAACAGGTGAAGAGCCATATCTATTAACCTTCATATATCATACCAAGAATGATAACAATAATGGTAGAAGACAATTAGAAATACAAGAAGCATACTAGAGACATATTTGCATTGTTTTTTGCCAGACATAAACGAGCTTGCTATGTGAGTGTTCTATTAGAGGCAAAGTGATGTAGGTTATTTCTACAAATTTAAGAGTATGGAGATAAGAACATGTTTGAAGGCCAGATTATATGTGGAGACACTTGTTCCACAATGACCACATTAATTACACATGACCACCCATTCATCCCTCATATAGGTTATACACAACTGAAATTTCACTTGCCTCATACTGTGACTTTGTGCTACTTAGCACTTACTCTGCTTTGTTGTCTTGGCAACTGCACACATAACTACTGAACCTTGAAAACAAACTTCTAACAACAATATTTCATTTTAATATTGTTATTGTTATTAATATTATTAATTATTGTTATTAATATTTAATATTGTTAATATTTCATTAAAATACTGTTAATAGTGAGAGGCTCTGTTCAACTAATTATTCATAATAAATGTGGAAAATTGTATTTAAATTATGAAAAGTCATGTTATAACTGAAGACACATTTTGCTGGATGGTTTGGGGAATTTAAAGCTAATGATATCCAGGTGATTTTGTTTGTTTCTATGACCAATTGCTCTTTTGATAACTAAAGTAAAGATTAGTATTGAGGCTTCTAATGCTGGAGATAAATGATGTAGTTTGTTTACAGTATGACTGAGGCTGCCAGCAGTACCTGATCCCAGCACTTCTAAGTGTCCAGCATGTGACTTTTCAGAATATTAATGTGAACAGAAACCCATAAGAAATCTCATACCAGACAACTGACCTTGAAAGTTCTTTACCCAGAATGAATAAATATTCCATTCAGCAATTCTTAATTATAACATCATGAAAATTCTTTAAGAATGCCAGCTCAAAGGCATATTTAAGATATAATATATATATATATATGATAATTATTGCATAGTTATATAATTATATATGTGTGTATAAAATATATACATATATACACACATGTATGTTTTTCTATGTGTATTTATATAAATTGTAGGACACACAAGTATACACATATACACTCACAGACACACACAGAGGAAATGCTATAATTTATGATAATCAAAGAAATAATCTCAGAAAGCAAACATTGAATTTTAGGGTATCATATATGAACCTCTAGGTCTGAAAGATTTGAAAATAATTAGCCTTGACATTTTTCAAGCATCATTTAACACCATAATGCTATCAGGAATTTAGGTTTACCCACATAGTGCTTTTTCATACTGTGGAAATAATGAGCATTTTAGATTTTGAGAGACTTCATTTCATAGCCCAGTAAGACACCACTAAATGACAGATAGTTTTAAATTACATAATCGGCTCAACTCAAGGGCATTTTACAGGAGAAAAATATTATATTTAAGGAATCTGGCACAAAATAGATGTAAGCCAGTTCCCAGATCTTAGTTTAATAAAAGATAAGAAATATTAAGGAAGATCAAATTGAAAGAAGATGTTTTCAGAAGTTATATGTTTTTCTCTGAATAAAAATGAATATTCATCAGTGAGTTCTTTCCTGTGTTATAGGATGTTGAGTAATCTAATCTCTTTTAAATTATATATTTAGCAAAAGTAACTTGGTTATTACCTTATATTAAGTAAGTTGACTTTCACATGACTTTCTGTCTACTCTCAGAAATGTTAGCACTGTATGGTATTGATTTCCTTCACCATAGGATATATTTTTATTAAATTAATAATACTAAATGAAATAAATCTCTCAGATTTGAAAAGTCTAGAATGCACGAACTATTGAAAATCCTTGATGCACAAAGAATAATACAGAATTTAAAGGTCACAAAGTCATTCCTTCATACCAATATATTTTTAAAAGAAAAAAACATTATTTGTTTCTGTTGAAATGGTAGCATAAATTGTTTTCACACGTGTCTTTCATTGCTGGTTGATAATTCTTCAGGGAACTTAGTAACCACACGAATCACTGAGGTAAAAATGACTGTTATATTTATGACTGGTATGTGACTGTGAGAATTTTTAAAAACTAATTATATCTCACTTTTATCATCTTCAAAATGAGTGTGATCATAAAACACATCTCATAATTGTTTTTAAGAGTAAACGTGATAAAAATTAAATTTTGGCTAATATTTATAAAGTATTTAACTGTTAATTATTACACATCATTTCTTCATATTCTAAAGGTTCAGAAGCAGATGTCTACTGCTCTAAAATATGATGAGCAGAATGATCATCAACTGAAAGGGAGTGAAGGTTTTTGAGTATTTACTCCCAGCTAGAACTTCTTATCACATATGGGCCCCTAGAAATCTATTTGCCTGTTCCAAATAGAGAAGCTCAGAATAGAAACAGCCCTAATGGGTCTTCTTAAACTTTAGATAATGGGGTAATGTGTCTTTATTAGACAGCACCTTAATTAATTGTCACTTGAAATTAACATTTCATATTATCTGAATGTTAGATTTGAAGAGAAAAAAGTAACAGTAAAAAAGACTTATATAGCATCAAATTTTTAGCACCCTTCAGTTGCAAATTTTATCACATTGGTCCAAGCTTCCTCCTAGAATTTAGTAGTCATACTTACTTATGTCTTTATGATTGGTTTCTTTCATTTTAATAAAACAAGATATCAGAAGAATTATCTCTAAATTTTCATACAGTTGAGCATATAGACTTTGGTCTATATGTTTTGGTGTTTTCAGTGGATCAAGTATGTTCTGTATTGCTTCTATATTGTCAGCCCTAAGTAAGTGTGTGTGTGTGTGTGTGTGTGTGTGTGTGTGTGTGTGTGTGTTTTATAGGCTTGCATTGAGTTACACTCAGCTCTTTTGTAGATTCTACAGTTCTCTTTGCCTGAGTGAAGAGCAGAAGATAAACTTTCCCATCCTAAACTGTCACAGCATATTCTGTGTGCCAAAAATCATATTTCAAAAGATATCCTATATCCACCTCTGCCTTCTATTCTCAGAGTCTATAAATAAATATATTTTAAACTATTGACACTTGTCCTCTGTGTTGGCAGAAAGGAGGGAAATAAAATTATCCAGTTTTATTGAATGTTGGATGGTGTAGAGGCATCAAGAGGAAATAAGTGCAAGCATTTCAGGACTTTTCAGGACTTTCCTGTAGAGATTGCAACAGCAAATTTGCTCCTCAGGGGATGATTCACTGGAATTAAGTGTTGTCTGGAAAGTTCATACTAGAACTTGCCCAGCCTCCTTGTTGAGACAACCTTCCTTCTTCCGTAGATAGAACTATCATGTCTCTCTAACCAGTGCTTTTGGAGGACTGAAAAGAAGTCTGTTTTCAAAGATATAAATAACTTTATTCACATTTCTTTAACAATCGAGAATAACATCTTCATCTTCAATCATTAGTTGCCCTTAAAACTGAAAGACATTTAGCTATAAAATGTAATTTGCTCACAGTTTCTAGAGATTAGAAATAAAATCATTAGAGATTCAAGTTCACCCCCCAAAATAAAAGACCAAAAGAGGCAAAAGGAAAAATCTAAGGAATAGTGAAGTTATTTACCCATTATGTTATATTCCTGAAAGCTGTTCATAGAAGCTTTAATCCAGAAGATGATCCCAGCAATATTTTATCTCTAAAAGGATGATTGAGGCCAAGAGGGTCATGATGGTAGAAGGTAATCCATGAATATAATGTCCAGAAAAAGCAGAAAAGGAAGAAAAGGAATGCAGAAAGAGTGAAGGACAGAGCCTTAGAGGTCAAGAAGATTTGTCATATTAATTTTATAATTACAGATACATGGCCACTTCAGAATGTTTTATAAATATGTTTTTTTCCTAATATACTTCATTTGTTCATTTTAATGTATTTGAGACTCTTAAACTTTAGTAACTTCAATTACTGAGAATCAATATGTGGAATAAAAATAGTTTTCCATGAAACAAATTTTTAAAAAGTATTGGATTGTCACTGATTTTGAGCCACTGTCTCCCCTCCTCCACTTCTGTTCCAGTGAAAAGTACTTTAAAAAGAAGGAAGAAAGGAAAAGAAAAACCAACCAAACAAAAAAACACTGAAGATATTTTTTTTTCTAAATGTCCACCAACAATGTTATTTCTTTTCCTTTTGTATGTATCACGGGCAGCCTGAGTGTGACATTTATAGCAGTCAGACCCTTTCAGCATGGATAGATTTTGTTCTGAATTGTACTTTTCACAGAACCAATGAGCAGTGAGACTATCTGTAGAAATAATGGCCATTTTTTTCTTCTCTACTATCCATTGATGGTGCTAAGTTCTTATCAAAGTTTATCCTGAAGGAAATAAGAGAAATAATCAAATACTACTAGTAAGAAAGTTTAGATTCATAAGTGTAAAGAGAAATTTCAGAGATTGTGTTCTCAAAATGGGCAGATTTCACAGGCCTAGGCAGTACTTAAACATTTCTCAACTTTCTCAAGCCTTGACTTTACTAAGAAAACAATTAACACTCAAACACAACCCCTGCATGCACACACCAATGATGGGGGAATGAAAGAGCTACATTTGGTAAATAATGATTAATAATACTTTTCAAAGCCTGAGAACTTAGGAGAGTTTAAAACATAATATTCATGTGTAGCATCAAGTGAAACTGACTATTAGCTTTTGATCTTGACTGTATTCTTGACACCTGATCAATATTCTTTGAAATACTCTGAGGAACCTGACTAATTGGACACAGAATTCCTTAAAGTGTTTTTATGACCACAATTTTAATGTTATTAGTATTGCCAGGAGTGGGGTCAGAAATTGATGTGCTTCATATAACTTCAAAGGTAATTTGATATCCCAGCAACATTTTTAAATTTCGGTTATTTTTAAGTGCTGTGGCATCTATGCTCTCAAAAACTCAGAGTCATATTGTGTGACTTGATGAGGATATTTATGTCTATAAAATAAATATAATTCACTATATTCATAATTCATAGAAATTCATAAAAAGACTCTAAAATGTGAGATAGTTTAGAAATAATTTGCCAGACTTATTTAGCTAATATTTTGGGGGGGTTCTACATATGAGTGGCATAGATAAAAAGGAAGACTAAAGCAATACTTACATCTGTACATTTATCTATATATCCATAGGTAGATAGATAGATAGATAGATAGATAGATAGATAGATAGATGATAGATACTTAGCTATATAGAGATTGATAGAGAGATTCAATATACATAGATAAATGACACATAGATAATGGATAGATGTCATTCAATGTAAATGAATGAAATGGAAACTTGGCATAATATAAAAGTCAGATTTCCTATTTCATATAGGAATCAAAGGGTGTATCTCAAATTTTATTCTTTCTTAGATTTTAAACTACAGTAATTTTACTTTTCAAATCCAACACTTGAAAGTAGGTACTTAAATATAAAACACAATATTGACCTGTATTTTTGACTTACAAATTGCAATATCAGAAGTATTTTTGAGATCTACAGTAGGAGAAAGTACTTGCAAGACACATGTCATATAAAGACTGATATCTGAAGTGTAATGAGTACAATGAAATATGTTCCACATCTCTAATCTTCAAGGAGATGCAAACCCAAACTGTATGAGGCACCGCTGTTGGCATGGATTTTACTAAAATAAAAAATAACAAATATTGTAAGGATTTAGATGAAGCCTCTATATTGTTTGGGAATGAAAATTGGCACAGTTATAACTGAAAATGATCCATAAGTTCCACACACAATCAAACCTCCATGAATAGTTACCATCTAATATGGGACCTACTTCTGTGTTCACATCCCAAGCAGTGAGATGAGGACCTTTAGCAGCCCATTGCACCCATGGTCATTTCCACTGTTACAGGAGACACGTGAAGTTCATAAATCTACATATGATTGAAGACAAGAAAGTTCACATACATAAGGTAATCAGAAAGGGTAAAGGGAAAATCAGAAAATAATAAAGAAAATGCAATAAAATACACCAACATTTCTCAGCTCTAACATAAAACATGCCTTGTATATTGGGATATCCCATAGCTCTAAACAAAACTTCAGTCAGAAAATGGATGGAAATGCACGGATTCAGACTATATAATATTAAGTGAGATGACACAATCCCAGTAGAATAAAAGCACATGGTTTCTCTCACATGCAAACATGGTCCACAATATATATTCTTTTGTGAATGAATATACATGTGGGTAAGTATAATATAGAATCATCTAAATTTTAGATGACAATCAAAGACTGAACACAGGTGACGCTGTGACTTATGAAAGAGTATGTAAAGTTTAATTTTTTTCTAGTTCTAACCCTGTCATGGATTTTTTTTTACTTATGGTAGATTATAAGTACAGGAAAATATATTCAATAGTGACAGTTTAAAATCCATTTTGAAGTTTCATAGCTACTATTCCTAATGGATCCTTTAAGTGCATAGAAGTTCATTGAGTTGTATAGTCTCTGGGTCTGGTTAATTCTATTTAAATTATATATGTACAGTTTTACAATGCTTTAAAAATAAAGTTTAAAAAACCTGAAGAAGTGGGCAGCAGTGAAGAAGTAATCAATCATCTGATTGATCACATTTAGACTAAAATGCCTTCAGATTTTTTTAATTTGTCTGCTTTTGCATCACTGATGTCCAAACTTCAGACACACTAACAAGGTACTCTGCTACTGATCTTCAGCCTGGTTGTTAGAACTGATCTTAACATTATCTTTGGAGAGCAAAGAAGGGGTACTTGGAAAAGGATGCCAGACACGAACAGAGTATAGCTGATCTCGGAGCTGAAGTCATGAGTAGCCCAATATTCTGAGAAAGTTTACCAATCCGGGAATAACTGCTATCTGATCAAAGGTTCCCAGCTGAAATAGCCAGATGCAAAATCAAGGTTGCTGGCTAGGAAGGTAGCTCTGTAGAAGAGCGCTTGTAGACTATGCGTAGTACCCCATGGTATGCAACTCATTCCAGCTAGAAACATCGCCACATTTTAGCAATGATGCCTTAGGTTGTTTGCTTGGCTTCTATCCACTTCATTTCTGTACATGATTTTGTGTTGTTTTTGTTTGTCTGTTTATAATTTGAGTATAATTCTAGAGACCCCATAGCTACAGAAACGATGATTCACATTCTACCTTTCTTTAATACAAGACAGCTTATTTGGGGTGGCTCTAACTCAACTATTAAGCATGCCCACAACTGTGATCACTATGACTTACTTCCAAAAGAGAGCTTGGGATGACTGCCTTATGTTTTTTTTAAGTTTTTGTTTTTTATTTTCATAGCTGAGATTCAAGCTCTTTATCAAATATATTTATTTTTCATGAGCATTTTCTCCCAGTCTATGGTTTACTATTTTAATTTTGTAAGAACTTCTTTTTTTATTGGATATTTTATTTACATTTCAGATGTCATTCCCTTTCCCGATTTCCTCTCCCTAGAAAGCCCCTATCCCATGCCCCCTTTTCCTTTTTGCTTTTATACAATTTTTTAAATGTTAATCAAAGGCTTTGTAAGTTTGGTAATGCTCAATCAGAAGTGTAACTCAATACCCAACCTAGATATATAAACTATCTTTGACTGGTGGAGACACGTGAACATCTGCCTCCAAGTCCCCCTCCCTTCTCTCTCTTTCTCTCTCTCATCATCTAGTTTCTCCTCTCCTTCTTCTTCTCTTCTCCTTACTCCTTCTCTTCCTCTTGGTGCTCCTTCCACCTTAGCTTCTCCTACATATCACTCTTCCTGTCAAAATAAAACTTTTCTCTCAAAATACAATTAGATCATAATTATGCCAATTTGTACTAGTGAGGTACAAGATAGTCCTAATACCCAGTCCATCATTTTGTTGACTAACCAGAACCTCTGTCATCTCTCCTAACTAAAACACTTAGTTCTGAAACTGGATTTTTTTTTTTTTTTTTTTTTTTTTGGTTTT
>JANHMN010000003.1:47895406-47908281 GCA_030674055.1 Rhabdomys pumilio | reverse complement strand
ACACACACACACACACACACACACACACACACACACACACACACACATATTTTCATGTGCCCATGGAGTCCAGAAGAGGGTGTCATATCTCTTGAAGCTGAAGGTACGGGCAGTTATGTGTTGCCTGGCATGAGTGCTGTGAAAGCAATGAGAGCTTTCAACTGCTGAGCCATTTCTCCACGTTTTATATATTATCTTGTTATATTTTGAAAGGATTTAAGCTGTAAGAAAAATCGTCTCCTTTGCACTCACCTCTCCTGCTATTTTTTCTTCCCTCCACTACAGCCATTGTTTACTTGTTGTCATTTCTTCCTCTGGTGTGTTGTTCTAGTGAAAGTATTATAGAAACAGTAATGCTAGACACAATTAAATCACACACTGTCAGCCAGGCTTTCCCTAGTTGGAATAAGTCTCTCACATGCGTGAAGAACGTACAAATGGTGAAAAGAAAACCTCTCAGAGCCCAGAGTCAAAATCCACATGAGTCTGGCACAGTCCTTTTACTAGGAAATCTAATGTACTCAGTACCAGTGAGTCCAGGCTAATTGAGAGAACCAGAAATGTTAGCTTTAAAAGAGAAACTCACCAGCTCTAATGAGACATCAAACAGACATTTATGGAGACAAAATTTCTTTGTCTTAAGTATTTAAGAATCAAAATGCATAATTACAAAATTAGTAATAGCTCATATACAGTCATTCCTTTGAGTCAGGAAATCATTTCACTGTGCTTTAGAAACATCATTACATTTTCTAAGCAAATGCTAAATTCTCAGTGAAGGAACCATTTCCACTCTTATAGAAACAACACAGTCAGAAAGTTCAGTCTTCTGCTTGCAGCATTGAAGTAAGCCCTCCATCTGCTTCTTCTCTGGAGTCTCCTGTTCAGGTAGATGGAGCTCTCAGCCTCACAATTATCTCTCTATGCCTTTTCAGAGACTTGGTTCTCCCATGTGTTTGATAGATTTTGGTGACGAATGGCTCCACCGTGTGAAATAAGTTTGAAATGCAGATATGTGCTCCAGTGCGCAGAGGGGAATCTTTCTGTTTTGTCTGAGTTTTCTTCCTGATTTAATTTATTGCCAAAATGGAAAGTGTCAGAACAGAATGAGGGATTGTAGATTAGGTAATGGATACATTGAATACAAAGGCAAAGAGAGTTGTAATGATTCATTAAGACCATATTTATCTTCATTCAAGTCAATGCAGAAGAAATGGTCTTTCCAATTTCTAAAAACCTCTTTCTCTTGATAATGAACTAAAAATATGTGGCCATCATAGTATCTACATTAAAGAATGATTTGTATACTTTAATAAGTATCATTTTATAAATGAATTGTCTTTAATATGAATGTAAGCAGTGAATTAATCTAGTGGTTATATTTTGTGGCCTGTAACTGCTCAGCTATTGAGGTGTAGCTTGAAATAAATCTTGGTCCCCAATAACCACAGAGAGAAACCAAGATTTATTTCAAGCTACACCTCAGTAGCTGAGCAGTTGTGGTATCTATCATATCCTCCTATGCTAATCTGCCCACCTTCTACTCTGTCCCATTCTACTTGCATTTATTATGGTTCTGGCTCTTTGGGATTCAGGTGTATTTCCAGTATATCTCTCTAGACACCTAATGGCTCCAATTCCTCCATCCTGCTGTCTGATCTGAAACACATTCTCCTCTCTCTCTCTCTCTCTCTCTCTCTCTCTCTCTCTCTCTCTCTCTCTTCCTCTGTGTGTGTGTGTCTCTGTCTCTGTCTCCCTCTCTCTCCTTCTCTCTCTCTCTTTCCCTCCTCTTCCTCCTTCTCCTCCTCCTTCTCCTGGCTGTCAGATTGTCAGGAGCCATCATAGGACAAGCTAATAACTAGCAGGTGATCTTCCTGAGATGGTCTGGATCAGATTGTAATTTGCAACAGATTTGTCCCATAGGCAAAACCCAAGAGAAATTCATTTTAGAAAAGATTCCTGCTATTAATATGCTTTTGGTGTTATTATTAAACATATATAAGAATCACTAGGTATTAGCCCACCCTTTTAAGAAGATCTTTGCAGATGTACAAAGATTACTTGTAGTGATGTTATACAGACAAATAGATGACTTCTTAATTCTTAATGATGATCCTATAAGAATTCATATCATTATATCAGTAATTATTAAGCTATTTTATAATGGTACTGCTTTTATCTCTTCTGATAGTAAAAACTGTAATGAGAACTCTGTCAGTCTCCCATGTGTCACCAGTTAATTGCTTCTAGATTGTAACCAGACTTTCTACTACTCAGAGTACATTTCAAGAGGTTGTAAAACTGTTAACCAAAGGTCACATAAAGGTGCTGGAACAGAAGATAAAATATTAAATGGGTTTATCTGTATGAAACTTCACTAATAACTTAGTTATGGTTTTCAACTTTCAGGAACCTGTGGATCTGTGACAGGTGATGGATGTTTAGGCAAATAATTACTCCTAATGGATATGCTTGTAAACTTCTATTTCAATTTATGATTTGATTTTATGTATGAACGTGTGATGAACTTTTTAACATGTGATCATATATTCTGAAAGATATCTTAAGTGTGACGACAAAAGAGAAGAGTCAGGAACTGAGATAAGGAGAACTTTTTTGGACAGAATACTTTTTAGAAACAGAGGAGAAGCAATAAGGATTTGTCCTTTTCCTGCTTAGGATATTTTCACTTTCCCCTTTTCTTAGATAGCTTTCATAGGAAAATCATTACAACTTAGAAATAAATACTATAATATTTTTTTCAAAGTCTCATTTTTTATGACTTCTACTAGCAGGCTGAAAGTTAGAGCAGTGCAGTTCCTGCTGGGATAAAACAAAAGCCACATTACTGAACTGCCCCCAACCTGTAGTCAGGCTACAGGTGTCAATCTACTAAACCAGCAGCTTTTTACCCTTTTTAGAGGTTATCATTGGCGTTTTAGTATAGTTACAGTGCTAGAATGTCTGGAGATCATCAGTCTTTAAAGCCACACCAGAGTCCTACTCTTTGCCAGGTCTCTACCTTCTCCAGGCCAGGAGGCTCCAGGCATCACATGCCCTAATACTTCTCCATTGCATTATCAGTATTTGTCTACAAAGCAGAGAATAAATGGTAAGAATTGTTTATACAAACTTAGAACAGGGAATTCTTGGTATAAGCATTACAATGCTGTGTCAGGATCAAAACGGTAGGTATATGAGCGCAGAAATATCAGCATTTGTATAACAGAAGGGTAAATTTACTTAGTGTACAAAAACATTATGCCTACACCATTGGTTTCTGAAGACAACTGAACTTAAAATCTTTTTAAATTCTTAGGTTTATTTTGAAATGATCCATAAAATGATTTTCTAACACAGAATTTAAAATTTTTAGTATGATAGCTATTTCTGATTATTAATATTGACTGTCAACTTGAAATAACCTAGAATCAGCTAGAAGATAAGCCACTGGGGAAGTCTATAAAGGAAATTCTAGATTAGCTTAATTGAAGTGAGAAGCTCTACCTTCAACATTTCATAGGCTGAGATTTTGACTAAACAAACAGATGAAAGGAAGCAGAGGACCAGAATTTTTCTCTCTCTGCTTCCTGACTGTGGGTGCCATGTGACCAGTTGACCTGTCTGCCCTGCTGACTTCTCTCCTCCATGATCGATTATACCCTCAAACTATGAGCAGACAAACAAACCTTTCTTTCTTAAATTGCATTTGTCATGCACTTTTTTTTATATCAATAAGGAAAGTAATTCTGTCATTTGACATTAACCAACAATGAATGCCCTAACTGTTATTTAGGCAATATAACAGAAATATGATTATTGACTAAATTTTTCCTTTGAAATGAGAATAATGAAAATTGCAACATGCTTGACTCTTAAAGTATGAGTATAATGAATTGTTTTAAAAAATCTGCCACTGAATTTTTCTGGGTTTTTTTTTCAGCTTGGAAAAAAACCACTATGCTGGCATTGCCCTTGCAAGGCAGATTAATTTTCAGAGCAGCTGTGCAGAACAGATCTCTTCTGATAAGCATGTAGCTGCAGGCTGATTTTAAACTCAGGGGTAATGCTATAACTAGAGATACAAACTTCAGTTAATAGAAATGTCAACAAGCAATGGAGTCTTCATATGTGTCTGAAATTAGAAAGGCAGTTGGCCCACAGTTCTGTCTAATCTGTTTTGTGAATGAGCTCTGAGGAATGTTCTTCCTATTGGAATCCAAAGGCTAAATCTCAGACCAGTGATGGTGCAAAGTTCAACGTGATATGATGTGAGAGGATGGGAGCCTGTCCAGGAGTCATTATTTGAACATATGGTGACAGATACATAGAGACTGAGAGACTAAAATAAGAAATAGCAAACATGTGAGAGAGAAACAACCAATCATGGCTGTGCATGGTTTAATCCTGAAGATGCACAAATGTCTAAAGATGAAGGAAGCCAGTGGGTGCTGACTGGGAGCAGTTGGAGAAGGCATTTAGTATCCCTTTTCTATTGTGTTCTCTTCCATAATCTCATGGTGTCCATCTTCAAGGGAATGGAGCCTCTGAGGCCAGCATCTAAGACATCAAGACCTTTCCATTGACTCATAACATCAATGTGTAATTATGGCTTTCTCCCTTTAATCACTTGGCTTGCATTGCTATCATTAGCTTTGACACGTGGTCTCACTATCCCACCAGGATAGTCTCAAACTTGGTCTAATCCACCAGCTTCTATCTTCTGAGAGCTGGGGTAAAAATCAGGCCCCACCATGAATGATTTTTGCTCTTCGTCGTCTTTGTTTTCCACGTTTGATTTTCAGGTGTAACAATAGGAAATCTGATTTCAAACAAAAAAGGATAATATCTAGTCAAAAGTAGCACGAATAACACAATCCTTCTTGACACAACGTATTGATTATCTTGGAAACTGCTCTGTCTCCACTCTCTGCTGCATGCAAAGCTCTCTGGGCCTGTGCCTCAGCCTCTGGCCTTTTACCATATTACAGAGCTCACAAAAATAGCTCAAAGTAGGAATAGAAACCTCAGGTCATTGACAGGTTGTGCAATCTGAAACTGAAAAGGAATCTTGTTGATGCATTTAGTTTTCATTCTTAAATAAGATGATTCTTTTCATTTGTGAGGGCATATTATATTATCTGAGAATGTGTTCTCACAAATCCTAAGCCTGAGGCAATTACTATGCTGTCTTCATTATAATTTCTCACTTCACTTGAGAGATTGGACATCACCTTCTCTGAATTTTGAGGATGCGGAAGGTTAAAGAACATCTGTTTGGGGTCATGATGTTATTATGAGAGATTAATAGGTGTTTGGTGTCATATTCTGCTTGAATTTATTAGATAATATATTAATCAGTGCATAACCCCTGACCCATTTGAAGCAGAAATCTATTTTACTCTCTGAGAAAAATTCCACCCATTCTTTCCTCCTGGCTGTCTTCATCTCTCTGCTTTTTCCCCCTAACTCATGAGCACAGGCCCTTACTAGAAGACTCAACGTAACTTTGTATCTACAGTGTTCCAGTTTTCCCAGGTGTGCTATGACACATTTCCAAACACTGGGAATCATTTCAATCTTATTAAATATAATACAGAGTATCGGTACTCAAGCTCATTTGGCAGATTAGTTGCATAACATGTACAAAATCCTGTCTTCCATTCCTAGCACTGTGTAGAACTTACTCAATAGTGGATGCTGGCACTCTCAGCATGCAGATGTAGAGTTCAGGGGAGCAAAAATCTTGAATCATTCTGAACTGCTCATTATTTCCCCCTGTACTACAGGAGTTTCTGTTCAAACACACAAATGTTTAGCCAAATACTAACATTTATAAACAGATATGTTGACCACTCAGCCATATGGCTATTTTAACGTCTAAAATCCTTTGTAACAACATACTAGATTTGAAAACTGAAGTGGCAGAAAAGTGAATACATTTTACATCTTCTGAGACACTGCACATTGAGACATCCTGCTCTGGTTTCAAACCTATTCCCTCACCTTCTTTCCTCGAAGTCTCTAGTTCACATGCCCTTCCTACTGGTACATCTAAAGTCCATTCTGTCAAGCAACAATCTTCTTGAGTCAGGTTCCTTTCCCAGAAATTAGAGTATGACTCCATGCAGCTCTCCTTTAGAGAGATGGGAAGCAACACATTCTGAAACCTGAGGGGCTTTTAAAAATAGTTGAATCCCCCTGTGGATGCAGGTTTGCCCATCTTCCTACCAGCCAGATCCAAGGTGGCCTTGGAAAGAGTTCTTATAGGTATCATCCTGGCTTCTAAAACATAGCCTAGGTCACTACAAGGAGGCTACCTTTATGCTCCTGCACCCATGAGAACAAGTATCTTCCTCAGTTTCATTGCATTCTGAGGAAACTGAGGGTATCTCATCCTACTCAAGATTCCATCATGGCTGTCTGTAAACATGATACTATAATTCTCCTAATAAAGTTCTTCTGAAGGGACTTGTTGCCAGTTTCTTTTGCAGGAAGTTGTGACACCTTTAATAAGCTATAACAGTCACTTCATCCTTTCAGTCAACCAACAAGCACCATCTATTTCAATGCTCTAGAAGTCTCTTATTTATTCAAATCCAAGACTCAAGTGCCTCTCAAGTTTGACTCCTCAATATCAAATCCACCAGCAAGTCCTAAAGATGTTCTCCTACAAAATAAAAGCTATACTATCCTAAGTCCACATGGTTGTTTTCAACTCTATCATCTTCAGAACCAATGATCTTTCTTGCTTTTCTGCACTGAGCATCTGACTTTGAGACTGCAATCAGAACTACAGGCATTCCATTCCCCTCATCACCATCTTCAGCCCACTTCAATCATTTCTCTGTCTTGTTGACTTTTGACAGGTAATGTCTGAGGACTGTGGCTCTGTGGCTTCTGTCTTTCAAATGCCACTGTTAAATTAGGACTTAGTGTGCTTTTATTTGAAATAATTAGACTTTTTCACAGTCCTCTTAAGTCTTAGATGTTCTTTCTCAGTTGTCCATCATGTCTAAGTCAATCTCCATGGAAACCTTCTCTTGCTTCTTTTTAAAATAAGAGTCAGTAGCTCTCAGGGCACTTGTGTCATCTGTAAGATCTGCCTTTACTCAGCACTATTTTGTCTATTGTCAGTTATATGGTCAGTAATATGGAGCTTCACACCACAATTCTGACCTGTTCTTGTACCTCTACAATCTAAGTTTCCCTTTTAAAATTGGTTTTACTTTTTAAATAAAAGTATCACACTAAAATTAAAAATATCAAATCCATAAAAATTAGCAATAGGAGTTGTTATTCAAATCAAAGCTATGATAACTCATATTGAATTTTCCCTCCAGAGCTGAATTTATTTATACACATATCCACTATCCATGATAAAATTTTCAGTAGAACTGTAACTAGAAAAACAACTAGGTTTTCATCTTCTTTCATAACTCACATCAGTTACTTGCATTCAGCCCTTCCTCAGTCCTTTACATTTAGCTTCTCTTCTTCTCTTTCCTGAATGTTCTACTATGCCCACATGTGCAGCTGTTTACATGTGTACTGTATTATCCATTTATCTGTTGGTGGAGGACTAGGCTGATTTCATTTTTTATGTAGTTAATAAAGCATGAGAAACAACAGAAGAAATGGACTTTCTTCTAAATTGCTTTGCATCGAAAAGACATTATTTTTCTTTGTTCTTATTCTTGACACCACTTTTCATCACTTACCTTTTAATCAGATGACATTATCATGAAGTACAGTAACATGTAGCCTAAATGACCTAACTGCTCAATGAAAGACATAATATCTGGTGGTCACTGGAACACTTTCAAATATTTTTGCTCTGTAACAACAATGAGAAAAGCAGAATACCAACCTGAATTTGATCTAAGGTCATTTCAGACTTTGAACTAAATAAATATGGCTTGTGTTCAGCTGATTGTCCATTACATTTATTTATGAGTGTGGGCATTTTAATTTAATATTAAGAAATGGAAATTGTAAATTCTTAATGAGACTATTATGAAAATATCTTTTCATGTGCTAAACTAAATTATTCAGAGATTTATTTTCTATCCCTGATTTGTTTGTGATAAAATTAGTTGAAAGCAGTAAAATCATCTTTTGCATTTTTAGTGTTTGAACTCATAATTTCTAACAGTGTCACAGGGTAATAGAATCATGTTAATTGGAAAATGTTTTGCACTTCTTTATTTTAGTAAAGGATATAGTAAGGAGTCTATATTATTTGTGGATGACACTAAGCTAAGACATTCACTCTCCTGGATGTCACCCTCACTGTATATCTTCTAAGAAGAAAATGATGGACTTACATCAAAAGAAAATATCTTCTGTCATCTAAGCACTACTGCCATGCAAATCTTGGCCTCCTTCTATAAGACACATATAACTTGGGATGGAACTATGGAATTGATTATAAACTTACGAACTGGTCCTCTGAATGATAAATGAATCTATAAAATAGATTTCTACACTGCTGAATTCTTGATCCATTTTGTTAGTCAAAAATCTACACATGTGATGCTTAGGATTGTACTTGATTCTGCAGCAAGGAACAATCCTTTTTTGCTGTGTCTTTTCCCCTTGCTAGATGAACTTAAGTATAAACCAGTGCTGTGTATGTGTGTTTTGTAAGATAGATAGATAGATAGATAGATAGATAGATAGATAGATAGATAGATTAGATAGATAATAAATAATATTGATAAATTGATAATAAATAAACAAATAAAAAGAAAGAACAGATAAGATAGATTGTAGATGATAGCCATCAAAATGAAAGTAACATAAGTTGGTACTATGATTCTATGTTGTTTTTTCAGAAGTTACATTATTCAGTTTTTTATTCTTTAAGAATTTTTTGATTGAAATGTATTTCTACACAAGAGAGTTCATTTTACAAGTTATTTTATAAAACTCAGTTTATAACAAGTAGAAACCAAAGGTTGTGCTTACTATAAACTTGAGTCTCCGTGCTTAACTAAATCTCTTGCTAAGTCATGAGAAGTTGAGTGCAATAAATTAATGTCAAGAGCTCATCACAATCCTCATGCATGACAGCCTTGTCTCTAGGAAGACGCTGTGTCACCTTGTGCTTCTTCCCTTTATGCATGAAGTCATCTTCAGACATGAGTTTGAGTTTTACTTCTGTTGCAATTGGCATTTGAATTTCAAAAAGTTTCTTAACTCTCTGAACACTACTTTTCCTTTTGACCAAGACAATTATCCTCTAGTTGAACTTACAAACTACCATGAGATTACAGTGACAATGAGAAGTTCACTAAGGGTAGTTGCTGTGGCACTTCAGCTTTACTCTCAGGACCTATGCAGCAAGTGCCATCAATCAGGATGTCTGGAAAAAAACATGAGTGAGTGAAGAAATTGATCACATACTGATGATAGTAGAATACACTAAAAAAAAAAAAACCACAATGAACACAAGTAAACATCAAATTACATAATGGGCACTGTGGTGGTGCTGTAGATGAAAAATGAGTTTAGGAACTGATGAGTTATATATGCATCATTTTGTAAATGCAATCAGACACAGAAATTTAATGAGGTAAAGAGTAGAGTTATAAATCTAATGACAGTGAGTAAAGATGAGATTTAAATTCTATCCATCATTTATAAAAGCAACTTGTTTATGTATTATATATACATCTGTAGAGACATGCATATATATGGACATTGTGTATACATGTGTATATTATAAATCATATATTGCATATATTATATGTATGGTAGATAAGGGGTAAGTAAGTATTTAGAATGGCTGTAATGATTCACATCTGATCTTTGCCATAAAAGTTACTTATCCTCCTTTTGTCCTGTGACTCCACTATATTGGGTGTTTTACAGCGTGGAATTGTTGTAACAATTCAAGACAAGCATAACCCTTTCAGAGGAAGCTTTTGTTGTTGTATACTTATAATTTTTGAAAAATTACTTCCCTGGAGGATTTTTCTGACATCTGTTTACCACAGATATAGTACCACAAACATGATGCACCTTCTGACCTTGTTGTACTGAGTTCTGCCTTGGGGACAACCTGTGGTGATGGTGTTGCACAGGGCTCTCTTTATCAACTCTGGCCTCTTTCAAGATGGGTGTACTTGTGATATTCCTTCCAGTCATCAATGTCACTCAGTGACAGATGTCTGCCTCTCCTCTGTTGTCATGATTTTTCTATATTTTCTCTGATTTCACATGAGCTATTATTTTGAGGAAATTTTAGGAAGAATGAATTTCACTTTTTTGGAAAAATAGTAGCAGTTTCTTGGCTTAAGATGTTCATTTCAGAGACAAAGAGCTAACACAGTTGGTAAGCTACTCTCAGCCAAATTACACATTAACACTCCAGCCTTGCTTTTCCCAGTTTATAAGATGTAGAATGTGAGAGTAATTAACTGCTTTAAAGTTAAATAGGTAGGAATGTTCTGGTGTTAGGAAGTAACAAAGATGATCTATCGTTTTTTGTAAACAAAATATTTAGAAACTGAAACTCAACAATGCATGCTTTACTTGGGGGGAGAAGTACTGAAACTTCATCTCGAGGTCAAGGTGTCTGTTATGAGAACATGTGAAATTTTCAATCCCTAGTATACATCAATTGTTTTACATGGACATGAAGCTCACAGAGAAAGTTTTGTTGCATTACTATGAATATTTCTTCAGTGGTATGTAAGTTTGTTTTCTCCTCAACTACTATGTTGATTACACATCAAAGAAACAATTCCAGTCAAGCCCAGGTTGCTGAACTAGAATCTACTGGGGTTCTTTATATGAGCATTATTGAGAACTAACAGAGGAACCACATGGGTGACAGTTCTCAGTAGCTGCATTCTAGGAATCCTCTGCACAATTTGCAGGTACATGAACTCAAGACTCTCCTCTTCCATAGCAACTGTTCCTTGATAGTATAACCTCCAGGAGCTGCTCCTGATTCATATAAATTTCTTGTGAGTCATTGTAACTTGCAGCAATCTTTCCTTTAGAAGGGAATGCTTCAGGAAGGGAGGCATAGATGCACAGCAACCCCAAATGGTAATACATGAACTCTGTGACAAATATGCATCTAAAAAGCTCAACAGTGTTTTGAAAAATATGACATATGACAGCAATATATATGAATAAGTAAATATGTCAAACAAGATAAAAAATGTACTAAACAAAAAGGTTGATGGATCTGGAGTCATTAGGGAATGTTATTATCCGCTATGCACCAATGAACGCATTTAAATTATAGGCATGATGCTAAGAAATGGAAGATGGACACAACTGATATTTAACATTATTATGCTTTTATCTTTAAATATTATTTCTGGGATGTGTGATTTCTTTTGAGAGATGCAGACAGATAGACAGACAGACAGACAGACAGACAGACAGACAGACAGACAGAAAAATATAAAGAAAACGGGAACAAAGAAGAAATAAACACAGACTTAAGGTTTCCATAAGGAAATGTCAATTCATGTGCTGTGAATGATAACTGATGCTTCTGTGTGGTCAGGGTACTGAGGTCAGGAGTAAATGAGTCAATATGGCAGCATTTCTCAAGTAGTGCGTCACAACCCCTTTTACTGGGGTCACCTAAGTCCATCAAAAACACAGATTTATATCACAATTAACAACAGTAGCAAAATTACAATTATAAAGTAGCAAAGAGAATAAATTTATGGCTATGGGTACCTATAACATTAAGGGCTGTATTAAAGGGTCAAATCATTAGGAAGGTTGAGAACCACTGCAATATGGGACTGAAAGTTCATCATATCTGACAATAAATGTTGTTCTTAATTTCACTGGACCACATACTGTGCCACTTACCTGTGTTATTCCTGTCAGTCTTCCTTTTTCTTAATCAATTTTGTAGTCTCCAGAAAAACAATCCTGCTTTTCCTGCTTTCTTGGGTTTTGTTTGTTTGTTTGTTTTGGATTTTATTTTAGGAGAGGCATCAAGACAGGGTTTCTCTGTGTAGACATGGCTTTCTTGAAATTCATTCTAATCACCAGGCTGGTCTGAAACTCAGAGATTTTCCTGCCTCTGCCTCTGAAGTGCTGAGATTAAAGGCAGTGTGTGCCACCACCATCCAGCTTTTCCCTGCTTTATTTGCACATGTGTTTGTTGCAAGGGCATCCCTTCTAAGGGACCAGTCCTGTGGGTTTCCCTTCTGAGAGCTGTAACACTTTGGCTATTTCTGGCTGGATCAGAGACGCACTGAACCTCATGGAGGGCGACATTTGGTGCCAAGATGTGGTAGACAAGCAGCTGGCACATACTGCAGCTGACACCCACACAAATTTAATTGGATCTCTGATTCTACAGGAACCGTAAGTCCTCCCAACTCTGAAGACAATCAACCTGTCCTTTACCTATTTTGTTTTCAGTAGGCACCATTGCATGAATCCAGTCATGCTAAAGAACAACTGATGCCTTCTGGCAAGAGCCAGTTTCTAGTGTGGACTGAAAGTCCCTTCAGTCGCTGTATAAAACCCAACAGCCCATAATGGACATTGGAAAAGACTCTCTATTTAACCTCTTGAAACAACAACAGCATAAAAAAAACCTGGTGATGCAGCATCCAGTGAAGTCACTAGGACAGCTTCTAGTCCTCACAACTGTGGGAAGGCTTATCATTATTTTGGACCTCCGAAATCCTTCAAAGCCAACAGGCCAAGGGAACATTCCCATTAAACAAGGTGTTTCTTCTCTTTTTTATCATGAGCAACTTGTCATCATATTAGAAAAAGAATCCCCTAAGTTAAGGGAATAAGTACTTTGGAAAAACTCTTGGGATAAAAATTGCCCAAAAAAAAAAAAAAAAAAAAAAAAAAAAAAAAAAAAAAAAAAAAAA
>JANHMN010000003.1:47876628-47895396 GCA_030674055.1 Rhabdomys pumilio | reverse complement strand
AAAAAAAAAAAAAAAAAAAAAAAAAAAAAAAAAAAAAAAAAAAAAACTAATAAGCCTCTTTGTTTTGGGAGGAAGTCCTTCAGATAACATTATTTATAGCCAATGGTAATATTTACAGTCTTTACTCATGGACCCAAGTAGCTTTCATCATCCGAAGCATAAACACTCAAAAGAGGAAAAAAAAAGACAAAAAACAAACAAACAAACAAAACCTTTCAGTCCTCTGATCTCTACTCCTTTTTTTTTTTTGTCAATTTCAGCTGCAATCAGGCAATGTACTTAAAATGTGACATGCAGATAATACCACTTCAGCCAGATGAGCCTAAAGATCAAAGGCCTAAAACTCACCCTAGTTCAGATCTCATAGCTCTTACCCAACTAATACAGGATGGGTTTGGGCATGGATGCTGTATGATCTTCCATGTTACCTGAGCCAAAGGGCTCCTCAGCTACTTGAGAGTGGGTTTCAGCTCTTTCTTGAAGTCCAATGCACCTTGTAGACCCCCTTTATAAAATCATGATCCAGATCTATCTTAGGTTTCATTGTACCCTGGTTTTACTGACACTTCTTGCAGTTTTGCAGCTTTCTCCAGAAATACAAACTGGTTCTGTTGGACCATGACAGTGGGCACCAACTCGACTCTCATATCAAGGCTGGATGAAGCAATTCAGTAGGGGGATAAAGATCCTCAGAGCAGGGAAGAGTCAGCTACATTCCCTAATATTAGGAGTCCTATAAGAACATCAAACCACACAACATAACATATATGCAGAGGACCTAGCTCAGACCTCTGCAAACACCATGATTGTCACTTCAGTGTCTGCGAGCCTCTATGAGCCCTGCTTAGTTGATTCTATAGAGCCTGTTCTTATTTATAGTTACCTTTCACCTCTGGCTCCTATAATCCTTCCTGTCCATTTTCCACAAGGTTCCCCAAGATCTGTCTAGTGTTTGACTGTGGACTTTGTATTCCTATCATTTGCTCTCTGACAATGATTGGGCTAGGCACTGATCTATGAGTTTAAGAGAATATCATTTCACTGACTTTTTAAAATTTTGGCCAGGCCAGGCTGTGGTGGCGCACGCCTTTAATCCCAGCACTTGGGAGGCAGAGGCAGGCGGATTTCTGAGTTCGAGGCCAGCCTGGTCTACAGAGTGAGTTCCAGGACAACCAAGGCTATACAGAGAAACTCTGTCTCGAAAAACCAAAATAAATAAATAAATAAATAAATAAATAAATAAATAAATAAATATTTGGCCAGATCAATTTAATAGTAACTTAAGGCCAGGTAGCCAAGCACAGCCTGTTGCAGGTGCTTGTGACAAAGTCCTAACCTTCTAACAAGTAGAGAGCAATGTTTTATTTAAATTATAATGTAAGTCAAATTGTGCTTTTTGAACACATTTAATAATTTGGTTTGGCTGGGCACTTCTACAAGTTCTGCTGCAGAGGAAACTCTCTGGAATCTACAAGGATGAGCCCAGGGAAAACTCCTAGCAGGGAGGGATGAGGAGCCGGAACCTAACATCTTCTGAAACCAGTCAAAGCTTCCAGTGGTGAGACTGGGACACTAAACCCAGCCACAAAACCATAGACCTACAATTTGTCCTGCCTACAAGATATGCTGGGATAATAATGATACAGGTTTCCCTTCTAATCCCATTGTCAATTCTCCCTCTAAAGACCAGGCTTGGGTGAAAGGAAGCTATGCTTCAGCCTATAGATTAACTGAAAAGAGTTTTGTGTCCATTTTATTTTTCCAGCTTTCTATCCATAAATTCCTGCAGGAACTTATTTGGAACAATTAGTATTGGAAAAAAAAAAAAAACGAATATGGGATTTGGCACTAGAAGAATTAAAAGTAGCTTTCAGACCCTTCCAGACGGCATGTAGTGAACTGGCATTAGAACAGTTTTCAATGGGGACCCACTCAACTCTAAAGAGCTATCCTGTCCCTACATTCCTGGACAATCTAACTCATGATGGTGTGATCTGGGATCTCTGGGTCTCCTTTGATGAGATTTAGGAGTCTAATCTTTCCAGAGTCCCGCATTTAACACCAGTAAGATGAATTGAGTAGCTTTCAATTAAGCAAGACTGCTTCATTGTCTTAGTAGATGTCATGAATGAGTGAGGGTCAGAATAACTTTCAATGCCAAGAAGAAATAATGGAAATAATTTTAGTATTCTGCTGAAAACTAAAGCTTTGTTAGAAGGGATAGCATTAGCTAAGCATGTTCTATTGTTGGATGAGATTTTGCTGTGTGACGTGTAGACTCCATGTACTCAACTTAAGTGACCTAGAGAATTCAATAGTGTCTTTACATTATGTAAAGGAGAAACCGGAAGTGTCAGAAAACATTTTTTCTCTTTCAAAGTCAATAAATCATTTTTATGTTATTTGGAATAGAAAAAAAATTGTGAAAATATTCTAGCATAATTTAAATTTAACAAGCCTTATTGGAACTTATGTGAAAATATAAATAATACATAGATAAAAAAGAGTGCTAGTGTTTTCAATACTGTAATGACCCCCACACACACACACACACTCTTCTTCATAGGCAGAGCACACAGAGGCCAGGAGAGAGCATTGGTTCTCCTGGAGTTGGAATGACGGGTGTGAGTAAGCTAAACGAGCATGTGGTTCAGAACTCCTGCACTCTGCAAGAGCAGCACGAGCTCTTGCCTGCTGAGCCATCTCTACAACCCTCAACATTTTATTGTGTATTCTAAAAAGAATTAATATTTAAAATAAATGGAGTTTTTGCTTTAAAGCTTGTTTTACTGGTATGGTTTAGTATATGAATTATAGTCAATTAAGTTTCAGAAAATTTGGCAGCATATTATGAAGTATTTATAATGAAATCCAGCAGGTTATCATTTCATTGACTTGAAGCTGAAACATTAATTCAACATATTATGCTATTTTTTTCTATTTAGGAAGATACTGAAAGAAGAATGTCAATTTCTTCCTGAGCCTCATGCCCAACATATGGGTATATTAAATGTTTGAAAAGAATAAAAATTAATTTACAGACATGCTAGAGATTAGCTTAACTGTATCATGGGAAGAAAAGAATTCTACTAAGAACCCACGGAGCAGTATTTTTTCTGTGCTTCCCTTAGAATACACCTGCTAGATCTGATAAACTCTGTGAGAATGAGCTGAAGCATAGGCAGAAACTCCAGCCCATAAAGTTCTACTGTGGGATCTGCTGTCACCTGTTCAAAACTTAAGTTCTCACTAGTGTTGCAGCCAGCATGCAGTCATTGAGATGTCTTTAGCATCTCACGAACACAGGATGCTGATCTTGTGTCTGGAGCTAGGAGTCATGAAGAGATTCACAGACCCAGGCCATGATAATAGGCTAGCTCTCTTCTTGGCACTGAAAGTGGATTTCAAAAATGTATTTATGGCCTGTAAATTAATTTAATACTTTTTATTTTAACACTACATATAAAATAGATAGAATTACCTTGCCCTTTATTTGTTATGTCTTATTGACTGACAAAATTGAATACAATAAAACAGAACCTTAAAATCCTGCAGTCATTAGATACTGGAATACTCTAATTGATTTACTTTGTGTCACATTCAGCTATTATTTTCTTTAACCTGCCATTAATCAAATAAATATTTTCTTAATAGTTTATACAGTACTGGGCATATTCCTTCCTCTAATTGCTGTGTTTGTATCTTAAATAATTATAATTTTAGGTATAAAAATATAAAGTCTTGCATATAAACATCCTGAAATTTCAACATACCTGACACATAAGTGATATTCTTATGACTTCATAACTTAAATTTTCAGGACATTCCCCTACTGACATTATGAATATGTTAGAGCATTCTCTTCACTTAACTTTCAGAATAAAGAACAACTTATGAAGATTAGCTCTGTCACAGCAAAACAGAAGAGAATGGTAAGGATTTTAAGATTTAATGGTAAGGATTTTAAGATTTAATGGTAAGGATTTTAAGGTTTAATGGTAAGGATTTTGCTGTTGTTATTGTTGGGTTTTTGTTGTGAGTGTGTGTGTGTGTGTGTGTGTGTGTGTGTGTGATTGTGTGATTGTGTAATTGTGTGTCTGTGTATCTATGTGTCTGTATATGTATAGTGAATGAGAAGTAAGGTATGAACTAATCACATCATCACATTTTTTAAATGTTTGTATAATTGCTTTGTATTGCTGCTTTTGTACCCTCGCCAGAACATTTTAGCTTTGCCTTTCCACTCTGAACATTTGACTGAAAGGTGATATAATAGGACGTTTTACCCTCATGTGTTAAAATTATGCACTCTGCTTCTTTTTATTCAGTTATTGATATGGTGTATTTATGGTATGAAGATGGTCAGTAATTTTCTTGTCTAATTATATTGATTAGTGTTATGTGAACAAATACTTGCAGTCTTGTGAACAATAATTAGTCAAAACCCATAATTTTTGTTTAAATGATGTGATATCATTAGAATTTAAGCTTACAGAACTGCATAGCTTTGATCAAAATCAAGTCAATACATGGTCTCCAGTGTCTCTAAGCACATTTCTGAAGCACTTCCATCATGTTTCCTTAAATAAGTACAGGAGAGGCACACATCATTAATGTTAAGTGAGCACAATCATGGAAGGAATGTGCTTGAGTTAAGGACACCACTTGCTTAGTTTAAGAGGTGCATTTCTGCAATGAAGTTCAGAAAGGAGAGCACTGGATCCTGAGGACTTCATCATGCAAGGAAAATTATGTAAACTCCATTCAATTATGATCAATCTCAAGAGTCAATTTTATTTATGCCTTTCATGTGATGTAGCCTATACTGGCTGTCTGATAATGATCAGTCCTTCTCTAATAAGGAGTGTAAAACCCTTGATAACTAATGCATCAGCTGTATGCATATGCAAACACACATACAGATATCCGGAGAGAAACATACCAGCATGAAAGTTAGTGAAAACCAAATCTAAAGCATCTATCTCCCTGATCTGACACTCAGCCCTCTGATGGCCTATAAGCATGAAATTGTATGGTGCTTTGGAACTAAGGCTTGGCTTTTATTATCAGTTTCATTCTGGACACAGTAACTTAAAGAGACTCACGCTCCTTCCTCTTTGTCTCCCAAATATTCCAAGTGTTCACATGTTAATGAATGATAACAATTGGAATGAATCTGCTTTAGAATATAGACTTCTATAATTGTCACCTGATGCAGCAGACACTATTTAGACAGACAAATAATGTAGGAGAAATAATCAACATTCAGATGTTATTAGACATCAGTTCTAGAGGTAATAAGAAAACTACCATCCATTTTCGTCTTACCCATGTGGTTCCGAACTGAGTGACAGAGAACAAAGAAAACTAGATTTTAAATGACTAGAATTAATTTACATTAGAATGTAGGGCAGAGCTTGTTCATAATTTCTTCACATTTCTCACTTTCTCTTTCAGGATATGTTCCTCAACCTGCACTGCTTCCTTCATCATAAGAATAAAGCATATGTGTGTTGGTTCACACAAAAAGAACATGGCAACTTTTCACATGTGGACATTTTTTTAAAAATAAGTGATATTTCTCTAAGAGTGTCATATATCTTGTGTCCTCTGCTAAAAATGGGATCAGGTTACTTACCAGTTTTATCCTATGATACTGTGTGAAAGAGAAGGAAAGAAATGTCATTCACTCCATATAGAAAGGTCACTGATGTATTCATTAAAAGACTCCCTCCAAGTCTTACGAAAGTGATGATGTAGTTGGGGTTAGTTACAGGGTCATGGGTGTAAGAACACAGGAGCTCCAGAAATCCCTGGGTAAGGCATGGGCAGCTGCACTATGGAAGCATCCTAGGTTCACTGTTTCCTGCTTATATAGCCTTACAAAAAGAGGAAATGAAAGACCCCTGAGGGGACCCTCCCTCAAGTCCAGACCGGCGCACACCCAAGGACACACGAGAGACCTCCTTGATGCAATTACATAAGGTAGTTAATGGCAAGGGCCCTTGGGCCAGAACATATCTCACACAGGAGATAGAGGATCAGACCAAGACCCCAGGAAGGTTAGGATATTTACGAGTAGGGGCTGGGAAAGGGGGGAAGATTTGGCGCGGTTACATATGATTGGACATTTCAAACATCAGCAACTTGCAGAAGTGGCTACATGTGAGCTGGCAGGATGACTAATTATATTTGACCATGAAACCTTGGACATCCCGGACAGGGAGGGGGGAAGTAGGCACCAGGTGGCCCATCACTCACTTGGGCTTGTCTAAACATGTCAGGGTATGTCCTTGTTGGTCCCTTCATCTTTGGTCACTCTGCCCCTGAAGGAACTGGTTATATTATTATTATGGCTAATTATAACAAGTTGTTGGTGGTCTTTGCTGACCATGAATTTCTGTTTTTGTTTCAAGCTGCACATTTCAGATTTTGTCCTTACAGAAATGGGTTCCTGGTGATCTCAGGAAGGTTTCTGAGCACCATAAGCCTTGCCCTTTCCTGTGAGAATGAATGCCTGTAATCAGGATTTCAGGAGGATGACCACAGCAGCTCTGATTTAAGGCACAGTGGCCACATTCACGGTGGTTGACACAGATGTGTAATACACTGTATGGCTCATTTAGTTTATTCCAGGTTGTGGTCTTCACTACTGTTGCCTTCTTTTCCTTTTGAATGAGGAGGCCCAGCAGTAGCTAGCTGAACACATAACAATGTCAATTAACCCCCAAATTTTACATTTAAAATATGAGTTTATTGTGCTTTTAGGTAAACTGACTGTTTCTTAGTTAAATTATCTTTTCTATGACCCAAATACTAGAGTCAATGTCAGGTTGAGTTCAGAGAATTAGTGTTGTAGGGTTCCATACATATCATTTTTATATTAAATATTAACATGATCTGTAACTGTGATCAAGCCAGGAAGAAAGGGAAACAAAACAGTGGTTTTTTTTGTAGTGATGGTTCATTACTTTTTCAAAATAAAAAAAAAGAGTTGTTATGAATCATTATGTAAAAGTTGAAGTTTGGAACTAGAAGGGGGATTGCAAAGTAAAATACATTTAAAATATCTAATATAATTTATGATCATTCATAAAGTTTTAATATGCATTATTTCATTGATTTTTCCCATGAAGCTCAGGCTGTGGTGGAGCTCATGAATAACTTAGCGTGACTGTCAATCCTGGAGTGACAGGCTTGTGCAACTACACGTGCTTCCTTAATTTTTATTTGACACATAATAATTGTGTCTAAGTCTTACCAGTACAATGCTATGCTTGGATACATCCATCCAACGATTCGATCTGTATGATTAGCACATCTGTCACCTCCAGCTTTTGCTATGAGACTTTTCAACATCTTCCACTGAACATAAACCACACTTAAGATGGAAAATGCCAGAGGAAGTCGTTTTGACAGACTACAGTGATCTATTGTTTCCCCAAATTTAGTTAGAATGTAGTTCTTATAGAGAAGCAGTGTCATAGTTTTGCAAATATTGGAAGATTAATGTTAACTAAAATAATAATTAAAAACCATTTAGAACATTAAAGTCAGACATAGAAACAGAGATTATTTCAGTCTCTGAGAATTCAGAAACTGGGAACTGACCACTGGGATTTCCTGTATCTGAGTCTGTGTGTAGTGGACTTGCAACTATCCCTGACAAAGCTGATGACCCTTGAAACTCAACCTCCACTAAAGGGTAGTAGCCTCAAATCCCACCCAGTAACATAACTCTATAACTTTATTTCCTTTATTTTCTTCTTCTCAAAGACTTCATCTCACTTTCTCCTTTCCTTCTCTCTCTTTTTTCCACTAAGCTTCATTTTTCTTTTCATATTTGTTTGGTGAATGTGTTTATGTTTGTTTGCTTTTATGTGTATAGGAATTATGAGTAAAGATATATATACATTTTCTTAGTATTCTTACATATTTAATGTAAAACCTTAGAAAAGAATTTCATGTAGGGTAGGCATGGCTAAATAGAAATTCTGTTGCAAAGTTTATCTCTTTAGCAAAGCACCTATGACCATATGAATGAGTTCTTATTCACAGAGAAACAGGTAAGGTAAGGGTCAGGGACCATGGAGAAAGGATTTATAATAAGTGTAAACATGGGTTCTATCAATTGGGAATGCAAAGTACATGGGACCTTTTTCATATGGATAGCTTCTATTCACAGAGGGACAAGGCTCAGGATTAGAGCAAAAACAATGCTCAGAATTTGGAGGATTCACATGAAGAAAAGCAAAAGGTCACCAGATTGTTAGATAATATCCATTCCAGCCTTCCTGGTAAACAGGAGTCAGTCATTCCCTTCCTTTGAAAAAAAACACCCATGTGACTAGCAATTCTAAATCTTCTAATGCTTTCTGTGAGCTGTGCCTTCCACCTTCTTCTATGATATATGTCCATATATCATTTGTAACTTTCAAAAGTAGGTTTAGTGCTTGAGCATATAAAAAATAAGAAGTTGATATCTGGTTTCAAATTTATCATCAATGAATTAATAATGATTAAAAATATAAAATTCTGTGATCCTTTTATTCGTAGCTATATGACTTGACTGGGTTGATATATATAAGACTGATTGAGTTCCATAAACACAAATTCTGAAACAGTAATATACTGACACTAAGTTGGATATATGATGTATTTAATCTTAAGAGTTCATTAAATAAGTCAGAAGTGCATTCTGCCTTCTCATTCTCTCTGTTCTCCTTTGTTTTTAGTACTCTGATATTACCTCGCTAATGAGTTTTAGCTAATCCCTTCAGAGTGACAAGTGGGCTTAGAAGAAGCAAAATTGGAATCGTTTTTCCTAAAAGTTAATCTTAGAGATGCCAGTGCCAGGTCTTGGTCTGTTTTGCTACAAAGTTATTTATTTTATAATGAGCATCTTATTGATTGTATTCATGGGAAGCTAATTGTAGGCTCTTATATACTGTTTACATTTAGTGGCTGTGAGTGTGAATAGACCCCTATAAGACTCAAAATAAAGAGAGACAAACTACACATGCATACGTGAATTTGCTTACTGGTGTGTGATATAGACATGCTTTTATTTAAATGTTCAGTATTTGGTTAATGTTCCCTCTAAGCTGCATTTGTGACCACTCTCCTCTGTTGTCTCTGCCTCACTTTCAGGACTGCAACCCTTCCCACTCCAAAGCTTCTTGAAATGAAGAACTCTGTGTTTGGCATTCTTTACTCTATTTGTTTTGAAAGTATTCTCTCTTTCGTTTTGTTGGTATTGCTCACTGTGGCAATGGAGAAGTGTTTGTTCCTGATTTCTAACGATCCTTTCTTGATGTTCCTGTTCTCTTATTATTGCAAAATAATCCTGACTTTCTATGAGGCTGCATCCTTAAGTTCTCATCTACTAACCCTCCCTCCCTTTGTCACCCGTCACCCACTCTCTTTCTTTTATTTATCTTTTCTATCTATAGACATTTTCCTCCCCCAATCCACAATTTCACTGAGTTTCATTTTGTGTTTATTATTCATGCTTGAGCTTTTCATATTCTCTCTCTCTCTCTCTCTCTCTCTCTCTCTCTCTCTCTCTCTCACTCGCTCTGTCTCATTCCCATGTGTGTATGTATGTGTGTACGTGTGTACACATTTCCTGTGCGTGCATGTTTGTGTGTGTGTATGTGTGTGTGTGTGTGTGTGTATGTGTGTGTGTGTGTGTGTGTGTGTGTGTGTGTGTGTTTGTGTGTGTGCACATGCAAGTGTTTTTAATAGTGAAGGATTGACCAAGCTTTTTTTATTTGTTTCCCTGAGACAACTTTTTTTAAGGTTTATTTTTTTTTAAGAAACCTTTATTTTATGTATAGGAGTACACTGTAACTGTCTTCAGACACACCAGAAAAGGGCATCAGATCACATTACAGATGGTAGTGAACCACCATGTGGTTGCTGGGAATTGAACTTAGGACCTCTAGAAGAGAAGTCAGTCCTCTTAACCAGTGAGCCATCTCTCTAGCCCCAAGATGGCTTATTTTTCTAAAGAGGGTCAAGAAGGCAAAGGAAACTCTAATAATCTTATGAGTAAAAATTTGAGGTCTCATTGCTAACTCTTTGGTATATGGAATTGAAAAAGCAGAATAAAACTCGAGAAGTCCATAAAATACTCTTTATTCTAAATTTTTCTCCCCATACCTTGGTCTCATCCTATACATCACCCAGGGTACATGCTCTCCCAGGATGGAGTGGTAGCAAGACTTTTGCCTGCCTGAATTTATTTATGTAGAACTAAATAGATCTAAAGAATTCTCAGTTTTCTTAATTTTTCCCAAGTCTTTTATACATTTACTTAATGAAAATATGATTATTTTTAAGATCTTCTGAAACTTCAAGCTCCCCTCATATAAAGATCTACACTATGTTTCTCTCTTTGCTCGTTAATTGTAATGTACTGTGAAAATCAGAACATTTGATTTTATGACTTTTCTGATGCTTGGAAGTATTTTTTTGTGTTTCCATCAAATACCTCTGTGATATTATGACCAAATATGTGATAGAAATATTTATTCTGACTCATGGCCTCTGAGGTTTAACTCTCTCGTGGAAGGCAGAATGTGACAGAGCAGACAGGAAGCTGACAGAACATATACTTGTGGGTTTAGGAGAAGACACGGTCCAAAAACATATCTATAGTGAACTGTGTCCTCCAAAGAGACCTCACCTTTTGCCTTGTCTTCATAGTAAATCTATCCTTTTGTAAATCAATCAAAAGATTCACTACACCATGGCCTTCATCTAACTAGCAGTGATATCCTAGCAGACACACAGAGAGGTGGGCTTTCTCTCCTTTTGGTCATTTCTCAATTGGATCAAGTGGACAGTCAAATTAATCTTCACTGAGTTTTGCATGAACTATATTCCTAGTGAGTCTTAAGAAGAGATTTCTTCAGAACCTACTGGAGTTACTGTCAAGAACAAGGGCCAATGGTTTCTCCTCCACATTTTCTGATCCATATCTGAGTGAGGTATAAGATTTTGAGTAGGCCGCTCCTCATTGGATGGGCTAGGGTACATACTTCTAGAATCACTGCAGGGCACAGGCCACATATTAGAATTAAACTTTTCAATTCTACTAAGGTAGTTAACAAAATTCAACTTCATATATGCTTTTGAAGACTAAATTAAAGTGATTGAAAACGAATAACAAAGACTTGGTTTAAAAGTGTAAATAATGAACTATAGAAATGATCCCTAAATGTTCCTATTCAAAGGAAAGACAGGGACAAAAAGTAAAAACAAAGACTGAAGGAAAAGCCATCCAGAGACCGCCCCACCTAAGAATTCATCCCATCTGCAGACACCAAATTCTCACACTATTGCTGTTGCCAAGAAATGCTTGCTGACAGAAACCTGGAATGGCTGGTCCCTGAGAGGTTCTGCTAGCACCTGACTAATACAGTTGCAGATACTCACAGCCAACTACCTGACTGAGTCTGGGGACCTCAATGGAAGAAGTAGGGGAAGGACTGAAGGAGCTGTGGGGGATTGCAACCCAGTAGGAAAAACAAAAATGTCAACTAACTGGACCACTCACACCTACCAGGGACTAAACCACCAACCAGAGTGTGGACGGGTCCATGGCTCCAGATACATATGTAGCAGAGGAGGGCCGTATTTGACATCAATGGGAAGGGAGGCTCTTGGTCCTGTGGAAGCTTGATGCTCTGGAATAGGGGAATGCTAGAGCAAAGAGGCAGGAGTGGATGAGTAGGTGGAAGAGCATCCTCATAGAGGCAAAGGGGAGGAGGGCCAGGGGAATGATGGGATGGAGGGTTTGTGGAGTGGTAACAAGGAAGTGGAATATCATTTGAAATGTAAACAAATAAAATGATTAATGAAAAAAGTATAAACAAAATTCTGCCTATAAGGTTCAAAATAATGACTATCTTTAATTTAAAATGTTTTTAATAGACATCATTAATTTAAAAAATGTCTTTTACTTTAGAGTTGCATGCCTAGCAGTACAGTCATTCTTCCTTTACAAAAATTTCTCATAGTTCCAAATCACTTGATATTTTTAGCCTACCTTAGTATATAAAGAAACAAACTTTTGATCAATGTAAAACTAACATTGTACCAAATTGGTTTGCTTGATCTTCTTTCATGTGCTTTTATGCAATAGTTGGCAATTTATTCTTCTCCACTGTATGACCACTCTGTAGAGCATTCTTTATTCATCTGTTGAATGGAGAACTTTATCTAAGCCAATAAGATACCCTGCACCACGATCACAGAGAGTCCCATACTTGCAAATGCCTCAGTTTTGAGTTTGTTATACATTTCAGTAAAATGAGCGTAGATCAAGTTAGATAACGTTGAGGAGCAAATTGAAGTGCTCGTGGGTCAGGAAGAAATAGTGTGTGAGTGGGAGGTAGAGCTTCTGTAAGATCACTACCACCGAGGTTTAAAAATTTTGTGTGAACATTTACTTTTATACTGAACTAAGGACATCTCAGATAGCATCAGTATTTGTTGGTTTGTTTCTAAGAAAACAGATCGTTGTCATTATGCCATGTCAACATGCCTTTCCTTTTTCTTCCTGAGTGGCTTCTGGATGCCTGTGATTTGAGAATCCCCCTTTCCTGTGAAAGGCACAGTGGAGACTTCCTTTAATGTGAGACTGATTTTTCTCTCCTGTGCTGCACAGAACTCTTTTATTGTTGTTGTTGTTGTTGTTGTTTTATTGGATATTTTCTTTATTTACATTTTAAATGTTATTCCCTTTCCTAGCTCTCCCCACCCCTGAAATGAAACCCCCTTTCCCATCCTTCATTCCTGCTTCTATGAGGGTGTTCCCTCACCCATCCACTCCTGCCTCCCCACCCTCGAATTCCCCTACACTAGGGCATCCAACCAAGACACCTAGAGAGAAGGATTATTATCTTCAACATATAGCAATCACACTGCAGCCATATTTCAGAGGCTGCTTCCACTGTTTTCCACTAAGTCTTAACAAGGCCAGTGATTAAAGGCTTCATCCTCCACCCAGCAGGTCTGTAAATTAACCATTTCAATCCTGTCAGTAAATCACCCTGCACAGCGATTTTTATTAAAATATTAATGTTACAAATAGGCTCACTGATTTTAATTATTACTTTTACTTTTGAGATTATAATTACATCATTCCCCTTCTCTTTCCACCTTCCAAATCCCCACTCCCACATGTAACCTTCTAGCTTCATTTCAAAATCATGTGCTCTTTTTTCCTTAATCATTTGATACATGTATGTATAGTGGGTGATATTTAAATCTCCAACCCAAATATGTCCAGTCAATGAAAGCACAACTCAGTAATTATGAATACATTCTGTAAGCCTAGATTGGGCAGATACCCCTACTCTATTCCTCAGCTATGCGACCCTTATAACTTGACGATTTTCCAGACCCTCCCTGCATCTGTCCTTCTACGTCCTATTCCCAGTCTTCCTCTCCTTTGTCACCTTCTTCCTCCATTGTCTTCTTCAAAATATCCCTCTGCTCTCCTCCACCAACCTTTATTTCTCCACTTCCCCTTCTTCTGCCCAATCACTGGCTCCAGCCTTTATTTTACAAATTAAGATGCGCAGAAGGTTCACTAGAATTCACCTGTGTAATGACCCACATCTCCTCTGCAGCCCTTCACAGGAAAGGGGAATTAGTATCAAAATACAAGGCCGGGGCTATCCACAACATGGATGCACATGGATATTCCTAAAACTAACCAACCAAGTCTGTACAGAAAACCACATCAATCAAACTGCAGAGCTATAGATCCCAAAATAGCTCCCACACCTAAGGCTCAGGGAACACTTTAGAAAAGGGAGTGGAAGGATTGTATGACCCTGGGGAATATGGAGTTCGTTGTGACAGTATTTGTCTCTTAGTAATGTCAAAAGCTTCATCAATTAAGTCTCACCAACATGATTGCCTAAACATGAGATGAACAAGATCAACAAGAACAATGCCAAAGTAGACAGGAGAGCCCAGGAGGCCTCAATTCTACACCTGCACAGTGACTGTAGGCAGATAAAGAACGCTGGGAGTGGGGAAACATTCTTCTCCAGGAAGGGCAACATTACACAGGCTCACTGCTTTCTCTGTGGCTTTGACTGTTCTCTGATTTAGACAACCAGTTTCTTATTTTTCTATTTTATAAATGGTTAGCCGGTCATCCCAAACCCATGGTGAGAAAATGCTTATCCTTCCCTACTAAATTCACGTTTCCTTTTTGATAGTAGTTTTTGTAATATAAAGTACAAGGCGAAATAGTGGTAAGAAAACTGTGCATTGTAGATACGGTGTTAATAATCTGAGGGACAAACTAGAAGAGGCTGTTATTGTGTAATTGATTTTAACAAACACTTTCTTCTCAATTTTCTTTTCAGAAGTTAAAGCTAATTTCCATTCATTTTGATAATTTCCAATACAGACACATGTTTCCTTAGAGATATGCAAATTACCACACTTTTTAAACAAGAAAACAACTGTGACTGAACTGAAAAGTTATCCTTTTTCTTTGTATAATGAACTAATGTCAACATGTCAACATAAAATCTAGGTAGAAGTTTTACATTGCTATTTACTCTGACAGACAGAAAACAATTGCTTATTTCAGTCAGTATATGGGGATAGTATTAATATTAGAAATATGAGCTGTATTTGAGACAAGTTGTCTATGGATATTCTTCTGTGCTGCTTTCAGGTCAGAATCAAGGTTAGAGGGGTAGAGACAGGTTGAACATTTATTTCTAGAAATATAGTCTTCTTATGATGAAGGCCTCTAGTTCCATGAGGTTTGAAAGAGAATCTGCATCTGTACCCACCATGCTCTTGTTTCTAGATCTATGTCTCCAAATGATTTTCTCACAGCTGCAGAGAGCTCTCCTAACATGTTATGTGGATGAAGGCTGTCTGCTAATATGTAGAGTGCCAGTAGTCACTGTAGGTGGCCATAGATTTAAGGAGAGAATGGGCTCCATCCAGTGTGGACACTATACTTTTGGATATTGTTTTCAAGGTGACAGAAGAAAGAGACAATATTATTTTTGCTGTGAAGTTTTTATTATTTATTTAATAATAGTCCAAAACTGACCTAATCAACACAATGACAAAGGGGTGCTAGTGCATTCAATGTTTAGAGAACGCCTATGATCATGGGGAAAGACCTCAAGTAGAGACATATCAACTCCTATTTAAAACCCACTTTCAAGTTTTCACAGAAAACTGGTGAAAAGAGAAAACAGATTTCCTCTTTGGTTTTAGAAGTGATCTCTGGGGTTTATAAGTTGGGCAGCTAGAAGAAAACATGGTATTTAAAAGTATATAGCAAAAAAGAAAGCATTCTACTAGTCTACTTCAAAGTCTAAAATGCTACTAACTCATATTTTTCAATATAAGCCATCGAGAATAAAAGCATATATTTTAAATGTGCAGTGAGAGGTGTTGCAAACACATGATAGGTGGATTAAACTGGTCTGTCATTGACACTCCCAGAAAACTGCCTATGGGCATTGACTGAAGACAGTTCTTGGCTGCAATTTTAAATTGTGTGTTTACCAACTAAGGCACACAACAAAGAACTTATTTTTATTTTGGCCCTAATATTTCTGTGTCAGATGGTCAGTAAAGCCATTTACCGAGAATAATAGAAAAATGGATACAAAATCATAACTTGCAATGAACAAAGCAGCTTGTGGATCAAAAATTGCAATGAGTATGTTAAACATGTGAATATTAAGTTAGTGATTAGACTTCATAGATAGCTCCTATGAGTCAGTGCATAGATCAAATACAGTATGGAATGTTCGATGAGCAAACTGGGGTTGCACAGAGCACTAATAGTAATTCTTACACCAAGAATTTTTTCTTGCATATATTAAATTAGTAGGCTTACATTACTAAAGATAGCATGCAAAGGGTACCTCTAAATGCAGACTGTATGTTTTCTAGCAGATGATGATGTGGCTTCTCTTTAACAATGAAAACAACAGAGTCTGCATCTTCCACAGAAATGAATGCAAGCATCCTATGAATGTGCACATGAGTTAACTAGCTGCATTTGCAACTACTGATGGGGTTCTGAACAGTTCTTAGTATAAATATGTGGTACTAACCTTAGCTTTATATGATTAGATTGAAGAATATCTCGGAGGTTAGCAAAAATGAATTATAGGATGTGTCCTAAATGAAGAGTTTTCTAGAGACAGACTGTGAAAGCTCTGACATAATGAATGATTTTAAAACATTTTTACAGACTGTTGGGAGGTAAGAACTCTGGAAGATGATTCCATTAGATGAAGTGTTTCACTGATGGCAGAATGAAAAATGTGAATAATCAGTGAAGTTACATTGTTGCTTGCTTTGTGTTCCAGACCTCCCATAAAGAGAGAAGGGAAACGAATCAAAGGATGAAAACTATTGGTAGCTGGGCAGTGGTGGCTCACGCCTTTAATCCCAGCACTTGGGAGGCAGAGGCAGGTGGATTTCTGAGTTTGAGGCCAGCCTGGTCTACCAAGTGTGTTCCAGGATAGCCAGGACTACACAGAGAAACCCTATCTCAAAAAAAAAAAAAAGAAAGAAAGAAAAAGAAAAGAAAAAAAAGAAAACTATTGGTAGACAAGACAAATTATAACTGAGGAGGGGAGGAGTATATATGGCAATGTATTTTAAAAGGAAGGTTAAAATTGTGTTATCTTTTATGTATGCTTACAGAAAGCCACTCGTTCCTTAGTAGCTTTCATTCCTGTGTAGACATGATGTTCTAGTCTGGAGTCATATGAGATGTGTCTTTGTCACACTGAAGTACTTTCTGAACAAACACAGCAGTAATCCCAGATCAGTTCTACATTTTGCCCCAACTCTGAAAGTTTCTCTGCTGCAAGCACCCTGTCAGGAAGGTAGCCAGTGGAGACTTCCATCCCCAAGTGAACACAAAGGACAGCTCAGCAGTCACTGTCATCTCTTTTTCTAGCTGTCACAGATACCTGTATTGTGTTCATACGTACCTATGCATGTTCAAATGTGATTACATTAGAAAACTGAATATCTAGGAAAAACATTGTTTATGTGAATGGAGGGCAATAGTTTAAAAAACTGTATAAGTTGCAGCCAATATTAGTTAAGCTGTGCTCACATATCTGTGACTTAAGATTCTATTTACAGAGCACCTGGGGAATCTGTCTTGTATAATTACAGTGTATGCAGTTAAGGCTTATGCATTCATCACTTCACACTGAACTCAACACTAAGGCTTCAAAATAGACTTAACAAATAACCCTTCAAAGAAGACAAAAGATGTATTAGGTAAGTCACCTTTGAAAACAGCCAGAAACCTTTTAACATTAACTAAGTTAAACTAGATTAACACTGGAACCATAGCAGAGGTTGAAACTGTCTTTTTAAGACTATATTGAGGAAGAAGTCATAATGGTTCATATGGCTTGATTAAAGAGACTATATGTTTATAGAAAAAGAAAAAAGTATCAAATGTTTGAAAGACACAATGGGGGATTAGAGTAAATGAATTAAACAAATCAGGAGACAGTGAAAAAAGAACCATGTAGAAAATGGACTCAGAAGACACAGTTACACACTGCCTCCAGGTGGGGAAAGAAAAACACAATGCACAAAACCTGTGGTCAGTTAGTACATACATGACTGTGGAGACTGTAGCTTAACCTGGTCTAGTGTAACTTTCAATGTCTTATATATAAACAAAAAGTTGCACTTTCTGAGAGGGCAATTGGTCTGAACTAGAGACTGTAAAAGAGTCAGAGATTTAACTGGCTTCATAATTCTTCTCATTTCTGTTTTTGCAGTGCATATAGTTCTTGTTCCTATGTTTCTGTAATTCATCTGCTGTTACTTTTTTGCTCAGAATTGTTTTAGCTGTCAGGGTATTTTCAAATTCAAGAGGCAATGTATATTTTTTCCCTAGATCTGTGAAAAAGTAAGTGGAGAATTGATGATCAGTGGAAATATAAACTGTTCCATGGAGATCAGTATGGTGGTGATTGAAGAACTAAGAATAAAGATGAAATCTGGACCAGTTATACCATTTTTCCGTTTGTGCTCAAAGGACTCTAAGTCAGCATTCCACAGAGAGTTGCCATCTGTTTAGTGCTACACTGCTTCAAAGAGCTAGGAAATAGCTGAGCCTGTTTGCCCATAACTGAAGAACAAAAATAAAATGTGATGATATTGACATGTATCAGTTAGCCTTGAGTGATATCTTGACACAAACTAGAGTCACCTGAGAAGAGGGTTTCAACTGTGGGATTGTCCAACTTAGAAAAAAAACTTTGGGCATGTGTTTGAGCAACTGTTAATTGATGTGGGAGGGCCCAGCCTACTGAGCACAGTTCCTTGGGAAGGAGGTCCTGGGCTTTGTACTAAAGTTAACTAAGCATGACTTGGAAGCTAGCCAGAAAAACTGTTCTTCCCCAATTTCCTCTCTAAGTTCCTGCCCTAGTTTCTATCAACAGTAGGCTGTAAGTTATAAACTGAAACAAACCATTTCTTGCCTAAGCTGCTTTTGGTCCAAGTACTTTATCCAGCAACAGAAAATGTGAAGAATAAAATCACCTTTAATCCCAGCAGTTGGAAGGCAGTTAGTGAATTCTCTTTAGTTGGAGGTCAGCCTGGTTAACATTGCCAATTCCAGTTGTGCCAGGAAAACTCTTTCTCAAGAACACACACACACACACACACACACAGAGAGAGAGAGAGAGAGAGAGAGAGAGAGAGAGAGAGAGAGAGAGA
>JANHMN010000003.1:47854644-47876618 GCA_030674055.1 Rhabdomys pumilio | reverse complement strand
GAGAGAGAGAGAGAGAGAGAGAGAGAGAGAGAGAGAGAGAGAGAGAGGCAGAGGCAGAGACATAGAGAGATACAGAAAGAGAATAAAAGTTTGGCACATTTATGGAAAAATCGATGGAACTAAAATTGTGCTAAGTAAGCCAGACTCATACAGACATGTGTGTGTGTGTGTGTGTGTGTGTGTGTGTGTGTGTGTGTGTGTGCATGCATGTCCGAATGCTCACGCACACAAGGAGTGAGGGTGACCCAATATTCTTGACACAGAAAAAGCAATGAAATATTTAGGGAGAGAAATCAAACAGGCAAATAGGCTGTGGGGACACTGATAGATACTGAAGTATGTGACCGTGAAAGGATAGCTTGGCTCCTGGTTGAGCACAGGCCTCAAACCCCAGACCTTAATGGGGCAATGGCAGTTGTTTGGCCTCACTCCCAGATCCCAGGCTCCTGACACTTGGCCAAGACCTCCATTGTGCCTTTTAGTCACTAGGGCAATGCCCCTACAGCCCCTCCCAAAGATAGGTTTGTGTCATAGCACAAGTAGAGGACATGACTACAGGCCTGAGAGCCTCAAGAGATTTACATATTAATGAGTTACCTGAAGGCCAGAGGCCTTAGCCAATTAAGTATTTCTTCCCAGACCCTCCTCCCTCCTCCCTCCCTATTTAATTCAGATCTTCCCTGAGTTTCAGGGGAGTGCACCCAGATTCATCTACTTTCTTCCATGACTTTAAAAATTTTAAAACCATGGACTTCCTCCTGTCTTTGGGGCCTGCTGTGGGAAACTGTGGAGAAGGCCTTTAATGAGCCTGTTGCCGCTGCCTAATCTCCCAGCAAGGACCTTTCTATGTTCCCCCCATGGAGGTTGCCAATTCAACGAAGCAAGCAGAGCCTTGATCCAGCCAAGTGAGTGCCAGTAGCAGAGTCTCAACCCAAGGGGGACTGTTGGGGCTTCTCTCCCCATCGTTCCTCTAGGCTGCAAGCCTGTCCAGCCCATAAGTCCCCAGTCTCAACTCTTCTGCAGCTACCAACAGTGCCTGGCTGCCCAGGAGTTTGAGACCAGTCGATCCTCGCAAGCCTTCTTGTTCAGGGGTCCCCACTCAAAAACCCTGCCCCAACGGGGCCTCAGACTGAGATCTCTCCATGCCTGGATGAGGCACCACAGCATCCACCCGGTGCCTCGTGAAGGAAACCCAGTCAAATTTCAGCGCTTCTGCTCTCAGGAGTCGCATCCAGCAGCCTGGGGTGTCAGAAACATGAGAATCACAACTCTACCCAACAGGACCCATAAGCCTGTGCCAACACGAGAGCTATCAATCCCACACTGAGAAATAGAGAAAAATAATAAGAAGAGCATTTTTTTTATTTCATTGGATATTTCATTTATTTACATTTCAGATGCCATCCTCTTTCCCCATTTCCCTTCCCTAGAAAACCTGTTTCCCATCTTCCCTTCCTTTTTGCTTTTATACCATTTTAATTACATGCAAGTATTAGTTTAGGGTCTAGGTTGAGGAACTAGCAATACAATAGATGCAAATAGTCAAGGAAGAAGCAAGACAATAAAAACAAAATTCTATGAATACTTCATGATCACTGTTTCTAAGGGCTTATCAGAATAACCAAACTATATGAGCCTACTTCCCTGTCCTAACCCAAAGTCATATTCATGTCTGAAGCCTACTTCCCTTTTCTAGCCTAAGACTTTGTTTTCTGCCTGAAATTACTTCTTTGATCTAGCCTAATGTCAGATTCCTGCCTGAAGCCCACTTCTTTGTCCTTTGCCAATGTCATATTCCTGCCAAGCAGCCCATTTCCTTGTCCTTGGCCCATGTCAGATTCTTGCCAAGCAGTCTCAAAAGCTCTCCTTGCTCTGCTGAGGGTTGATGCAGCAGACACTGCTTATAAAATTACCCTTGGCCTGAGGTCAATATTTCTATTTTGGTCAAACTTCAAGAATGGCATATATAGCTTGATCATGCTAGCCCTTTTTATCCTGAGAATACATTTATTCATGCCCATAATGTTAAAGCTTGTCTTTAACAACATCAACATGTTGACAGCCAAAGTAAATAGATTGAAACTGAAAATGGACCCCCAGATAACAGACTGGCAAGCCAAGAACAGGAAAAATTCTGCACAGAGCCTTACCAACCTAAGACATAAATGCATTGCTTTTGATAATGCATATTCCATGACAGTAAGGGAGGCACTCTTGTCAGAATGACTTAAGATAGACTCCGTCTTATTTATGAAATAAGAAAGGGGGAGAGGCAAAGAAGTGCATTGTTATATGAGATAAAAATTACCAGAATGAAGTATTATATTGCATGCTCATTTAGAAAATTAATGGAGAAGAAAGTCATTGAAAGGGCAGCACAGAAGCATGTAATATGTTTGCAGAGCAAAGTATGGTTAGCAGAGAAGAGACTTGTAGCGGGAAGGAAAAGTTGGAAAATGCTGGTCAGGAGGCACTAAGTGTAAGTTACACAGGAGGTTGCCCTGTCACTATTGTACTCTAAGACAACTGGAAGGAGTTTGGGGAGGGCAAAAGTATGACAAAGACATACATACATACATACATACATACATACATACATACATACATATTATAAATAAGTACATAATTAAATACATATAAGTTTAAAAGTTAAGAATAATATTACATTGTTTGCCATACCAAAAGTGTTACTGAATTATATCATCATAAACAGTCTGGTCATTACATAAGAGGTAACACATAGAATTATAATGTTCAAAGATATATAATTTTTCATTTATATCTAGTTTAGCAAATATTTTCAAATCTGATTCTTTTGATGTAAACTATATTCCTTCTTTGATTACATAAATATATTCGGTTTTATGTTTATTCTCAACAACAGACAAGACAAGGAGGTCACTGCGGCAATTTAACCTAGTAATGAAGATGGTTTCACTCCTCATCCACAGACCTGCCAAACCCCAGCATTCCTGAATTTAAGCATGAACTGATCACCAAAGAACAGGAGCTATAAATTTCATTGTCATCTAGTCTTTCAATAATTTTATCTGATATAATATAGTATCTTTAAAAAGTAAGATTATCCTTCTGGTCTGCCCCTGTGCTCAAAAAAGTCCTAAGGTGCCAGCTCTGCACCGAGTCCCCTGAAACCAAGAGTAAGCTGGACTTCCAGGAGCTCTAACATGCCCAAGGAACATAGGATAATAGGATCACAGAATCTCAGGAGCTTAGTCACACCAGGACTTTAGGATCCCAAAAGGAGCCTGACTCCCAGGAGCTATCACAACCAGGATCTCAGGATCACAGAATCAGAGACAGCTGGACTCTGAGAAGTTCTTACACAACCAAGATAAAAGGACAGACAGGCTCCAGTCAGAGACAGTGAGTAAAGGTAGTATTAGAGATAACCAGATGGCAAAAGGCAAGCACAAGAACATAAGCAATAAAAACCAAGGTTACTCGGCATCATCAAAACCAAGTTCTCCCACCATAGCAGGTCCTAAATACCCCATAACACCAGAAAAGCAAGATTCATATTTAAAATCACTTCTCATGATGATAATAAAAGACTTTAAGAGGTACATAAATAACACACTCAAAGAAAAACAGGAGAATACAGGTAAACAGGTAGAAACTCTTAAAAAGGAAACACAAAAATTCCTTAAAGAACTGCAAGAAAACACAACCAAACAGGTGAAGAAATTAAACAAAACCATCCAGGATCTAAAAATGGAAGTAGAAACAATAAATAAATCTCAAAGTGAAACTACCCAGGAGACAGAAAATCTAGGAAAAAGATAAGGAGTCATGGATGCTAGCATCACCAACAGTATACAAGAGATAGAAGAGTGAATCTCATGTGCAGAAGATACAATAAAAAACATTGATACAACTAACAAAGAAAATACAAAGAAACTCCTAACCCAAAACATCGAGGAAATTTAGGACACAATGAGAAGACAGAACCTAAGAATAACACGTATAGAAGAAAGCAAAGATTCCCAACTTAAAAGGCCAGTAAATGTCTTCAAAAAAATTATAGAAGAAAACTTCTCTAACCTAAAGAAAGAGATGACTACAAACATACAAGAAGCCTAGAGACTCCAAATAGACTAGATCAGAAAAGAAATTCCCCCTGTCACATAATAATCAAAACACCAAATGCACAAAACAAAGAAAGAATACTAAAAGTAGCAAGGGAAAATTGTCAAGTAACTTATAAAGGCAGACCTATCATAATTACATCAAACTTCTCAACAGAGACTATAAAAGCCAGAAGATCCTAGACAGATGTCATACAGACCCTGAGAGAACACAAAAGCCAGCCCAGGCTACTATACCCATCAATACTCGCAATAATCATAGATGGAGAAACCAATATATTCCATGACAAAACCAAATTTACACAATATCTATTCACAAATCCAGCCCTACAAAGAAAATAGCAGAAAATCTCCAACACAAGGAGGGAAATTATACTCTAGCAAAAGCAAGAAAGTAATCTGCTTCCAATAAACCCAATAGAAGATAGCCACAAAAACATAAATCTACCTCTAATAACAAAAATAACAAGAAACAACAATCACTTTTCCTTAATATCTCTTAACATCAATGGACTCAATTCCACAATAAAAAGACATAGACTAATGGGCTGGATACATAAACAAGACCAAACATTTTGGTGCAAAAAGGAAACACACCTCAGTGACAAAAACAGATACTACCTCAGAAAGAAAGGCTGGAAAGCAATTTTCCAAGCAAATGGTCACAAGAAACAAGCTGAAGTAGCCATTTTAATATTAAATAAAATCGACATTCAACCATAACTTATCAAGAAATGTAAGGATAGACACTTCATACTCATCAAAGGAAAAATCAACCAAGATGAAATCTCAATTCTGAACATCTATGCTCCAAATGCAAGGGCACTCCCATTCATAAAAGAAACTTACTAAATTGCAAAATACACATTGCACCTCACACAATAATAGTTGGGGATTTCAACACACCACTCTCAGCAATGGACAGATCATAGCAACAGAAACTAAACAGGGACACAGTGAAATTAACAGAAGTCATGAACCCAATGTATTTAACAGATATTTATAGAACATTTCATCCTAAAACAAAAGAATATACCTTCTTTGCAGTGCCTCATGCTACCTTTTTCAACATAGAAAATATAATTGTTGGCAAAACAGGCCTTGAAAGATACAAAAAGATTGAAATATTCTCATGCATCCTATCAGATCATCATGGACTAAGGATGGTCTTCAATAACAACAAAAACAATTAAAAGCCCACATACATATGGAAAGTGAACAACGCTCTATTCAATGATAACTTGGTAAAGGAAGAAAGAAAGAAAAAAATTAAAGCCTTTTTAGAATTTAATGAAAATGAAGGCATATCATATCAAAACTTGTGGGAAACAATGAAAGTAGCGATAAGAGGAAAATTCATATCTTTGAATGCCTACAAAAAGAAACTGGAGAGAGCATACACTAGCAACTTGACAGCACACCTGAAAGCTCTAAAACAAAAAGAAGGAAATATACCCAAGAGGGGGAGACAGCAAGAAATAATCAAACTCAGGGCTGAAATCAACCAAGTAAAAATAAAAAGAACTATACAAAGAATCAACAAAACCAGGAGCTAGATCTTTGAGAAAAATCAACAAGATAGATAACCCTTAGCCAGACTAACCAGAGGGCACAGAGACAGTATCCAAATTAATAAAATCAGGACTGAACAGATAGACATAACAACAGAAACTGAGGAAATTCAAAAAATCACCATGTCCTACTACAAAATCCTGTACTCAGCAAAAATGGAAAATCTGGATGAAACAATTTCCTAGACAGATACCAGACACCAAGTTAAATCAGGATCAAATAAACTATCTAAATAGTCCTATAACCCCTAAAGAAATAGCAGCAGTCATTAAAAATCTCCCCACCAAAAAATGCCCAGGACAAGATGGTCTTTCAGACCTTCCAAGAAGACCTAATACCAATTCTCTTCAAACTATTCCACAAAATAGAAACAGAAGGAACATTACCCAATTCGTTCTATGAAGCCACAATTATGCTCATATGTAAAGCACACAAAAACCCAATAATGAAAGAGAGCTTTAGATCAATCTTCATTATGAATATTGATGTAAAAATACTCAATAAAAGTCTTGTAAACTGAATCTGAGAACACATTAAAACATTCGCCCAACATGATCAAGTAGGCTTTATTCCCAGGAATGCAGGGATGGATTCAGAAATCCATCAACTTAATTCATTGTAAAAAAAAAAAAACAAAAACAAAAAAAACCTCAGAGTAAAAATCACATAATCATCTCACTAGATGCTGAGAAAGCATTTGACAAAATTCAACACCCCTTCATGGTAAAAGTCTTAGAAAGAAAAGGAATTCAAGGCCCATACCCAAAAAGCAATATATGGCAAGCCAGTAGCCAACATCAAACTAAATGGAGAGAACTTGAAGCAATCCCACTAAAATCAGGGACTAGACAAGGCTGCCCACTCTCTCCCTACCAATTCAATATAGTACTCAAAGGCCTAGCCAGAGCAATTAGACAACAAAGGAAGATCAAGGGGATAAAATTTGGAAAGAAAGAAGTCAAAATATCACTATTTGCAGGTGATATGATAGTATACTTAAGTGACCCCAAAACTTCTTAAGAGAACTCCTAAACCTAATAAACAATTTCAGCAATATGGCTGGATATAAGATTAACTCAAACAAATAAGTAGCCTTCCTCTAATTAAAGAATAAACAGGCTGAGAAAGAAATAAGGGAAATGACACTCTTGACAATAGTCACAAATAATAAAAAATACCTTGGTGTGACACTAACCAAGCAAGTGAAAGTTCTGTATGACAAGAACTTCAAGTCCCTGAAGAAAGAAACTGAAGAAGTTCTCAGAAGATGGGAAGATCTCCCATGCTCATGGATTGGCAAGATTAAAATAGTAAAAATGGCCATCTTGCAGAGAGCAATCTACAAATTCAATGCAATCCCCATAAAAACTTCAACACAATTCTTCACAGAGTTAGAAAGAGCAATTCTCCAATTCATTTGGAATAACAAAAAACACAAGATAGAGAAAAATATTCTCAACAATAAAAGAACTTCTGGGGGAAATTACTATCCCTGACATCAAGCTGTACTACAGAGCAATAGTGATAAACACTGCATAGTATTGGTACAGAGATAGGCAAGAAGATCAATGGAATAGAATTAAAGATCCAGAAATAAACCCATATGCCTATGGTAACTTGATCTTTGACAAAGAAGCTAAAACCATTTGGTGGAAAAAAAGATAGCATTTTTAACAAATGGTGCTAGTTGAACTGGAGGTCAGCATGTGGAAGAATGCAAATCAATCCATTTTTATCTCTTTGTACAAAGCTCTAGTCCAAGTGGATCAAGGACCTCTATTATAAAACATGACACACTAAAACTAACAGAAGAGAAAGTGGAGAAGAGCCTCCAACACATGGGCAAAGAGAAAAAGTTCCTGAACAAGACACCAACGGCATTTGCTCTAAGATCAAGAATTGAAAATTGGAACATCATAAGACTGCAAAGCTTCTGTAAGGCAAAGGACACTGTCAATAGGACAAAATGGCAACCAACAGATTGGGAAAAGATCTTTACCAATCCTACATCTGATAGAGGGCTAATATGCAATATATACAAAGAACTCAAACAATTAGACTCCAGATAATCAAATAACCCTATTAAAAACTGGGGTACAAAGCTCAACAAAGACTTTTCAACTGAGCAATATAGAATGACTGAAAAGCACCTAAAGAAATGTTCAACATCTTTAGTCATGAGGGAAATGCAAATCAAAACATCCCTGAGATTCTACCTCACATCAATCAGAATGGCTAAGATTAAAAACTTCGATGACAGCACTCCTCCATTGTTTGTGGAATTGTAAGCTGGTACAACCACTATGGAAATCAGTCTAGCTGTTCCTCAGAAAATTGGACATAGCATTACCTGACAATCCAGCAATAATACTCCTGGGCATATACCCAAAAAATGCTCCAACATATAACAAGGACACATGCTCCACTATGTTCATAGCAGCCTTATTTATAATAGTCAGAAGCTGTCAAGAACCCAGATGTCCTTCAGAAGAATGGATACAGAAAATGTGATACATTTACTCAATGGAGTACTACTCAGCTATTAAAAACAATAAATTCATGAAATTCTTAGGCAAGTGGATGGAACTAGAAAATATCATCCTGAGTAAGGTACCAAATCACAAAAGAACATGCATGGTATGCATTCATTGATAAGTGATATTAGTCCTAAAGCTCACAATACCCAAGATATAACTCACAGATCACATGAATCCCAAGATTCATGTGTGGACTCTTTGGTCCTTCTTAGAAGGAGTAACAAAATACTCACAGGAGCAAATATGAGACAATGTGTGGAGCAGAAACTGGAGAAGGGACTCTCCAGGGAGTGCCCCACCTGGGGATCCAAAGCAGGTGCAATCACCACATGCAAACACTTGTGGATGTCAGGAAGTGCATGCAGACAGGAGCCTGATAAACCTGTCTTCTGAGAGTCTCTGCCAAAGCCTGATATATACAGAGGCAGATCCTGGCAGCTAACTGTTGGGAGCCGACTTTAAGCAAAAACCGGCTAGAAAGCAGCTATCAGCTTTGCAGCCATCTTGAGCCATATACGCTGACATGAGACTTGGTTTTCAACAGCCTACAACAGCTGAAACACACTCTGATATCTCACATAGCTTGTTTTGCTGTTTAGTGCCCCCAGCTGCAAGGAGCACGTGGTATCCACGCCTACAAGGCATGCGGTGCACGTGTTATCCACGTGCTATCTACGCCATATATGCCTGTAAGGCACACGTGCTGTCTACGCCTGTAAGGCTTTCGTCATATCCATACCTGCAAGGCACGTGGTATCCATGAGCCTACAAGGCACGTGGCAAAAGCCTATAAATACCCAAGATTTCCTTGTTGTAGTGTATATGTATGTATGTGTATGTGTATGTATGTATGTGTGGGAAGTGTGTGGTGTAGTAGTAGTAGGTGTAGTGGTGTGTGTATGGTGGAGACAGTAAAGAAGACGTTACTACAGATCCTCTGGCTTGTCTCTATTCTTCGCGGCTCTTCCCCTTCTTCCCCCCACTCTCTCTCTTGCTAAACCCGGACCTGCAGAACAGAGCGGGCCGCTAGAGTTTGGCTCCCAAATGTGGGCAAGAGTGGTCCGTTACAGTTAGCTCAGGACTTTTACAGTTTACAGCTCGGGGCAGTTACAGCTAACCATCAAACTGATCACAGGGTCCTCAATGGAGGAGTTGGAGAGAAGACTGAAAGAGTTCAAGGGGCTTGCAGCCACATGGGGAGAGCAAAAATACCAACCAACCAGAGCTCCCTGAATCTAAAGAGCTAGCCTGGGAACCCCAATGGAGGGACCCATAGCTTCTACTGTACAAGTATTGGAGGATGACCTTGTTAGGCATCAGTGGGGGAGGAGGTCCTTGGTTCTCTGAAGGCTGGATGCCCCAGTGAAGTGGAATTTGAAGGTGGGGAGGTAGGAGTGGGTGGATGGGTGGGGGCACACCCTCATAGATATAGGAAGAGGGAGGATGAGATAAGGTGTTTCTGGGGTGGGGGAGTGGGGAAAGGGGATAACATCTGAAATGTAGAAAAATAAAATATCCAAGAATAATTTAAAAAAGAAAGAAAGAAAAACAAGTGAACAAACAAACAAAACACATAATGGAACTGACTATCACAGTTTAGTATTTGAGACTTTTGGCAGCAATTTACTATTACCCTTACTGGGATTTCTTATAATTGTCAAGGACAAGGGACTATGGAAGTGGCCCATGTAACTTTAAAACAATATCTACAGAAAATAGAAAAGGAGGTATATACCTACATACCACAAATTTATTTAAATCATGCTTTTTTTTTATTTGAATGCCAATGAACTTTCTGCTGACTGTCTATGGCACCCTACAACTAGGCATACTTATGCATAGGTGAAAAGGAAGGATCCACTTACTGGTATATGGCATGATCCTGATCAGGTATCTAATATGGTGAAGAGGGCATGCTTGGGTTTTTTGCAGGATGCTGAAGGAATATGGTGGCTCTCAGAGCCATGGGTGAGACATACTAACCTGTGAGCTTGCTTTGTGCCCTGACAATGGTGACTGGGAAACTGTATTGGACATAAGTTCCCAACCCACCATTGCTTATCTATACCCATGATGGGACAAGCTGCCTTGCCTCAAGTTTTTAGACCCTGTGGAACAGAGAATCAAAAAGAGAAATTATAATGACTCTTGTATTTTTCTTAAATGTGACCAGTTATTCAGACTCAATCATAGACTTGTCTATAAAAAAGTGATAAAAAAATCACTTTTCTACATATATAACATAAAAATAAGATGACTGCCAAACTTACACGTGCTCACATCCCCTGTATTTTGGGCAGGACTTATTAAATATATCTTCATCTATGAAAAAATATATAAAAAATTCACTGCTTATAATGGAATATAATAAATACTTTCTCTAGTTTGTCTAACAATGGTGAAGTAGACCTGAGATTTTTCATAGCTGACAAAGTCCTGAGGAACTGACACTGAAAGGAATATTGTTTTAGAAAGAAAAGAATGTGAAGCTATCATGTCAATATGACTAAGATTAAAATAAAATGTAAGTCAACTATGAAAAAAGTTAAAAATTAAACCATTTGTTAAGAAAACCTTCTTTTACACAAACTAGAATTGTTTTTATAAAAGATTGTTTATTTTTTAAAAAATTATATGTTTTAGTATGAGTACGTGTACATCAGGTCCATGCCTGAGGAGGAAGATGAGGCTTCTGGATCCCCTGGAATTGATGTTGGAGTTGGTTGTGAGCTGCCATGTGAGTGCTAGGAACAAACATTTGGGTCTCTTCTTGAGCAGAAATCATTCTTAGTATCTGAGCCATCCCTCTAGCATTCACATCTGTGTTCCTGATCATGAAGATCAACCTGTATTGGTGAATAGAATATGAGTTTCTTAGTGTATTATGCTATAGATTTGAAGATTTGCATAGAACAGAAATTCCTTTTGTTAAGGTTCAAGAGTTAATTAATAGCAAATTATATCCAAAGAAATTACTTATCCAAATCTGACTCTATAATTTAATATGCAAATCAGGATGCTTCTCAAAGCGATAAATGATCCGGCTAATAATGTAGATGTGATGATCATTCCACCCAGGGAAGTAATGAGAAGCCAGAATAGATAGTTGTCATGTACCTGGGAATTTAATCTGGGAAGATTAACAGTTCTAAAACATACTATTGAGTACTTTACTCTGAACTGCAGAGGGTTCATGCCTAGAAGTCCACGTGGCATGTGTGTCAGATCAAACAGCACTTTATCCCAATCTTACATGTATTGAAATACTCTTAAATGTCTCTATACAGTTTATACTATTGTCCTTTATAACAACTGTAGAGTCGATACTCTACTAAGTTTACAGTATTTACATACAGTTGAGGAAAAATAAAATGAGCTTAGTCACCTAGCCCCTCTGATCTCTTACAAATAGTTTGTAATGGGATTTGCTTAAATAAGAGAGCCCTGTCACTCTGGTAACTACCCCATCACTATTTTTCCACCCATGCCCTTGCTAGTGCTCAGAGGATGGGAGCATCTGGAGAATCTGTACACATCCTAAGAATGTATTGATTTCAATTATTTCCATTTTATAAGTTTTAGATGTACATGGAAATTACACAAAGTGACTGAGATCATTCACCGAGACATTTTCAGTGACAGATTGTTGAAAGCAGAGCTTTACCACTGGGGACTTTTGTTTTGATTTGTAAAATGAATTAGTCATAGAATTTCACTCATACATTTATTATTCATGCTTCAATAATTCCCACTCCCTGAAAAACTAAAAATTTCCTCCTTAACACATTCATACAGTGACAAATTTGACCTATCATTTCATTTACCAGCACCAAGTGATCTAAACATTCACCTCTAAAACAGTCATTGAAAAGGAAAATTAGATCAATTCTAGCTTTGAAATTACATCAGGGAGAAGCAAAATGTGTATTTACCTTACTGAACTGAACTCATAATTTTTCTAAGATTAAATTTAAAATATTTATATACTCTGCATTCAAATTGAGAGACCTGAATATGCAAATCATCCAGGGGAGAAGAGAATGCCTAATGAATTGGAGGGAAGAAGTCCTTGGATGCATCAAGTTTAGGTATTTACCAGAAGTAAAGTGCATAGCTTTAGTTCTTAGGTACTTTACATTAGACAAGTAACATAAGGTTTGTTTCTGTATGTATCTAGGTAATTTTTCCTTCAAATAAGAAACAATTAATTATCAAGTATGTGAATACTTCCTCTGGTTAGACGGATAGACACATACATAGATTAGGTGAATATATAATGGAATGAGCTAGTATACAATATACTCATAATATACTCATAAAATACTCATAAATATACTCATAAATAGGGGATACCTGGGCAGTGGTGGCACATACCTTTGATACTAGAACTAGAGATCCAGAGGTAGGTGGATCTCTGAGTTAGAGGTCAGCCTGGTCTACACAGTGAGTCCCAGGAAGGCTAGAACTATACAGAAACGCTGTCTTGAGATACCCACCCAAAAAAGAATATATTTATTATCATATATATATATATATATATATATATATATATATATATATATATATATATATAAATATATGTATATATATGATAATATGATATATATGATATATATATGATAACATGCATGTGTGATATCAAATCTATTGCCTCAACTATCAGTCATTGCTATACGTGAAAACATTCAAAGATATAGTAATAAAGAAACATTGACCAAACAAAAGCAAGATTAAAAAAAATTAGTTCCATTAATTCATTAGGAATAAAAGAGAAAAATGCAAAATAAACTATACATAAATAATGTAAATAATTAAAAGACAAGCAGGTTTTTTAAATTAAATTGTACCTATTAATTTTGAAAAATAAACTTCCCTACATGACTGGTACATTTTGGAATCATTTTCAAGGCAAGTATGTCACACAGCTCAGCCTCTTGGCTCAGGACGAACTCCCTATTCTTAACTTGACACTAATTGGCACTTTGCGCTTCCGATCTGACTGGAACTCTCTGTGCCATGGCATTTTCTATTATTGAGCTTCAAGGTTAGCAATAAGTCAAAGGAAACAACACTTACTTAACCCAATTTCCAGCAACACAGAGGAGTTAAGCAGTGACTTCATGCATTAATTTATTTCATGAATATGCATATAATGGTGTTATTTTAACAAGGTGTATAAAATCACAATCTTACATGAACTGCATTGGTATTTACTATGTAAAGAGTTTGGTCCTCCTGTCCCACCTGGGGATCCCTCCCATATACAGACACGAAACCCAGCCGCTATTATGGATGCCAGGAAATGCTTGCTGACAGGAATCTGATAGGGCTGTCTCCTGAGAGGCTGTGCCAGAGCCTGACAAATATAGAGGAGGATGCTTGCAGTCAACCATTGAACTGAGTATGGGGGTCCCGTTGGAGGAGTTGGAGAAGGAACTGAAGGAGCTGAGAGGGTTTGAAGACCCATGTGAGAAACAACAGGTCAACTGGCCAGACCCCCAGGAGCCCCCGGGGACTGGACCACCAACCAAAGAGTACACATGGAGGGACTCATGGCTATGGCTGCATATGTGGCAGAGGATGGCCTTATTGGACATAAGTGGGAGGAGCGACCCTTGGACCTGAGAGGTCTCAGTGCTCCAGTGTAAGGGAATGCCAGGGCAAAGGCGGGAGTGGGAGGGTGGGTGGGGGAGTACCATCATAGATGTAGGGGGTATAGTATAGGGGGTTCCAGAAGGGAGACCTGGAAAGGGAATAACATTTGAAATGTAAATAAAGAAAATAGCCAATAAAAGGAAAAAAATAAAAAGATAGGTTTGTTTTACTCAGACAAGGAAGAAAAAGAGTTTGGTCCTCTAGATAAAGGTTAAATCACTAGTTCTGAATAGGCCTGTGTGTGGAGAATGAGTTCAATGTCAGACACCCTTTCAAATCTACTGCTCTTTCCATTAATGTAGATGAGCCGAACATGGATTTCAGGTTGGAATTACCCACAGGTCAATTTTCTACCTTTTTTGGAAGAGTATCGAGGTAGGGATAGCTCTGGAACACAAGGTTGCTCTTTGTGTGCTAGGTCCTTGCTGCAGTAGCCTGACACTTCTGAGGGAAACTATCTGTATACAGATGATACCTGCTACCTTCCAAATCATCTGACTAAATCTGTATTTGGCAATAAGAAATCTGTCTTACCACTGGAACTTAAAGCTGGATTTTTACCATGAAGGAAATGGCTTACATGATTGACTTGATTATTACAGAGCTCAGATAGTTCAGAAATTTTACCATTGATTGGTAAGCAAAGAAGGCTCCATAAGAAAGTGCTTAGAGTGTTCAGGTTTTAGAACAATTTGTAGTGTATGAACAGTGTAGCAGTTCAGGCCTGAAATCCCAGCACTTGTGAGGATGTAAGCTAAAGAATGAGACCATGTTTCAGAAAACAACGACAAACAACAACAAATGAAAAACAAAAATCAGAAACAAAAATCAAACAAAAGATTTCAGCTGAGGAAATACTCTTGTAATACATATAACGGTATTATTCTGTACATTAACTTCTTTATATCTACATGGATAACTATGTGATTGTTACATTTGTGACAATATGATAGAATGCCTGTGATGATAACTTACTAGGTGGGCAGGTTTATTATATTCATGGTTCAAGAGGGTTCAACCCACATGGATGGGAGCCTGGTGTAGTAGAGTGTTCTGCCTTGAAGCCAGACACCATAGAAGGGATACACTCCTCCGGTGGTCATCATCTTTGCTGCTGTTTATTCCAGTCCCAGGTCCCATGTCAAGAGATGCATACCACTCACACTCTGGACCTATTCCGTCTGCTAATCCTTTCTGGAAATTCTTTTACAGACATAACCAGAGGGATGCCTCTATCATTTCTCAGGTAATGCTAAGTCACAGGAAGTTGACACTATATTGATCATGAAACCTTGTTAAACACTCCACTGGTCTACTTCCTTTGTTGTTGGCTTGAGAGTTTTCTAGATCATGTCTCCTGGGAGCTATTGCCAAAACCATCAATGCCTGCCCTGAAGGGAAAGATATCTGCTGTCAAAATGAGGCCATAAACTTAGAAATCCCAATGCTCCCAGTTGAGTGTATATCCTGAGTTTCTTCTTTATAAGTTTTATTTTTATTTAAGTGAAAAACAACTCTAAATATTAATAAGATATAATGTTTTATTAAATGTGCACACTATGGAGAGTTTAAATGAGTTTAATTAGCAAATCTATTGCCTCAGCAATTTGTCATTGCTTTGTGTGAAAACATTGAAAAGCTCTTATTATTTTAAAATAAACAACGAAGTGTGCCGTTATTAACCATAGTTATAGCATAATGCAATATAGTCCAGAATGTGTATTTTCAAATTAAAGCATTGTATCCTCTGATAGATAATCTTGATTTTAGACTTGATTTGCTTTAGAACCAATCAAGAGACACATCACTGAGAATTCTGTATTCTTGCACTGACATTGGTACCCAGCTTCTTTAGCCTTTCAACTGAAGCACTGAAGTCCAATGGCTCTCTAGGATTTCTCAAAGTCTTGGGATGCACATGGGATGTGCTAAGCCTGGGTGCAGAAACTTGTACTTAAAATTTTGAAGGTGGGTTGGTGAACACATCCCTCAACTGAGAACCCTTTCTAACTGCTGGAGGTTCCACCTCCACACTGATGGGCACTGGGGTTAAGGTCAGCCCCACTGAGTCCAGGGAGCCTCTCACATCCCAGGTCTCTGGGACTTTCTAAAGATTTGCTCCCCCAATGCCCACCTCCTGCAGCTTCATATTTCCATTTATTCTCCTGACCCTCTAGGCTTTTCTCCTTTCTCTCCCCATACCTGACTCTGCTCCCTATTTCCCTTCTCCTTTCCCTCTCCCATCCATGTCCCTCACTCCCTCTGCCTCCCAGAATTATTTCATTTTCTCTTCTAAATGGAATTGAAGCATCCTCTCTTGGGCCTTCCTTCTCATTTAACTTCTTATGGTTTGTATGTTGAATCATGGATATTCTGTACTTCCTGACTAATATCCACTTATCAGTGAGTATATACCATGCATGTCCTTTTGGGTCTGGGTTACCTCACTCAAGATGATTTTTTTTTGCCCTCAAAATTCATGATGTCCTATTTTTAATAGCTGAATAGTATTCCACTGTGTAAATGAACCACATTTTCTGTATCCTTTGGTTGATGAATATCTGGGTTGCTACCAATTTCTGGCTATTACTAATAAGGCTACTTTGAACATAGTGTAGCTCGTATTCTTGTAATATAGTGGCTCAAAGAAATACAGAGACAAAAATGAAACAGAGTCTGAAGGAATGGCTGACTATAACTGGCCCAACTTGGGATTCATCCCATGGACAGGCACCAGACCCTGACACTATTACTGATACCATGTTGTGCTTGCAAAAAGGAGCCTAGCATGGCTGTCCTCTGAGAGGCTCCACCAGCAGCTGACTGAGACAGATGCAGATACTCACAGCCAATCATTAAAGTTAGGTTGGAGAAACATATAGTAGAGTTAGGGAAAGGATTGAAGAAGCTGAAAAGAGATAACAACCCCAAAGGAAGAGCAACAGTGTAACTAAGATGCCAACCAAAGAACATACACAGGCTGTCCCAAGGATCCCAGACACATATGTAGCAGAGTGCTGCCCTGTCTGGCCTCAGTGGGATAGAATATACCTAATCCTATGGAGACATGATGCCCCAAGGATGGAGGATGCAGGGGGCACCCTCTCAGAGGCCAAGGAGACAGAGGATTGGATGAAGAACTCTCTGGGATGGGGAAATGGGAGGGTGGGGAAAAAATAAAGCATATAATGATCAAAAAAGAAAGAAAAAACAGAAAAAATAAATAAAAGAAATAAATAAAATCCCCTTAATCTAGAATATCAGCCTTGTAGACAGAGGTGATTGTTATGACTTCAATAGATGATGGCTTCCTTATGCTTTGGAAGCTAAATTGTGAAAACAGTTTTAAAGCATACATTTTGAAGGTACACAATGGAAAAGTTAAAAATGCTATTAGCACTGATGATGTAATAGGAGCTTAGCAAACAAGAATACCAACAGCAGTGTAGACAGTGGAGGCTGGAGACTCAACAATTAATCTAAAAGTCTTTTATATCTCACCCTGCAGGAGAATTTCTCTGCATTTTGTTCATGTTTTGAATGAGAGTGAGATGAAAGATGACTGATTAATTCGGTGGCAGAAACTTTACAGCAGTTTGTCACTCAGTGGTGGTGGCACTGTTACTAGTACCTGCTGTTTGAATGCTTTAGAGTGAGCACCAGGAGCAAAGCCTATTAAAGTTATTTGAAGAACTTTCCCTGGAAGAAAGAACACATCTGAGACACTCTGCTGAGAGATGTCTCTAAGGGGTTACTGCAGACCTCCTTTCTGAATTCAGAACAGCCTAAGCACACTAATGCCAGTGTGCGCAAGGTCCATGTCTAAACCTGGCATCAGAACTGGGCATCATCTGCCAGTACTGAGTTGTGAACATGGGGAAAACTACAATTCCTATGCTATAAAGGTTCCTGAAAAGATCTGAAAGGTAAGCTTGGGTGACAAAGCAGTGTGTGCATGGATTCAGAAAGGCTTCCTCGTTTTCCCTGTTCAGGTTTATTGTAACAATGCAGTGATGAACCTGAGGCAGCGGCATGACTTCTGCAGCCTGACTTCTCCTTCTGTGAGTTTATTGTTGGGAGTGGAACTGATGGACAATGCATGGGGGTTTCTCAAATAAAGTAGATTAATGTGGTGTGCTTTTCTGTTGAAATTTTGTGTGTATAGGTATGAGAATTCACATTCACAGTATCTTATAAGGCAGGATTCTAACCTCTAAAGGCTAATAAGATATCTGACAATGTGGCATTCAAAGAGATTAGTACAAACTTTCTATACCATGAGAATGACACATTTAGCTGAGGCAGCTGCATGCTTCCTGAATACCTAGAATTGTTTTTCCCTGTAGGAATAAAAGCAATTTACTTTCATTATTGTGAGTCAAAGCTACTTCCTTGGAGACTGTACTTGATCCGCATTATTTCTGTGTATGAGATAACATACTATTCTTAGAGAAGACATCATTAACCTACAAAATTCTTATCACCCAGGGACGGCTGGAACGGGTAAATATGTAACCCATCCCAGTAAAATTATAACCTGCTTATTGATTGCTGACCTTTATCAAGAGATAAAAATGAAGAGTGGCTCAAGCCTGCTGACCTGGGCAGTGCTCTTCCACACTGTCCACTTATGTAAATAAACTCTCTGCCTAGACCTTTTAGCCACCAAGTGGAAATGAATGCAAAGAAATTTTCTTACAGTGCAGCTTGTTCTTTCTAATTAATATGCTAATGTCACCTAATGGTTTTCTTTTCTAATGTTAATACAGAGTTGTTTTAGTATAAGCAAAGATTTGACTTTTTGATGCACCTTTTAAATACCTAGCAGCTTAACTGATTCAAAAGTAAGCTAATATGAAGATGAAAACAAATGAGAGCCTAATGTGAACTCTAATATTTGCCTAATTGTCCTTATAAATACTCTGGAGAACATTCTAGAAGCATAGTTCTCAACAGCAATTTCTCTCTCTCTCTTTTTCTCTCTCTTTCTGTCTCTCTCTCTCTCTCTCTCTCTCTCTCTCTCTCTCTCTCTCTCTGTGTGTGTGTGTGTGTGTGTGTGTGTGTGTGTTTGTATGTGTGTCCCTAGTCACTTGTTTATCAGCCCCCAAATTTTAATGAAATTTTAACATACAAGCTGAATTGACTTCAACTGCTCCAATAATATTCTTATCACGTTATATGTAACAAACTCCTTCATAATTTTTAGTATCATATTTTAAGATGACATTGTAGAGAAGTGGAATTTCCAATGGCAAAGGCTAGTGTCAACTCTGTCCTGAATATAGTGACCCCCCCCCCCCCCGTGTAAAAAACCTTTCTCAAAGCGGCAGATTCGTGATCACCTGAATTTTCAGTCGACCCTTCTTCCAGTAATGTCCCTCACTGGATCTCTCGTTCTTACTGCCTCGTGTTAGGAGCCAAAATGTAAAAGCCCTTTTTGTCTCACATTTGGCACCAACCTGTAAAAAACCTGCTTACTGGAGCCCCACGTTGGGCGCAAAAATGTAACTGCCCCGAGCTGTAAAAGACCTTTCTGCCCCACGCTTGGCGCCAAAATGTAAAAAGCCTGCTTACTGGAGCCCCTGTTCAGGCGCCAAACTGTAAAAGTCCTGAGCTAACTGTAACGACCACTCTTGCCCACGTTTGAGGGCCAAACTATAGCGGCCCACTCTGTTCCGCAGGTCCGAGTTTAGCAAGAGAGAGAGTGGGGGGAAGAAGGGGAAGAGCTGCGAAGAATAGAAACAAGCCAGAGGATCTGTAGTCAAGTCTTCTTTACTGTCTCCACCATACACACACCACTACACTTACTACTACTACTCCCCACACTCATACACACACACATACATATACACATACACACTACAACAAGGAAATCCTGGGTATTTATAGGCTTTTGCCACGTGCCTTGTAGGCCCGTGGATACCACGTGCCTTGCAGGTGTGGATATGACGTAAGCCTTACAGGTGTGGACAGCATGTGCACCTTACAGACATGTATGGCGTGGATAGCACGTGGACAACACGTGCACTGCATTCCTTGTAGGCGTGGTTACCACGTGCTCCTTGCAGCTAGGGGCACTTAAAAGCAAAACAAGCTATATGGGATATCAGAGTGTGCTTCAGCTGTTGTAGGCTGTTGAAAACCAAGTCTCATTTCAGGGTATATGGCTCAAGATGGCTGTAAAGCTGATAGCTGCTTTCTAGCCACTTTTTGCTTAAAGTCGGCTCCCAATACCCCAGAGTATGAGTTAAAAGCCTATATCTTAAGGATATCTTTGAGAAGTATAAGGCATACACTGAGAGTCTTGGAAAATGTTATGTGCCACAAAGTAGTTTGAAGTATTAGAAGTTATAATAAAAAGAACAAAGAGAAAAAAAGCCTATATCTTGTTTGACAGCTTGTGGATTTGGCACTCTTGGTGAATCACTCACTGGATAGCACATGGAATGGGGCACTTTGGAGATAATTAGATTTAAAGAGTTTGTGGCCATGTTAGTTAAACATTGACAAAGTGACTGGATTTAGATTTACCTAGAGATGAACCTGTAGGAATATATCTTAAGGCTTTTCAGAGAGGTTGACATAAGGACAGAAATTCACCCTGTATATGGCTGCATCATCTCATGGTCTGGGACCCTAAAATGAATGAAAAGTATGAAAAGGAGAGATCCAGTTGAGCAATGGTGTAGCTGTATCTGCTTCCCTCACTGCAGACACCATGCACCCAGGCTGGTGCAAATACAACTAGACGACTCCCACTCCCTCTACTGTGCTTTCTTGACCCGTGACTACATTTGTCTTAAACTGTGAGCCAAAATACACTTTTCTCTTAAGTATGGTTGCAGAATATTTTGTGATGGCGAAACACAGAAGCTTCCAGTATAGGACTATTCCTCTTAAAAGAGATAAATCAAAGATTCTTTACTTCTTAACATGTGAAGATACAGAAGGAAAATGGTCATCTATGCACATAGTTTTCTACCTAGATCTTGGTCTCCCTGCATATAGAACTTTTGCAAAAAAATTAATGTATTAAAATAATTCTTTGTTTGTAGTTTAATAAACAGAAAATTCATCTAATATAAAGTGATTAAAAACATTATTGTCCTATCTCATGTATAATAATAAAATTTACCTTTGATATGTAATGTGTAATGAGTGAGGTCTGGTGACACTCGTCTATAACCCCAGTATGTACAATAAATATTGTAATCTTATTTATGAATACATGAATGTTTATGAAAACATTAAGAAACTGAAATTTATCATTCATTTACCAAGCCATATAGAGAAGAAGAAAGAAGATGAGGAGGAAAAGAAAGAGAAAAAGGAGAAATCAGTGGTGGCCTTGCATAGCACTTTGGCAAAATCTAACATAATGTCCTAATTAAAAATTATTTCCAGACCCTAGTCTTGAAAACCTTCTATTCTTGTTTAAAATATCTTCTTAGGATGCAAAAGTGCAGAATAAAAGATGAAAATCTGAGTCAATAAAACCAAGATGAGCAGTGAGGAACAGGTTTGTATAAAATGATGAATAGTTGAAAAATTAATGCTGCATCTTTATTTCTTGAGAAGCATATTATTTCTTTAAATAATTTAAATAATCTGCTGTATATTTAAAATAAATGTTTTTCACTATACAAAACAAACAAGCAAAAAGTTGAGTTTGCCAAAACTATAGTATAAAATTTTAATAATCATAATTACCATATGACTCAAGGAATCAATATCCTATAAAATCTCTGGTATTAGATATTCTCCTGTAAGAGATTAGGGTAAGTATTTGGAGTATTTTTAAATGAGTAAGAATTTTTATTAAAAGGCATTTAAAACATTTTATTAAAATGTATTTAATTTGCCTTTGCCTAATCAAAATGCAAACATTTCTCTTATTCTTTATAAGAGGTGATTGATACATTTGAATACATACAACTGGGTTCTATTTCTTCTCCACACAATGATATTTTTACTAAAATTTCGGATGCATTTTGTTTCTGTGTAAATTATCTGTGGTCATTAAAAGAGCTCTCTTTTTTCTAAACTTGAAATACAAATATATATATATATATATATATATATATATATATATATATATATATAT
>JANHMN010000003.1:47836156-47854634 GCA_030674055.1 Rhabdomys pumilio | reverse complement strand
TATATATATATATATATATATATATATATATATATATATATATATATTGTGGTATCTTAATTTCTTTAAATTAGCATATACCTATTAAGGCTGGATTACAGGAGCATTAGTGGGACAGATTCCTGATCAAACCCATGGCGTCTTCTAATTCTGTATTCTAATGACTACAGCTACAAATGCAATGGATCATGGTCTGCAATGTCATAGTTTCCTTTAGATTTCTTTTGCCAATAATTATGTGCATGTCTGTGTTTGTGTTAACATGTACACATCAGTGTGATGTCCATGGTCAGAACAGGGCAATGGGTCCTCTGGAGCTGTAGTGATAGGTGGTGGGGGGCCTCCTGATTGGATGCTGGGATCTCAACTCTGATCCTGTGTAAGAGCCCTGTATGCTCTTAGCCAATGGATCACATTCCAGCCCACCTCTTTTTTTCTTATTAATAAACAATCAATTAAATAATGATTTGCTGTTTGAAGATCACCAGCTTGGATTACTTACTGTTCTATAAGTCTGAGAGAAGAACACTGCTGATGAAAACACCCCGTTTCCACAGGAACGTTTTATTCCTTGATGCTGTCTTTTCTCCTTCTGTAAAACCTCCATAACCAGCATGCTGTTAGATAATGACTCCAGTTCCCTCCACAGTTCCCATATGTTCAATAAAATCTTTCTTTTCTAAGCTTCATTCTTGAATCCAGGCAGTCTCTAAGGTCATGTGTCCTTAAGTCAAAACTACTCCACAGTTTCTGAAAAGTAGGGCTTCTATCCACTTAGTTAGACTTGCTGAAATGATAAAAATTAGAAGTTCTAAAGTGAAATATTTTGAGGTATGTATGCTCCAAAGCTCTGGTTTGATCTGTGGAGATTCCAGATCTAAGATGATCAGTGGTTTAGTCCAACTGCCAGGGTTTCACTGTGTTTTGTTAGAAAAATAAGAAAACAAAAGGGAATCCTACAGCTTCTTTATTGGAACAAAACAGGAAACACTGGCTTTGCTTTGCTCCATTGTAGAAGTTAATAACTGGTGCACTGAGACAACTAGAGCATCCATAGGATGCACTGGTACAGGGTGTATAGAGAACAAATTGCAGTGGGGCGAATGAAATTTGCATACGTTCTGAAGCATGGGAAACTAATACATTGAGTCCATGTTATCATTAACCCATCCCACTGCTGGATATTTTCTACTACCCACGATAAAGAGCCAAGTAGTAGCCAGAAGGGCGAATGGTTTAAAAAGTGACACAACACAAAAATATGTTTGCATGTGCATTATGTTTGTTTGTCTGTCTGTTTGGTGTTTTGTTTGTTTGTTTGTTGGGTATTTTGTTATTTATTTATTTACACTCCAGAATTTACTCCCCACCTCCTGTGTTCACCCTCTGACTTCTGACTGTTCCACATCCCATACCACCTCCCCCCTCCCTACCTCAAGAATGTCCCCAACCCCGCACCCCCCAGCAGTGTTTTTAAATAACAAGAGAGGACAAAGATGGAGAGGTTCCATGGCTGCTCGCTTTGGAGTAGGCATTCTAACAGGCAGTGCTATTCTGAGAGTAACAAACGGTTGAACAAGATCAGTCTTAAGGTTCTTGGGGAAATGACTGGGATGTGGATAATTACAGACAGCACAGGATCTGCAGAGGGGCATGAGGTCTCTACTCCAGAGAATGCTAAGAGGCTGAAGACAAGGAGCAGATGCACCAGAGAGATGAACAGTGGCCAAAATATTATGATAAATGCTATGTCCCTCTGCATAGATAGGTAAGTCAGGTCATGTGATCATTATAAATTATATTCTAAATTGTTCCAAGAGCTGGAATGAGGGAGATGAACCCAAACCCATGTCCTCCTCCTTGCACCTCATTAGCACAGAGATATCAGCAGATAATTGGCTATGGGCAGAGAAAGAGGTGGGAACTTATTTAGTACCAAGGGTCTAACAGAATGAAAGAACTGAAATAAAAAAAAAAAAACCTGCGAAAGCCTTGAGATTAGTAAAAAAAAAAAAATAATAATAATTTGAGCATATTCTAGAAAGAAAAATATAAAGTAACATTTCAAATGTAAAAAGTGATAAGAGATTAAGAGATGAGCCGAATAATGTTCCATTAACTAAGATGGCTTACAACTCCAGAAAGTTTTCTAGTTTCCTAGTAACTGTGAGTAACATGAAAATGTCAGCTGTGAATTGAGATATATTTATATGTCAATAAAGAATGGATTATAAGCATCATGAAAGAGCATGCCAGAAACTTCAGGAATCCCACTGTTCACTTTGTGAAGTTAAAAGTTTAAAATAGGGGAATAAAGTGAAACTAAAGTAAGGTAACATGGCATTTTAATTTCCCAAGCACCTCTCAGTGAATGGACTTCGTGAGCTTTCCTAATGGTACTCTGAAGAGAGACACATTGGAGGAAATATGTGCTGAGAGAGAAGCTTCACTACCAGAACTCAGTTCTTCACAAAAGTGCTCATCTACAAATTTCATGCAATACATTATTTTAGAAATGTTCATATTTTAATTTTGTATCTGAGTAGTTTTAATCTGAAACACATTAGATGTTAAGATCCTGCAGGTAATACTTTAAAATCTTGGTATTTTAAAATGTATCTTCATAATTAAAATAATCATCATCACAATCGGAGAAAAGGCATACTACATCTAAATTGTTACAGAAGTAAAGAGTTTTAGTCTCCATATTTCACTTTCTTCACTGTATAATTTTTACTAGCTGTACTGTAAGTTACTCAAGAAATATCTATATTTTCTTGATGTCTTTTTGTTGCTATATTCCCTGCAGCTATCATACAAGCAATGACATGGGAAAATTAATGCAATTTGAAGGAAAAATTTATGAATAATAATTAGTGAAATGGATTATACCATTCCACTTTACCTACTGTTTGATTTGGATGCTACTGTAGCTTGCAGCTCAGTTCAAAGAATGAGTGATTTAAGGTATAAAATAGTTCACTTGCTTCCTCATTCAGAATCATCATCTTGACTGGACTTTGCATCAGTGTAAGATCAATCAGTGAACTCCGTAACAACCCAACTGCGTAGAAAGTTCTCATTGAAGTGATCAGGAAAATAATGTCATTCTGATGCCATGTGGCTGTTATGTGTTAAGTCTTTATAAATGTTTTCAAATCGTCATTTATGTATGTCTATTTTATAAAAAAAAATCAATTTAGTATGATATGAGTTTGTACTCAGGTTGCTAGAAAAATAGATACGTGAGCTCTAGAGTTATAAGACTGAAATTTAAACTCTGTAAGCTGACTTGAAAGATTAGGGTCATAAAAGCTACCAAAACAAAAAAGAAGAACAAGAAGAAGGAGGAAGAGGAGGAAGAGGAGGAGGAGGATGAAAAAAGGAGTGAGGAAAAAGTTAGAGAGAAGAGTAAAATACAAACTCTGTAGTTATTTTTATTTTCTTGATCTAAAATATTATCGAATATTCTTCAGAACGCAATTATGAATCTGGTCTTCAGTAACTGTTATAGCAGATTTCTGCCCTGGTCTCCATTCATACCTCCAACTTCTCTAGCAAAGCGTATTAGACAGTTTTATTGCTAGTGACATGGCTTTTTCCCTTTGTTTCAAAGAAATAGCTCTATGTGGGATTTCCAAATGTTAAACATGGCACTTAAATGAGAAAAGTAGACACAGGTTTCTGAGTAAAGGTTGCATTACCATACTAAGACACAAAAAGAGCAAATGTTAGCTGAACATCAAACAAAGGTAAGGTGGAAGGTGAGGCTTAGAATTGTTCCCAGATGAGAGAAAGAAAAGGAATAAAACACCCAGAAATGTAAAACAAATTAAATTTAGTAATTGGTTTTTCCATTATATTTAATAGGTCATTGACTCCTTCTGAGTTATGTTCTTTCTGCAGATGGTTTGTCTGCCTCCTTCAAATGAAAAGAATTGGATTTGCAAGGAAAAATCCACTTTTGATTTCATGCTTTCAAATACAGAGAACTTGATCATTCCAATATTATCCAATAAACTATGGTTTAAGACGTAGAGTATAAATTACAGTGTAAGGTAACAACATTATTAATAATAATTTAAAATAATAATGAGAATATGTGTGTCATTTTTAAATCATTAATTTCTTTCGTGTATCATGTTACAGACCTTAATTAAAAACTATGAAAATGTATAAAACTTCTAGATATATCTGGAAAAGCATTAGGGAAAACATAGGCATACATAGAGATGAGAAATACTTTAGTTTGTGTGGAGAAAAGAAACATTCCAGACAGAAGTTACGTTTGCACGAAGAGCCAGAGGCAAAGACTGGAACAAGATTTTAAAGACCACCCATATTAAAGTCTAATACACCAAGATAACCCTGGGCATGGGAGGAAAGGCAGCCTTGAGACCAGGAAATGAGATGGGAATGAAATGTTTGAGGCTTTGACTAACCAGATAAGGATTTTAAAACTGACATTTTGCCCAGAGCCAACCCTAGGCTTGCTTTTCTCAAGCTCAGTGGAGACACTTGTGAAGTAGGCTAGTCCTGTCTGCAGCATCTTCATCACGATCAGCTACTGAAGAGGTTTGACTCAAAATGATGACAAGGAGTCAGCAAGGACATTTTAGTACTGCCAAACACAAACTTCTATTATTTTATTTTAAATAATTTTTATGGGTATGTGGGTCGGGAGGATATGCATGTGAGTTCAGCCCTTGAGGAAAGGCAGAGGGGTGAGTTCCCCAGAAGCTGGAGTTATCAGCAGGCATGCACCACCAAGTTTGGTGCTGGGATCCAAATTCAGTTCCTCTGCAGGGGTAGCAGTACCTGCTCATAACTACTGTGCCATCTCTTCTGCACCAAATTTTAATAATTCTAATAAATTATATATATATATATATATATATATATATATATATATATATGTGAGATAAAGAATGTTACATGATTATGATAGACTTATTATAGTTTGGCAATACATAATAAAATTCAAAATTGTATCTTCTGAATTAAAAAAATTACTTCTATATTGATAGAATTAATTAATTACTACTGTTGGTCACTTAGTGTCTCCTGGGGGTAAGCATAATCATCATTAATAATTCACAATATCACTGGAGGCTGACATACAGCTAATGTACCTCTGGAGGAGTATTTTAGTGCTAATGTTTGCCAATTTGTGTGTTACCCAAAATGTTAAATCTTAAAGAAACAAAGACTAGAAGTGAGAAGAAAGAAGAAAAGTAGATACAGAAATAGAAGTCAGGTGGAAAAGCAGGAACAGATAAGAATGCTTTTAGCTGCACTTCCACCTTGCAACATTTTCTTAGAGATACTCATTACAAATATATAAAGTGATAACATCTTGTTTTTCTTACTGTATTTATGTCATATATTTTTTATGCCATTGTATTCTAAAATGCTGTGTCACAGGTCTAAAATGTGAGGCACCTGGATGGCGATTAGTATTAATTGTCCTCAAACCATTTATATGTCCTGTAGATACTCTAAAAATACACATTCTAATGTTTTCTAGAGGTGACTTATTTAAACATTTGCCATCATGTCAGATTCATGAAATACATATTGCCACATTTAAGCTTGCCTCCAATTGGTCTTTATTTGGTTAGATAAGGCTTATTTTCTGCCTGATGAATTCTGAATATTTTACTATAAACTTATTGATACAAAACAGACATACCGTGACTTTGGAAATCATGGTACACTCTTCCCCAATTGTTATTAAAATAAATAGTGATAGAAGCTTGAATGAGCTTCACATTCACTTGCACATATATGCACTTGCACACATACAAGCTAAATACACACAAACAAACATACACATATGCACACATGCATGCACACACACAATGGAGTGGGGTTCTAAGAAGACTGAGACATAGTTTTACTGAAAACACATATACAGGAACTGAGTTTGAGAGTAACAGGTATTTTCCACCACACCAGGGTTAAAACCCTATGCCAAGATGTCAGACCTGAACACAGCTACACTTTTTTCCCTCTGTGCAGACAAGACTTTTCGTTCAAGATTTGAAGTATTGGCCTAAATCCTTTGGCTTTCTTGCAGAAGAAGAAAGAAGAGGAACTAGCCCAGAAGGCAGCCTTCTAGGAGGATATCAGAAACATCTTAGTAACAACAAAATTTTTCAAATGGGCTTCCATTCCATTTGGGCAACTATATGATTCTTAAGAAAACAAAAGTGGGGAGGAGGGCCCTGGTTCACCATCGACATCAAAGGAAACTCAACCTTCAGTTCCAATCACAATCTTCAGCCTACCAAAGGTGTGTTCAGAAAAGGAAGCCTGTGATGAAGCAGCCCTAAGCTGCCAAGTTAGCTATGGAAACTGGCACAGTGAAAAGGGCAGGTAAGGCATCACATGTTCCTGACTTGGAAAGGTTTGTGTGGAAAAGGCTCCCACTGCTCTGTGTCTGCCACACAGGGGTGAGACTGAAGCTCACCAGTAAGGTAAAGCCGAGGTCCTGGACAGCACTGAGCTCACAGAGAATACTGAATCTCCTGCCATGTCCTCACTCTTCTGTTTCTGTGGATCTACTTACTAGGGTGTCACCTTGTCTTGTCAGCTTGAGTGGATGGAGTAATATATCTGGATGTGTCTATGGGTCAATTATAAAGAAATTTCTGTCAGTGTGCCCTGAAATTCTGGGCTCTCAAGGGTCTAGATAGTGGTCTGATCTTGAGATAAGACTGTATATGTTTCCATGCTGTCTGCAAACTGTTAATAATTGATGGGGTACCTCATGGCCACACAATTCTTGGTAAAATGCTCTGTATGACTGAACATTCCCACAACAGGCTTTCTTCAAGGTAGATGCACTAGAATACTAGTAGCTTGGCTCAATATATTTCTGGAAGTCACAGACCATGGAAGCGATTTCTGTGGGTCCAGGTCTAAGACAATAATCATGAGGACACAAGGAAACATAAGTCCATACCTTAGAATCCAGAGGTCAACCACATGGAGATGTGAACTAAGAACCAAGAAGACATGCCTGTGCCTGGAGCGACACTGCAGAAGTTTTCCTTTGCCCTGACCTTTTAGCTTTCAGGTGGCTGAAAATTGCCCACCTGAGTTAAGAGAGGACTTTATCCAACAAATCTAGGTACCCACAGAGAAGTTTCTTAACAAAAAACTAAAAGAAAAACAAAGACAAAAACAAAACAAAAAACAAAGCTCACAGTCACATGCAGAGATAATGCTCCATCCACTGCAGTTGAGTAAAGGCCCTGGTCCCAGCTCTCAGTCAGTTTTAAGGAGAGCAGAGAGCTTGAAGAAAAAAACTCTCTGCCTATTTTGTGGTTGGATCACATCCAATGACTTTGTATTTTTCTTCCAGGTTGCCTGGCTCAGTTCTGCTCAGGGATACTAGGCCCTATCACCTCAGACTTTTCTCTCTTTTCCATTGCAGTTCAGACCCACAGAGGCCTGCACCAGGATTTATGTTAGAAATTCCACAACACAGCAAAGAACACCAAGGAAAGAATCCAAACATGTTAGATTTTATGCAAATCCATGGTAATGATATAAAAACACCTTCCTGTCTGAGGCTGCTTGTTCCTCTTGTCTTCCCATGAATCTCGAGTAATTTATTCAAGGTCTGTGTCAGTAAATATCACCCTCTAGAAGGAAACTTGGGTGACAAGGCCTGGCCACCTGGAATTTGATGATATTGTAGTTGGTTGCTTTTCAGAAGCCTTTGAGTTGAATAATTTGCTTCATTTTTATAGTTAGAAATTTTCATTCTAGTGGTGGCTAGTTGTCGGGCCATGGAAGGGTGTCCTGGTTCTTGGGTTGTGGGTTTGGCCTTGTCCCAAGAACCTAGGCTTCTGTCAGAGGTCTAATCTCCCTTTCACCTTTACCCTTCAGTCATGTACACAGGTGGGGTGATAAACAGCCCCCAGGCCCTAGAGAGATTTACATACTAATGAGGTACCTGAAGGCCAGAGGGAGCATTCCTCCCCAGCCCCTCCCCCCTCTTCCTCTCCCTATTTAACTCAGGCCCACCCTGGGTTTTGTGGGGGGTGAACATCCAGATCCATCCATCCACCATCCACTATGCCAATAAGGCGATTTTGGAAACCCAAGGACTTCCTCTTGTGTTGGGGCTGCGCCTTGAGGAACCATGGTAAACAGCCGGGCCTAACTTCCAGCTGGAGGAACCCAGGGCGCTCTCAGCAGACTACACGCAGAGTGGCGTGAGAGACCCTGCGGTTCCCCAGCCATTTTTTTTTTTTTTCTACAGCTAGTCATGGTAATTCCAGTCCTTGGCAAATTGAGGCTGGGGGCTTGCTTCAAGTTCAAACCAGGCTCACAGACAGAGTGACACTTTATCTTGAAGGAAATGACATGATGGCAGAGTGACAGAGATGCAGAGAGGTGGGCATGAGGCATGGAGACAGGCCTGTGGACAAATTCTAAAAGGAAAATGAGGAGTCAATTTCTTTTGGGCCCTCATCTTAGTACCTACTCTGGTAAGTCTTGGAATGTAAATTATTTAGTACCCCAGGACTCCTGCTGAGCAGACCTGCTTCCTACTGCAGGAAAAAGCCTAGGCCCAGGATGTGCCAAAATGCACATCTCAGGTTCATCTCAAACAGCTGTCTGTTACAGAGCACCCAGCAAACACCAGAACACCCAAGGGATTGAAGATCTGAGGGGAGGAATAAAGTTGAGAACCATTATGCATTGGTGCAGCCTGGAGATTCACTTGTGTTTTGAGAGTGAGACTGAGATATCTAGGGAGTTGTGACAAGTTGTATCCCTTGGTAGGTTGGGGAAGACTATCTGCTTACTCACATCATCCGTCCTCTTCAGGAAGGAGGCCCAGATTTGTGTTATGCTCACAATGAGGAAGAACTCTTCATACAAGAAGAAATGGGGCTTCTTTGATTAGGTTGACTTGATGCAAGCAAATGAACCTCCTGATAGCCTGCCTAAATCTTGCTCTGTACAGAATCAGTCCATTCCAGATCAGCATCCCTGAGCACATACAGTCAATAGTGTGCAGTGAAAGTTAAAGGAACATTTCCTAGCGCTTTTACAGCTTTAGTAATTTTACCTTTTATCAAAGTAATTCTTCAAACTTCCAATTCTGTGTGAGTCTGTGTGTTGAATCTGAGCTTGCCAGGGTATATGAGAACAGGGTATAGAGATGATGTACCTACAGGTTGTATAGATGAAACTATTTTAAATAAGCCAAAAGAGTTCTTCCTAGTGGTTGCCTCTTGTATTTACAAAGCCCTTTGTGCACACCCAAAGAGCTCCTACACGCAAGGTTTTCTAGTGTTTACACATACCCAGAACACTTCTATTGATTTTCAAGGAAACACAGTAACTTGCCTAAAGAGTTCTTTCAATGTTTCTCTCCTTTTCAAGGACTGAAGCTCACAGAACAAGCGGCTTCTCTTGGAATGTGACAGGTCTAAGTCACAATCAGGTGGTTTATGTTTAGATTTTAGAGATCATGTATACTTGTCCTCAGAACTTGAGACATGCTGATGTGTGAGACAGTCTTCTGTGAATTCCTACGTTTCAGTTAAGTCACATAAATTTTTACTACATTGTCTAACTCAACAATATACTATTCCCAATCAAAATTTGGCCTTTTATATCTGGGTACACACATATGAGTTCACACAGAAAATGGACACCAGTACACATGAATGATTTTGGACATCATGGTAGGGACCAGTTGTTGAAGCTCCTCAGGCCTACCTTTCTTGGTGGATCAGGCTTACTGAGCTGTGACCACTTGGTATTCTTAGCTTCTTTTGCCTTCACAGACCTAGCCAACCCAGACACCCTTCTCATAATATGTAGACTTACACACCCACTTTGGATACCAGAAGATGCTACCTGAATCCATCGCAGTGGTGTGTGTATCTCTAAATACAAAAGCTATGTGAAGTCTGGAAGACATTCTTACAGAATGTCTTAACTGATTGATATAAAAGACTCCCTGTAAGGTGTATATTCTAATGATCAACAGCTGCTCCTAAAAGGCCTGGTGACTCCACTGCTGGTTTTCTAAGACAACCTCTAAAGAAATTACCTCAAGAGCCCGAGATTGAAGAAATTCCATCCCAAACACTGGATGTGTGTCAGATTAGCCCCAGATCAGTAAATTCTATCACTTTACTGAAAATCAGCCAGGACTCTTCCACTGAGTTTAGATTCAAAGGAAATGCAGCGACACAAAGAAAGAAGAACAACCGGTCCATAATATCTGCAAGATCAAAAGATGCAGTGACAGAGATCCAAGGAACTGCAATATCTTTCGATCAGAATACTAATTCTAAGATGAGTTCTCTCTCTCCCTGCCTCCAACTCTTTCTCTTTGTCCCTCTCTTTCTATGTATACATGTGTTTTATATGTATCATAATAAACGTGTATATATACTTATATTAGTTTGCATTATACTCCAGATCATAGCAATAAAATAAGACCTAATGAAATTTCAGCTTTTTTTTGGTAAACATATATATCACTCATTATTTTTATTTCATTGTGTAGTCTTTTGAAAACAGATACCATTTTCACTATAATCCTGTGTCTCTGTGGGTTTGTACACGTACGTTCAGTGCTTGTTGTAGCTAGAAGAGGATGTCAGATGTCTTAGATCTGGAGTCAACTGATTGTTAAATGCCTGTTTCCCAGTAAGAGAAGTAGATGCTGTTAAAAACTGCATCACTTCTCCAGCCCCTTTTCTGTAGTCTCGCGGATCAACAGCAGATAATGGTTTTCAGTAGAATGTGAGGAAGAAGTTTCTAACAGAGCTGTTCAAAAATACATAGCTCTACCTTGGGATATAATAATGTTTCAGCCCAAGGATATGGAAAGGGATTTCACACACACACACACACACACACACACACACACACACACACACACACAAAATGTCTAGTGTACCAATTCCCATTTTCCCAGTAGTAAAGACCCTTCTGAACCTGGCCATGGTGAAACATACCTGTAATTCCAGCACTAGGGTAACTTCAATAGGAATATCACTAATTTGAGGCCATTTGAGGGTACATAGCAAGACTCTGTCAGATTCATAAATCCTTTTGTCTTTGTATACCATATTTGAGCATCCCCTCAAAGACTATTTGGTCACCATTACCATTTGGTTGATATCACAGGTCCAAATCAGTATTAGACTTAATGTTATTAAGGAATATTTCACAAAGGGAATATTTCACAAGTGATTCTGGAAAATATGTACCAAGATGGTAAGACACTGACTCTGACTATGAGGAAAATGAGGTAGGTGTGTTTGGTCTCAGAACCCTTGTCATAGCTGCCACCAACACTGCAATCTCACCTCTAGGTTGACAACTATTGCCCTACAGTGAACTTCTTACATTAGAAGCTGGGGACATGTCTCAGCAGAGAGAGTGCTGCTGTTTCAAGCTTTAGGGCCTGGATTCAGTTCCTAGTACATCTGAAATCTGCCATGGTGATGTTTGCCTATAACAATGCACTGGGGAGCAGGTGGCAGTAGAATGAGTTCAAGATCCTCCTATGCTACATAGGTTATATGGTCTAGCCTAGGTCACAAGAGACCCTGTTTGGTATAAAATAAAAAGTATAAGTTGTTTCAAAATGGGAATTTTCTATGCCTTAACCACATTTCCTTTTCTCAATTGTAGGACTGCAACTATGTCACCATCCAGAACAGCATGCTTACTGTGATGAATTGAATACCACACACCTTCATCTGTGAGAATGTGTGTGTGTGTGTGTGTGTGTGTGTGTGTGTGTGTACCTTTGTGTGTATATGTGCTTGTGCATGTGACTGTGGGTGCCTGTGTGTGTGTGTGTGTGTGTGTGTGTGTGTGTGTGTGTGTGTTTTATATATATTTGAGTGTGGTGTATCTATTTATATTTGTAAAGTAGTGTATATTTCTGTGTATGGTCAATGTGAGTCATGTATGTTAAATCTGTGTCTTGCATGTTCACTGGTATGTATGAACTGTGTTCATCCACCGTGCCCAAAAGGAATAAAAAAAAAAACATTTATTCTCTATTAAAGTTTATTTGAAGTTCAATCAGTATATAAGGATTTCAGAGCAATTAGAAATTTATTTGCTAACTAGTATATTAGTTAACACTTAAGATAGTATTTTGTGCCCAGGAACAAGTATGGGTGTAAGAGCCCAGTGCACCCAAAGCTGGCCTGCCTCACCAGCCTAGGCAACCTAAAGGACAGGTTGTAAAGCAATCATTCACTAAAGAGATGAAGAACAGAAAGGTCTCCATAGGTCCTGCACACCAACCTACATGTCTATGTCTACTCAATTTAGGACTGTGAGAGACAAGTGGCTTTTGGAAGAAATAAGACACAAAACTTGAACCTAACTGATATCAAATCGAAGTGAAGTTTCTAATTCAGGTGAGCTGTTTGGCTTTGGAATGATTGTCATCCAAGAAGAGGTTTACTAGGAATGTACAGCTTACAATACAGACAGCATGGTGTCTCTCTAGTGAGACACTTGACTATAATTTCCATGGTACCCCAATACTACAGAAACTGAAAAAGTTGTCAAAGTTTACAGGAAAATATCCTATTGATGGTTGTTTCTGCTAGGCTCCCGTAAGAACCTGTGGGGATGCTGTTTGGGGTTTATACCCTTAAATGGGTGATCTTTGCACTTTAATGGTTACTGAGTACTGAAGTCACATTGCATCACAGATGTGAAAAAAAAACTTACAGAACAAAGAGACCACTTCCCAAGCCCTGGAAATCAAGAGGAGATTTCTGTAGCTCTGTGGAAGGTATCACAGTTAGGTCTTGTAAATAGCGTGAGGAAACCTTCCTCCCCTCCTCACACTCTGTGTCAGCCTCTCCAGTTTGTCTCATCCCACAACCATATAGTACTAATTGATATCCTCCTGATTGACCAATCTGGCCACAAAACAACTTAATATACTAGGAAAGTCTGTCTAGCCTAAAGAGAGTAGTTGGCTTAACTGAACATGCTTCCTACAAATCTGTCATTTCTCTGAGTTTTTAATGATCTCATCACTGAGGCTTGTCTTAGATCCACCTCACATGAAATTAGTGTCTTATAGAAGGGATGACAGGACTACAGGCCAGTCTGGGAGAGACCGGTAGAAAGAAGCTGACTATGACCTGTGAGTGGGTGAACATTCACTTTGCTGCTTCTGTTGCTGGCCCTGTGCAGAAGTGAAGCTACCAAGAACACTTGTTGTTATCACAAAAACTGTTATTTTATTTATATCTAAATTAATATAAATGATTATAATTGAAACAGATTTATAGTTTCTTAAAAATGATATTTAATTCTACAGTAAAAGTTAACTGTTATATCACTCAACTGAGTCTCTATCAGATGTCACAAAAACATGTTAAATGAGAGGTGTGAGTGGCAGCAGATAGGATTGGCAGGTGCTGGAGGACAACTGTGTCCTGGTTGTTAGTTATTTCCCCTTTTTGTGATTTCCCCCTTTTCTATCTCTCTTGTATTGTGACTGGATCTCAGTGTAAAGCCCAGTCTGACCTAAAGTCACTATGTAGTGCAGGCTGACCTGAGATTTTCAAAGATTCATTTGTTTCTGCCTTCCAGGCGCTGGGATTAAAGACTTTTTATCCACTGTAGTTATAAAATTTAAAATTTATCTTTTGATATTGTCCTGTATGTTGATAATAGGTCTTGAACATATTTACTCTTCACTGCCCTCCTCTACTCTCCTCCAAGCCCTTCTGAACCACAATTCTAAAAACCACCCTACTACCATGCTTTCATGTCTTCTTAAATGTACAATGACTCTTGACTCTCTCTCTCTCTCTCTCTCTCTCTCTCTCTCTCTCTCTCTCTCTGCCTGCGTGCGTGCGTGCGTGTGTGTGTGTGTGTGTGTGTGTGTGTGTGTGTGTGTGTGTGTTTGTGTGTGTTTTGATGGGTATTTGTTCTGTGTTTCTCTATGTGAGAGTATATATGCTAGAGTCTCTTTGGAGTTCAGAAGAACTTGCAGAAATCAGGGCTCTTCCACCACTATGTGAGATCCCATGATTAAACTCTCCTTGTCAGGCTTGGTGGCAAGGGCCTTCTCCAATAAATCCCATTTTCTGGTTTGGTTTTGTTTCAATCTTGCTGTGTTTAATCAGAGTGCCTTGCCTGTCTATACTTGAGATGTCCTATTGGATCCAGGGAAATTGCCCACTCTCTATACCCCTAAAGAAAACTGATTCCTCCTGCCCCCAAAGAGTTACTATCAGTAGCTCTTCTGCTAGGGCTGGAGCAGGAACCTCTATCCTGTGCATGCCAGAATACTGAAAGTGTTCCACCCTGTAAAGCTGTAGTGGAAGTACCCACAGCTGCTGGGCATTTATGAGTGCAATGACTTGTCCTGTCCAGAACAGAACTTGTCATGGCCCTCCTCCCCAGTCTCCACCTCTTATACTGTTTCAGTGTCATGTTACACCATGTCACCTGAGTGGTGAGATCTGTTGAGTGTCTGTGTGATATACATGTCTCATTTGGAGCCAAATACTCAACAGTTGTACTTAACCCTTTGAAAAGTAGTTAAGTCTATGAATTAAAAGATCACCATTCAAAGGAGTTTTTATGATTAACAAAGAATGCAGCCCTAATCTATGGACATAAACATATTTAGGAAGCAATTTGACATGTCCAAAATGACAGTAGCATGTCTTCTCATGGACTGTTAAGTACAAGTATATGGATTTACAACCAGATTTAGAGCACCAGATATGAATTCCATTCTGTGAAGTGGCCAAAAAAATCAACCAGAAGCATTGGTTACCATTATTGACATAGTGTCATGATAGCATCTGTAGGTATATCCTCCCTAGCAGGTCATCACTGTAGCATATAAAATCTACTGCTGGTCAGAACGTAGTCACAGTTTTCTCCCAGCACTAAGCATAGCACCACCCTTCACAGAGAAAGCTAGGCAGCAGAGAAGAAGTTTACCAGTCAGTTTCAGATTAATTTTCTATGTGCCAAGAAGACCAAACTATGGTGTCTTCAAACAGTAGGCTCTTACTTCTGGTGTGTACTCAGGATAAATAGTACTAGCCTGTTTTGGGATGGAAGCTTCAGGCCTCCCTAACTGAAAATACATGGTAGATTTCACACACCTGGGACTAAATTTTTCTGTGATAACCATGGCTTGTGAAAACAGCATAAAGTATTCCAGGTGTTACTTCCCATTTATTTTAAGACTCATGGTATTCCACTTAGTTATTGAAGCCTTTTCAGAGTCCTAGACTACATACAACTTAGTGGTTAAGTTGCCTAGACACCCATCCTCCTAAATTAACCTGTTGACTCTTAGGTCCCTGGTCCTTCCCTAAGATGGCATGAAGCCGGAAGCAATACTGAACTTTTCTTTATGAACTGAACTAGTTATTACAAGGTTCCTTAGAAATTTGTAGAACTAAATGACAGGAGTGAATATCATGGGTAGAGACTGATCCCTGCTGAATCCCCAAACACAGCCAGGGGCTCACTAGCCATTGCTTCTTGTGAATAATGAGTTCTCATCCATTTCCACTCAGCAAATGGATCATACATGGTATCCATACTGAGGACCCTTTCGTCACTACAGTGCACAGTTTTCTTACCACTGGGTGTCTCTTACCCTTAGATGTCTTGGACTAGGTGAGGGTAGGAAGTGGATCTATAGTTGTCCTCTCTGTATATCTCAATCCCATTCCCCCCCTGCCTTAGAAACAGAAACCCTCTTTCTCTCTACTTCTCCTGCTCTATGCTTCCTTATTGTGCTTGCCCCTGCTGCTCGCTTGTCTAATCTAAATGAAAACAGAGGTTATATTTTTCCATATCACAGCTAAAGACGCAGACATCCCCAAAACCCCAGCCCAATATTCTGCAGGCCAGCGGAGTTTTAAGAGAAGCTGTTTTATTGGTAAAATCCTAGCCTGAGCAGCCAGGTCTTCACTTGTACCTGCTCCTAGATCAAAAGACCAGAAGGAAAGAAAGCACTCTGATCTACAGTGCTCTCCAGAGCACCACGTACTTTAAAGACAGTGCATGGGGCTCAAGAGAAGGCTCAGTGCTAAAGAGAATCACACTCAATCCTTAGATCATGTTTGATCTCAGCACTCATAGTGTGGCTTACAGAGCTCTGTACTCTAGCTCTAAAGGATCTAACTTACTATGGTGACCTCAGTTGTCACCAGAAATGCACATAACTACATGCAGACTAACCCTCTCACACACAAAATCTTCTTAAACATCAAGAAAAGTAGAAATCCATAAGCATAGGACTCTAAACTTGCACCTGATCATGAGTCTCACTAGGTTTGCTCAGTCTTGAGGCAGGTCCCTCATTCTGCATTTTCCAGCACTGGGAGGTGGGCAGAGAGAAAGTACAGAAAAAAGAACTGGAGATTTTGGAGTTCTAATGGAAGCTTGAGGTTACTGAAAACATCAAGTAGCAATAAAGCGGGAACGTGGACATTTTTAGTTTAGTACATATGAACTTTCTCCTCAGGTATCAGCTCTCCCTGATTTGCACCAGACAGAGCACAATAGCACCATTTTGTAGACTCTGAAGGAGTTTTCCAGGTAGATAGTGAGGCTGCAGGTAGACGACCTGAGGAAGAAAGTGGGAGATAGAAGACACTGTCAATCTTATTATCCTGGGAGTTTAGTCTTTGGGAGATGAACTTTGTCTAAGCAGATATGGTTTTGGTTGAGGTAAAGAATTTAAACAGTGTCTCAAGGCACATGGGATGAGAAAATTAAGAGCCTAGGAAAAAACAAAAGTCTTGGGCTTTATTAAATTTTAGGTAGAAGGATGGCTAATATCTTTTCCTTTTTCACTGAGGTCTAAGGCAATGAGGTAACTCATCCAAAAGACAAAAAGCAAAAGCTTTCTGCATATACTGGTTCATACTTTAAGGTACTTGGAAAGAGAGGCAGTAATGTACCTTGACTTTTCGCCTTTTGAATCACATCCTGAGACCCTGACTAAAGTAAATCCACCACTAGAGAAAAGGGGAGACACCTTCTGAGATGCTGGAACATCTCCATCAACAAAAGCAAAGAACTACTCAGGTGCTTTCTTTAACACAGATGACCTTGGAGCTGTTTCTTCTCCCTGATGATGCTGACATTTTCCTCTTAGCATAGTAAGTGTCATTAGCAGCCTATGAAATGTGAGGTATATTGGCACTTCTGAATAAACACTTTGTCATGCTTTTCTTTTTTTTTTTTAAGTAGTATATCTAAATAAGTCTCCTGCCTCATCTTCACTAAGCTTTGAAAGACAGTAGTATTAATGTTCTGTTTAGGCCAGAATTGGCAATTTGAAATATTCAATTTCTAGAGTACAAAAAGCTGCAAATTATCATTGTAGCTGTGAGAAGTTAAAAGATACTAGATAGGTAGGGGAAGGTCCAGGTGGCTATAAGGAAATCCTATTGCTCACAACCCTGGTCAGTGTCATGCTCTCTCTGGCCACTTACCTTTCAATGACTGGGAGAGATCTAGAGGAAGCAGAGGAACGAAGTTCTCCACAGATTGACTAGAGCCTCCTGAAAAGACAGAAACACTAAGCAGACCCTGGAAATTGACATGCCTGACACTCATTGTAGAGTGTCTGTTTTCTGTCTACCTTGTGGGAGCTCCACACATCTACCTCCATCTGTGACATGGGTTACTTGATAGCAGTAGTAGGCTGTGACACTGGCCACCACATTGTTTGGACAGCTTGCATTCTAGGAGCCTCAGCCTTCTCATCCAGAAAATTCTGAAAGTGAGAACATGATTGGACAGTATGAAAAGGAGGAAGCCATAAATCCAATGGTTACCATTAAGTGACACCCAGGCCTGGTTTTCTGGGGAAAAGGGGCAGTTCCTCTAGCAAAAGAGTACACAGTAGAAAACATTATCATATCATTATAAAGAAGCTTATTAAAGTATGTGTGTATACATGTGTCTACACACGCATAGAAGATATCTCCATTTGTGGTACATTTGATTATGTATACATTTTTTATGGGTGTGAGCAAATACTTGTAGGTGTGAGTATTCATGCATGTGTGCTTAGGTGTGTTAGACTGTGGATTCTCATTTATGTGTTTGTGGGTCAGTGTTTTGGGGCATGTGTTGTGATGTATCATGTGATGTTTTGTGTGTGTGTGTGTGTGTGTGTGTGTGAGAGAGAGAGAGAGAGAGAGAGAGAGAGAGAGAGAGAGATTATGTGCATGTCTATTTATTTACAGGTGTTTATTTTCAGGTCAGATGACATTTTTATGTTGCTTTTTTTTTCCTTTAGATTTTCATAGGCTCAAGAGTTGACCTTAGGTCTTCAGGCTGACACAATTGTATCTATACAATTTTATTATATCTTAACAATTCTCCTGACCTAAGAATATCATTATTGGGAATTGGAAAGTTGGCAGATTAGAAAAAGGTGTCGAATATTCTCTCACCT
>JANHMN010000003.1:47794107-47826475 GCA_030674055.1 Rhabdomys pumilio | reverse complement strand
CTCTCTCTCTCTCTCTCTCTCTCTCTCTCTCTCTCTCTCTCTCTCTCACACACACACACTCTCCATCTCTTGGTTGGAATTAAAAGTCCATCCTACCACCCTATTCTATCCTCTGCCCAGTCATTGGCTGATTAGGTTTTTATCAGATATAATTGAGTTGATGGTTACTGGAGAAGGGAGGGTCAGCTTTCTTCTGAAGTGTGATCCCATATTCCAATGGAAGTTTTCATGCCCAGGTAGAAACAGGCAGCCCTAAGGGGACATGGTGATTTGTTTTGTTTTTCAAAAAGGATATGTATGCATTAGACAGATTAAAATGCTGTGGTGTTAGGGGATAAATTAAAAAGTAGAAAATATGGGGTTGAAATTTATCAACAAATATTATATAAATTTTACCTTTAACTACTTCCTTAAAAGAGACTGGGTCTGGAGGTCCATGCCTTTGAACCTATCACTTCAGAAAATTAAGCAGGTGAATTGGGAAGAGTCAGCTACATAGTGAGTTCCAGGGCAGACTGTGGTATAGATCAAGACCCTATTTAAAAACAATACATAATTATCAAATGCATCTTACAGCTTTATGATTGGGTTTGAACATATGATTTACTATATGCCACAGCTGTATTGATGCACCAGTTCTGAGACTCTATCATGATGACATTTTGTAAACCGGTTGCTGCATTGCTCAAAAAAGAACAGGCCTCTGGGACAAAGACATAAAGCCATACAATGTGGCATTTCAAGATTTACCCATTGATCACAACAGCCCATTGAAGTTCATTCAAACTTCTTATGAACCTGAAAACATGAGAGCAAAGTTGACCTGGAGAGAGGGGGTGGGGACAGCAGTGAGGATTTTAAGAGGCAGAGACACGAGAGCAGGGATTATTTTAAGAGGGAGAGACAAACAGAGGTCAGGGATGTTCTTAGAGACAAAGCTTGTCACCATTATTATCTTATGTGTCCATAAAAATAACAGTGTTATTTAAACCACAAAAATGCTTCCTCTTACTATTTTTCAAGTCCTGTGACCACTGCCTTTGATTCTTCCATGCTCCTATAAACCAATCCCTCATTCATACCTTATAAGTAGCCAAACAATTTAATCAGTTCCCCAGATCAAACTCTGGTAGAATCATGACTTTTGTCTTCCATTGTTCCCATATCTGGGATGAGCTGTTCATGTCTCCACAGGAAGAATTACAAAATGTTATCAAAGGGACAAATTCTCTGACTCATGAAAGACCTCTGAAAAGGAAGCTATCCAAAAATCTATCAGTATATGAATGGATGAAGGCTATATAGAGTGTTGTATATACATGATGTATGTGTATATGTGTTTGATATACATAGACATATACACATGTTCACACATATCATTGATCTGAAGAATATATGAAAATTTGTGCTTGTTATAATATTGAAAATTAGTGTGTGATGTTTTTATTTTTTTCTATTTCAAAAAATGAGTTTCATCATAAGCCACTGCATGTGAACATCCATACCGTTTCTTTCTACTTCTAAAAAGCAAAACCACAGATGTTTTGCAACATCTTGGAAGGCTCTCATCTATAGTTTGTCATCAGGTCAACAGCAGCCCTGCATGACCTGTGGGCTGAGGAGGCCCCTTAAGATCCTGTTCTGTGCCCTCTGTGGGTATGCTAATTGCTGACTAGATCACTAACTAATCAGCCCTTGGTCCATGGGTGTGCTGTCTCTTTTCCTAGTTCCTTAGGTTTCAGAGGGACTGACCCTTAGACACCTGTGTTCCTATAACTGATACTTGACTTTCAGTTTAGATGCTTTCTGAACATTATTTGATGTCAGTATGCAGGTTTGCTCAAATGGAATGTTTGTAACAACCAACAGTTCAGAACTGTAGAGACATTGTTGTCATCATTTATAATTGAATTGAATAAAATATGTTGCATGATTTTATTATGCCATGTTTACTAGCACCAAGATGCAATATTGACTAATGTTTATCAAGATACTTAATTATAATCTTGAGGCATTGACAATGTGATTGAATAATACATCTGATAAGATTCATGAGATTATTTTAATTTTCTTATATGTGCTGAGATTTGCTTTGTGACAGATCATATGGTTAATTTTGATGAAGGTTCTGAGAAGAAAGTATATATTCTTTTGTGTTTGGGTAAAATGTTTTATAGATATCTGTTAAGTCCATTTGAATCATAACCTTTGATACTTTGTTATTTCTGTTTAGTTTTGGTCTCAATGACCTGTCCATTGATGAGAGTGAGGTGTTGAGGTCTCCTGGGATTAAAGTGCGAGGACCAATGTGTTATTTAAGCTTTAGCAATGTTTGTTTTGCTTTTTTAATGAATGTGTGGTACCCTTGCTTTTGGGGCATAGATGCTCAGAATTGAGATGTCCTCTTGGTGGATATTTTCTTTGATGCATATGAAGTGTCCTTTCCTGTCTCTTTTGAATACTTTCAGTTGAAAGTCTATTTTATTAGATATTAAAGTGGCTAATCCAGCTTGTTTCTTAGATTCACCTGCTTAGAAAACCTTTTCCAGAGTCTTTATACCGAGACAGTGATTATCTTTGTTGCTGAAATGTTTTTCATACACAACAAAATGATGGATTCTGTTTACATATCTATTATGTTAGTCTGTGACTTTTTACTGGGGAATTAAGTCCATTACAGTTGTGAGATATTTATAAGAAATGATTGTAACTTTCTGTTATTTTGATATTGATGGTGGTTGATATAACTTTTATATGTTACTTGGTTTTCTCTTACTGCTTTTAGAATTCTTTCTTGGTTCTACATATTAGTGTTCTAATTATTATGCCACAGGTATATTTTTGTTTCTAGTCTAATCTGTTTGGTGTTCTGTAGGTTTCTTGTACCTTTACAGGTACCTCTTTCATTAGTTTGGGGAAATTTTCTTCTATGGTTTTATTGAAGATGTTTTTTGGGCCTTTGAGTTGGGAATCTTTTATTTCTATTATGTTTAGGTTTGGTCTTTTCATAATGTCACAAATTTTCTGGATGTTTTGTATCATAATATTTTTAGATTTTACATGTTGTTCGATTGATGTATTGATTTCTTCTATCTTATCTTCTACACTGGAGGTCCTCTCTTCCATCTCCCGTATTCTGTTGGTGATGCTTATGTTTATAGTTTCTGTTCTCTTTCCTAGGTTTTCCATCTCCAAAGTTGCCTCAGTTTGTGTTTTCTTTATAGCTTCTATTTTCCTTTTCAAGACATGGACCACTTTATTCATATATTTCACCTGTTTGATTGTATTTTTCTGCATTTCTTTATATTTATTTGATTCCTCTTTGAATGTCTATACCTGTTTGAATGGATTTTCTTGTATTCCATTAAGGGATTTATTCATGTTCTCTTTAAAAAGCCTCTATCATCTCTATAAAATTGGATTGAAGGCTGGGCAGTGGTGGTGCATGCCTTTAATCCCAGCACTTGGGAGGCAGAGGCAGGTGGATTTCTGAGTTGAAGGCCAACCTGGTCTACAAAGTGTGTTCCAGGACAGCCAGGGCTTCACAGAGAAGCCCTGTCTCGGAAAAAAAAAAAGCAAAACAAAAAAACAAAAAACAAACAAACAAACAAACAAAAAGATTGGATTGAAGATCCTCTTTTTGTGCTTCAGTTTCATTAGTCATTAGGTCATCCAGGGTTTAACAATGACAAGATAGCTGGGCTCAAGTGGTTCCATATTGCCCTGAGTCATGTTGCGTTCCTAAGCTGTCTTTTAGGCATCTGGTTTCCCCTGATGTTGGCTAGATGATCCTGATTGCAACAGGACTTCTCATGAATGTAAAAGGAGCTGTGGACCTGATAATGGAGGTCAGAATACTCAATGGACTCTGCTGACTATGCCTCAGGCTGTACTCAGGGCCGACCCTGCTCTGCAGGCTGTGTCCCAGACAGACTCAACTGGAATGGCAGGAGGATCTGATTCTGCAGGCTGTCCGAGGAGGACCCACTGAAGTAGCAAGAGGATATGAGTAGAATGGGTGGTTGGTTAGTTCAGGGGCTCCTGAAAGTTTTCATGAGGAGGCAGGATGCTCTTGGTGTTCTGCAAGATTTCTCTAGATAGAAGAGCAATCCCAGAGCCAGACATAGGGGTCAGGGAATCACTCATGCCACTCAGTCATACAGGGTGTCCCAGGAAGAGCCACTCCCCTTTTTAAAACTTTTAAATAACACTAACCTCGGCATCAGAAAGAAGGTGGACAGTATGTAACATGATATTCTACTGAAGATCAGGATGTTAATTATAACAGGTAAATTATTACAAATCTTCTGAAACAAAGGTTACAAAGTATTGTTGGTAGGAAATCAGTGAGCAATGCGCTGTGGGACCTGTGATAGCCTAGAATATCATTGAGATGTGAGAAGGAATGATTTTAGGAATCATTTGGCAAGGCAAATGCCTTTGACAATGTGGAAAACGTAAATTTCCAAGGAGCATGCACACTCCAATCTTCGTTTATCACTTTAAAACGGTGTCATTATATTAATTCAATACTGTCCTTACTTTTACTTCCAGCAACTCTGTGTTCACTGAAGCAACAATAAGCTAGATGGATGACTCTTTCATTCACTGTTAATGCAATAATGCATTGCAATTAAGCACGTGCAGTTCAGCCTACTCATTTCTCAGTGCTAAGACACCTGTACTTTCGCTGGCAGATGGTCTCCTTCTGGAGCCCCTCTAACTACAGCAATTAGAGTTTTTAATTTAAATATAATTTACTGTCTGCTAGTGGGACTAAAGCTGTATAATGTTTGTTTGTTTATATAAATTTTTTTAATTAAGGAGTTAGGAATATTTTGAATGAAAGTATTGTAAAATGAGGATGCTTGGTAAAATTGTACTTATATAATTAGACAAAGTTATTGTAGAGAAACACCATACCCTGTGAGTTAAGCACTTTATTCTGAGCTATTATAGACATTTAACTTACTTAAAAATCACATGAAATCTTAACTCTGATGAGGTTAAATTCTGTTAAGTAAAATAAAAACAGATCAAATATTCACAGAAGATAATGTTTACCATTATTATGACTGTCTTTACTTTCTCAGAAAACAAAGAAAAGAGTTATGTAATTTAACTAATAAACCAGGATCTGAGAGATGGATCAGCAGGTAAACCTATTTGCCACACAAACCTGAAGTCCCTAAGAAGGGGTCCCAGGTCCCATAGTGGAAGAAGAAGATCAGTTCCCTAAATGTCATCTCCACACCTCCACATATATACCTCCACATGGTATATGCACAGTTTCACACATACACACACACACAACATACTTAAATTGTGTAATACATACAATTTAATAAATTGGAATTCAGAGGATAAGTATTTTGCACACAATATTTTATCTTGATATTAACATACATTCTAGCAATCTAATATTATCCTGAGGTCACTTTAAAAAGTTCATGTGCTTGAGTAACAAACAAGTATTAAGCTAGTGGCTACCATGACCCTTGAAGATCTTGATTGAAATGTTCTATATTTTTGAAGACTCATTTGTATGTTAATTACTTCATAGCATTTAAATCTAATATGTCCGTTGTGTTTTCTCTGTGTGCACAGTTTTCAAATGTTTGATGCTGGGCCAATATCATGAACTCCATCCATTCTGTTTCCCGTACTCTAGCTTCCTCCTCTTCTGCAAGATTCCCTGAGATATGAGGGGAGGGATTTGATGGAGACTTCTGATCTAGGGCTGAACATTTCTAGTTCTGTTACACTCTGCATATTGTCTGAAAGTAGGCCTATACACTTAATCCTGTTTTCTGCTGAGGAAATCTCTCTGATGATGATTGAGTACTTATCTCTGATTATAGCAGAATGTCATTAGGAGTCTTTATTGCTATATGGGTTTTTTTGTTGTTGTTGTTTTGAACAGCAGTATTTGTTTTTATCTTAGATCCCAGGAATGTCTTGTCTCAGGTTATTGCTCACCCAACCAAGATAGAGTATGAGTTCCATCTTCTGGAGTAGTCCTTAAGTCCAGTTAGATACTGGGTGGGTACTCTCAGAAGTTTTGTACCATCATTGCTCTAAGCATATATTCTAGACATGATCTAGACCATTTTAGATCAAGGGTTTTTGTGGCTGTGTCAGGGTTTATGTTTTTCTTTTGGTATCATACAGAGTACCTTCCTGTACCAAAAAGATGCTAGAATATAGGACTGAAGGCTCTATAAAGACATCCATTTGATTCTTCACATATCTTACTGTCAGTTTGTTGAAAGAAACCTACAGTTTTGGAAACAACCTCAGATGTTCACATATTCTCAAAATTTCCATTAGATAAGAGCTCAAGTAGATTATAACAAAAGACACTACTATGGACACTTCATTTAGTACCAAGAAATATGCACTTGGAGCTCTGTCTCCCCAATATTTGGTGATTTCATTTAGATTACCATCACATATATATAATATATATATATATATATATATATATATATATATATATATATATATGTCTTATATATATATATATATATATAGTCTTAGAAAGCATCTACTAGATTGAATTTGTATACCACTCCTCAAATGACTCCTTATTTTACCTGCCTCTACTTGTACTCCCTTCTTTCCACCACTTTCCTCCTCTATGGACTTGATCCTCCAGTCCCAGCACCCCCCCATCCATCCATCCCTATTCTAGGGAGATCTATCTGACAAAATTTGTCCCTTATTCTATACCTGTCCTCTGTAGTTATATGGATTGTAGCTCAGTTAAGTTCTGCTAAATAACTAATATTCACATATACCTAATACATACCAAATTTGTCATTCTGGGTCTGGGATAACAGGCCAAGTGTTATTTTATTTTATAGATCTGTAGATATTTTTGTGAATATCATGATTTTATTTTGTTTTCATTGCTGAGTAGCACTCAATTATTTATTCATTTTTCTGTTGAGGGACATCTAGATTGTTTTCCATTTGTGGCTATTATGAATAGAGCAGCAATGAACATGTGTATCTGTGGTAGGATAAAGCATCCTTTGGGTATATACCAAAGAGTAGTATAACTGTATTTTGAAGTAGAGTTATTCCCATTTTCCTAGGTACTTACCACTCTGTGACTCAGTGGCAGAATACGTGCATCTCTGGCCTAAAGTAATAGCCATCACAGGAGTTATTATATAGCACCTGTGCAGAAAAATGCAGTGATTATTTGCCAACCCAAAGAGTCCTTTACAATTTGGAGCATGCAGGAGAAAGCAAGTGAGACTTCCTCTTGTGGCTGCTAATAATGCATACTCTAAGGGGTTTGATAATTCTAAGATTCAATATGGACATCAGGAATGTTTTGGCCCATTGGGTAAAAGTTGATGCCAAGCCTGAAACCTGAGTTTTATCTCCAGTACCTACATTATGAAGTGAAAGGACTGACTACAGTGAGTTGTTTTAGACTTGCAGATGCATGCTCTAGCACCTATGCACATTTATACACAAAGTTACACAATAAATAAATAAAATAATTTAAACATATTTAGTTCAAAGACTGTTAACAAATGATAGTAAAAATGAAAACAGGATATATCATAATTTACTAACAGTTTCTTATTTTGATATTTGTAAAATATTGAGATACAGAGTCCTTCAACTTGGACATTTATTTGGAAAAGGGGTGGACTTTCTTTGGCTTAAAAAGATCATATTTGTAACTCTTCTCCTGAGTCATTTCTTAAAATGTAACTGGGAAGATGCCTGAGCCTTGATCCTACATTGTGTTCCTTGCAATGGTATGATTTACGCAGAGATGCCTATCAACACGTTGGGTACAACTTACAGGTGGGATATGGTTGTAACAGGTGAAGGGAGAAGCCAGGGAGAATGTAAAAAAGGAGTGGGTGATCATTGTATGAAGTCTTTTCTGGTGCTTTGATAATGTCCTAAAATAGATTACATCTCAGAATGTTTAAGAATATATATCACATTCTACAACTGCCTGCTGTCTAGGTATTTGCTGCTGGTTTAAAAAAAAAATTCAATAATTACAATTTCTATCTCATCTTTAACATAATTTGTGAGACTTGACATCATTCCCTGTAATTTTTGTACTTTAGCCACATGAGCTATTATTTTTATATGTTCTAAAATGTAACTTACACATCCTGTTTAGAGCTTTTTTTTTTACTTAAAAATTTAATCCACTGATAGTTTAATAAATATTTCCAGTTTTCAATAAAATTCAATTTAAAAAATCAGTATTCTATTAACTCTGTTATTAACAAAGATTAGATAAAATAGAAGCCAAAGCAAAAATAAACAGAAAATGTATGACGGAGAGATGGTGAGGCTAAAAGACTAAACAGTCTTGGTGAATTTTAAACCATCAGCTAAACATAGTGACTTTTGCATTTAAAGTTAATATTATCCATATTGAAGATGCATTTTGAAAAATGTAAATTACATGAATATAAACCCAAGTATCAAATCTTGCCTAGAGAATTTTATTATTTTCTTGAAAGAAAATAATAATTCTAAAAATGCTAAAAAAAATTTCATTATATGTTTTAAATTTTTGTCTTAAAAATTGATTTTCCATTAGAAGTTTATAACATATAAATGTTAAATAGGGGTATGGACTGGATGCAACTGTAGTTCTTTAGTTATCCTCCTTTAAATGGAGAAGCACAGTACAGAATGTTTAAGAGTTAAATTTTTTAAGTCTTCAAAGTCTTATTCCCAGTATGCTCCTCAGCCCTAGGTACAAGTATGAAATTATCACAGTGGAATATAACACAGTCCTGGTGTTAAAACATGTGCTGAGTATCATTCCTCTGGAGACTCAGTGCTTGCAGTGGAGCTTCAGTTACTTTTGCAGTGGAAAAGAAAATAGATATGCACTTCACACTTGCTTCTCTCAAACATCAGCATATGCTATTGTTATGCCCAGGTCTTGGGGATCCCCAGGAGAGCTCAAAGAATTGCCTGATCAGATGTAATGAGACAAAGAGCCTTTTAATAAGTTCGAAACCAGTTCGGATCGTAATCCCTTCCCAGTGCGCAGAACAGATGGGATCCCGCATCTAGGGGCTTACGGCATTTATACACAAGCAGATTCTGAGGTTTCAGGGTTACATGGCAGATAAGGGAAGTCATATTACAAACTTTGTAACTTTCAGAAATTGTACTGCTACAGATAAAAGACAGGAAGCAAGTAAAACTCAGGTCTGCATCTCTAGTTATCTGAGGTTTTTTTTTTTTTTTTGATTGTTGTTGTTGTTGTTGTTTTAAATAGTCTTTGCCTTGGGCTACCTTGCAGCTTTAGAATAGCATTCTACATCCTAGCCAATCAGTCCCTGAATAGTCTTGGTGTCCTTAAGATGATAACAAACCTAATTTCTCTCAGTGTCCAGTTTCTCTAATTCTGGACATGTGGGGTTTTTTTTTTTTTAATCTGGTAGTGTTTTTTTACCCTCTGTCTGATCATTTTGTGTTCATAGTAACCACACTACAATGTGACAAGCAAATCCAGAATTACCTTTCTTTGACTTCTTGCTGTGATTAATCATGAATGAATCTGCCAACATCTGTCTTTTTTTTTAGTTAAGATGTGTGTATATCCAGCCAAGTTATTCTTCTTACATGTACATCCTTGAGAGACTGTCTAAGCCTGAAAAAAAGGGGCTCAGTCAAACATCGATACTGTATACCATAAACTTGCTATGTAAGCATTTGTGGTCACTGTTTAACTTCCTGGAATTGGCCATGCTTTTTGTTGCTTGCCTTTAAAAGACCAAGAAAATACACTTGCTGCTGGCATGGTATTGACCTTCACCCCTCCTATATTTGTCTCATATCTTTTTTTCCCTTCCTATAATCATTCTCACTCTTCAAGTCATAGTTTCTGTGTTGATTTACCAACAGGTTACAGCAACCACCATCTAGTATGAAGGCTTGACTACGAGGGATACAGAAAAGGATACCTCTAGAAGTGAGCACTTGGGAAAAGTGAAAGAGTTGGCAGCAGTGAATAACCTTCAGGAGTAAAATACATAGGAAAACATAGATAAAATAGCTCAAAATGTAAGGGAGCTCAAAAAAGGTAAGGGAGCTTGGAAAAAACAATAGATATAGAAAAAAAGAAAATTAGAGAAGAAGCAAGAAAAATGGGGTGGGGAAATAGCTACTTGCTTTTTGTTCATATGCTCAAATATAAGCTTAGAATACAGGGGCCTAAGATAAGCCAGCAGCAGTTGCTTAAGTTTTTAGATGTTGTAGAGGATATATGTCCTCGGTTCTCTGAAGAAGGGAGCATATATTTAGAAACCTGAGTAAAGGTAAAACAAAAAGTGCATGATCCTCATGATATCTATGGGCCTAAGAAAATCCTTGTGGACACTTTTAACTTGTGTGCTTTAATTTAGGATAGTCTGGACCCTAGACATAAGAAGGAAAAGGTCCTCTAGTAGTGATTAATCATAATACCAAATTAAATTAAGATAGTGCTTCCAAGCCTACTGCTCTCCTCTTTATGAGGATACTAAAAAGGCTATAACACTGAACAGAGAAGCTTCTTGATCCTGAGGAAGAAGAAGAGTTAGTGGAATATGCTACAAAATATCATGATGAGGATTGGCCTTTACAGGCTTTTGCAAGTAACTAGAAGATATAAGGATAAGGAAAAAGAAGGACCAACTTCAACAATCCATACAAGGTCTTAGCCATTTAATGGGAAAAAGTTAGGGAAGTTACAGAATGAAAAGGAGGAAGAAAAGGAAGAAGATATTGTCACACCTAGTATTATAGTAGGTTAGATCCGCCTATGAAGAAACAGGATCCTTTAGTGGCATTGACGGACTCTAAATAAAGGGCAATGTTTTTTCACACAATAAAAAAAAAAATCTCTCCATTGTAGGTCGGATTGCAGCATGCAAGGGAGAAGATGTACAAGGATTATAATTACAGTGCCTTGTATTTAAGGAGCTGGATGCACAGAGCAATCTTGTTAGAATTCATTTTAAACAATTGAATATACTTTTTAAATAATTGAAGGAATTAAAAGCTTGCATGTGCTAAATATGTGCCTACAGCTCCTTTTGCTATGACTATACTTGAGAGTTTAGCTACAGATGCTTTACCTTCTAAGGTTTAGAAACAAATGACTAGGACTTGCATAAGTAGAGGGGATAAATTACTTTGGAAAACACAATTTGCATATAATTGTTAAAGAACTGCTGAACTTAATGTCCTGCTAATAATGCTGGGGTAAATTATGAAATGCTAGCCAGAACAGGACAATATGCAGGAATATACCAACAGTTGATGTATAACCCTGGAGTCTCTGCACAGATTAGTACCACTGCACTTAAAGCTTGGGGTACTTTTCAAGACTTAGCAAAAATAAGACAAGAGACATATGAACCTTTTGAGGAATTTGTGGATCAACTCCTGAAAGCTACTGGCAGAATTTTTCATGATTCTGATGCTGTCCTTTTACTAGTAAAGCGACTAGCCTATGAAAATGCAAACTCTGTCAAGCTACAATTCAACCACACAGAAAGAATGGAAATATTTCTAAATATATCCATTTATGCATGGATATAAGACCATCCTATACCCAAGAATTGTTTATGGTGCTGTCTTGGAGGGAAAAAATATTAAACAAACTTTGTTTCAGCAAGAACAGCTCACATTTTTCATAGAAATCCTGGACATCTAGGGAGTTGTTTTGAGTGGGGAAGAATGGGGCCTCATGTAAAGCAATGTCCAGAAAGGAGTGATATTGGCAAGTCTAATATTGCTCACATAAAAGATCCAGATTTGTCTCCCCATTTTAAAATGGAAAACATCGGGCTAAAGAGTGCAAATCTAAGAGAGATATCCAGGGTAACGTTCTTGGTAAATGAGAGGAGAAGCCAGGCCCAGGCCCCAGAACAAAGTTATTGGGTAACACAGTCTGCCCCACAAGGAAATTCACTTGAGACCTCTGTTGAGCCACCCCAGAAAGCCCAGAATTGGACCTCAGTTCCTCCACCTGTATAGTATTAACCTCTGAAATGGTTAATGGTTATGCAAGCATTGCCTACTTGTGTCTATGGTCCTATCCTTCAGTGAGCAGTAGGTTTGTTGTTAGGTAGAAGCAGTACCACCATGAAGGAGATCATAGCAGCCTCAGGGCAAACCAGTTGGGTCCATATGAGGATTATGCATTCTTGTAGTTACACACACACACACACACACACACACACACACACACACACACACACACGCATGCATTTGGAGCAAAAGACCAAGCTCCAGTTTAGAAAGAACTCACTCATTCTGGATGAAAAATGAGCTCCAATCTTTGCTGCATAGAGAGAGAAAAAGTTTCTACCCTTTTAATGCTAAATGAACTAAACTCAAATTTGTAAGAAGAAAACTTTGTTTCTTTTAATAAGAGTAACCCTGTCTTATTATTAAGCAAAGACCTTGTTCTGTGCCATGGTAAAGAGAAGTCTACCTGCTCCTTCAGCTCTCTCTGCATCTCATCCTTTTTCCTTTTTCCCTCTACATTCTGTATATTGCTCTTTTAGTTTTTATGTTACCTTATAGTTTCTAAGTTATTCCAATCTGATTTCCCTTTCTAATCTTGCTGTTTCCTCCTGCTCTGATGTCACAATAATTCTCTTACACTCAATGCTTTTTCTCCCAATGTTGTGTGTTTCTAAGTTCTTCATGAGTTCAGTTTTGTCTAAAAAGTTCTCTGTGTCCTGACTAAAAAAAACATAGCCTCAGTTCTGTTCTAAAAAGTTCTGTTCAGATCTGTCTAAAAAGTGTTTTGTCTAAAAAGCTCTCCTTGACACAGTTCTATCTCTTCTCTTTGTCCTCAGCACTTATACATCTCAGAATACATAATCACATGGTAAAAAGTTTATCACAAATTTACACATAAATTAAATCATAAAATGAACAGAAGTTTGCAACAGAGAATGTTTTCATACAAATCCATTAGGAGTAATTATCAGCCTAAACATTAATCACCTGTCACAACTCTACAGGTTCATTGAGAGTTGAAAATCATAATTAAATTATTAGTGAAGTTTTGTATAGATAAACCCAGTCAACATTTTACTTTCTGTCCTAGCATGTATAATCAATCATTAGTTCTCTTTTTATAACCTTTTGCTAATGGTTTTACAACTTTTTGGAATGTGCTTTGAGTAGTAGAAGCAATTAACTAGTGACAGAGAATGGCAGAGTTCTCTGCAATTTTGACCATCAGAAAGGACATAATAGCAGTCCCACTATAAAGAGCTTAATAAATTCTGATATAATTTTAGGAATTCTTATAGGATCATCATTAAGAATTAAGAAGTTATCTGTCTATATAGCATCACTACAAGACAGTACATCTTTGTAGTTCTGCAGAAGTCTGCTCAAAAGGGTAAACTAATACCTAATGATTATTATATATGTTTAATAATAAAAATAATATTAATAGTAGGAATATTTCCAAAAATGATTTTTCTCCTGGGTCTTGCCTATGGGAGAAAATCTATAATGGATTATTTTAATCTGAGGCAGACCATCTCATAAAAATCACCTGCTAATTATTAGCTTGTCCTATGTCTGCTTCTGATAATTATCCTTGTCATAAATGTTACAATTTGCTAGTCTTCTTGAGTTTTTATTTGCCAGTAATTTGAGCACTACTCTTATAAAAACAAGCTGCTTTAATCTTTACTGATGGATCCTTTAATGGAAGAACTGCCCATAGCCTGAGGTCAGTATTTATATTTTGGTCAAACTTCAAGAATGGCATATATAGCTTGATCCTTGCCCCTTTTGTCCTGGGAACACTTTTAATCCTGTCCATCATGTTAAAGCTTGTCTTTAACAACATCAGCATGTTGGCAGCTAAAGTACATGGCTTGAAACTGAAGATGGACCCCCAGACGGAGTTATTAAATTAACAAGCTGTCAAGCCAAGGACAGGTAAGATTCTGCACAGAGCCTTACTAACCTAAGACTAAAATACATTGCTTTAGATAATGCATATTCCATGATGAGAAAGGAAGGCATTCTTGTCAGAATAACCTAAGACAGACTCAGTCTTGTTAATGAAATAAAAAAGGGAGAAAGGCAGAGAGCCCTTGGGGCTGTTTGACAAGAATATGACATGGGCCAAGGACAAGAAAATGAGCTGCATGCAGGAATCTGGCATTAGGATAGAACAAAGAAGTAATTTCAGGTAGGAATCTAAACCTTAGGCCAGAACAAAGAAGTAATTTCAGGCAGTGTAGCCACCTGTGGCCACAGACAAACTGGGTTCTCCTGAAAGGAGGACTGGAAATGAAAAAAGGGATGGGAGGGTGAGAGAAGCATGAAGCCATGACAAAGTTTTCTGATCAAAGCTCAAAGTTTAATATTCAGCTCTTCTTATTTAAAGGGAAAGCCACACTGAACCCATCCTTTCTCACAGCCAGAGATGGGTGGGGGAGCCCATCCTTTGTTACAGCTGGAGATGTTTGAATGCAAGCTCAGTGGGCAGTCTATTTTTCTAAATTTTTGTAGCAGGTTGTACATGCAGCCAAGGTGGGTAACTCGATCTAGGTCCTATTATTTGGTCTATTGAGGTAAACAAGGTCTTTCAGGCCTGCTCAAGGATGGGGGTAGGGCACAAGGCAGGAGTCTAAATTTTAGGCTAGAACAAAAAAGTAGGCTTTAGACATGAAAATGACTTTGGGCTAGGACTGGGAAGTTGGCTCAGATATTTGGTCACCCTGATAAGCCCCTAGAAACAGTGATCTTGAGAGTGTTCAGAGAACTTTGTTTATTGCCTTGCTTGCTCTTTGACTATTTCTGTTTATTGTCTTGCTTGTTCCTTGACTATTTGCATCTATTGTATTACTAGTCTCTCAACCTAGAGCTAACCTGAATATTTGCATGTAATTCAAGTGGTGTAAAGGCAAAAAGGGGAAGGGGGGATGGGATAAAGGGTTCTAAGAAGGGGAAATAAGGAAAGGGGATGACATCTGAAATGTAAATAAATAAAATATTCAATAAAAATATATGTAACAAAAAATAATAAAACAAGCTGCTTTAGTCTTTACTGATGGATATTCTAATGGAAGAATTGCTTATACATTGAATTCAAAAAGAATAACTTTGCAATTTGAACCTGTATCTACTCAGATCATTGAATTAAAAGCTTTTAGATTTATGTTAGAATTTGTGGAACAGTTTCTTTTCAATTTATATACAGATAGCTAATACATTGCTCGAGGTTTACTAATGCTGGAAACTATATATTTTTTCTAAATTCTCAGAATAGTTTAATTTTACAATTATTTCAGCAAATTCAGTCTAGAATAAGCAACAGAAAACATCCATATTGTGTTGGACACATCAGGGCCCATATTGACCACCCTTGACCACTGTATGAGGAAAATTCAGTATCTGATGCATTAGCTTGTGTTGCTGCCATTTCTCTAACAAAGTTTAAACTTACTCAATGATTACATGCTCTTCATCATCAAAATAGTGACAGTTTAAGAAGGCAATTTCAAAATTTTCAAGAAACTACGCAAGCCATTGTTAGATAATGTTCTCAATGCCTACAACACCTTTCTATAACCCATTATGATGTGAATCCATGAGAATTAGTGCCTAATAAATTTTAGGAAATGGATATTACTCAGATTTCTAACTTTGGGAAACTAAAATGTATTTATCATGATACATACATATTCAGGATGTATTTGTGTATTTACCTTTACAGGAGAAGCTACTAAATATGTTATAACTAATTCCCTCAATTGCTTTAGTGTTTTTAACATCCTTAAAATTATAAAAAACTAACAATGGCACTGGATATACTAGAAAAGTCTTTCAAACCTTTTCTAAGAAATTTAATATTGTCCACATAACAGGAATTCCCTATAATCCAAAAGGGCAAGGAATGTTTCTTGTGAAAATAGCTCATGGAGTACTGAAACAAATACTAAAGATAAACAAGGGGGAAAGCATACCCCCCTATACAACATATCTTCATCATGCTCTATTTTTAGTTTTCTGATATTAGATGCAACAGGTAAATCAGCTGCTGAACATTTCTGGCATCCTCAGACCTGTAGCTGCCTGCAGCCACGATCAACGGGTTCTCCTGAGACGAAGTCTAGAAATTAACAGGAAGGAGGGCAAGAGAAATATGGGGCCAAGACAAAGTATTCTGATCAAGGCCCGAAGTTTAATAATTTGCTTTCACATATAAAGGGGAAGCCCCACCCCCAGAGTCTCTTCTCCATTCAGCCCAGGGGCTGGGTAAGGAAATAGTCTAGAAGGTGTCAAGGCTAGCTCAGCAGGCAGTCCATTCTTCTTAGCTCAGTAGCAGACCTCAGGGCACCAAGACTGGCAAGGCAATGCCTCCTTCTAGGTCCTACTGTTATTTGGTCTATTGTGGTAAATGACAGGCCTGCTCAGGCCTGGGGGAAGGGCACACAAACCCAACATGACTTTGCCTTTGTTAGATGGAAAGATTCTCTGAAATATTTATTGCATGGATCCAATCTCATATTATTATGGAGATGAGGTCAAATATGTGTTTTTTCACACAGTGCTGAAGGAGTGCAGGTAGCTACCAGAGTGACTGGTGAGACATTCTAATGCTGGAACAAAGAATGATACAGACCATAATCTTGCTTATTACCTTGATGGTGGCAACAGGGGAGCCGTACTGGGCATATGTTCCTGACCTATCTTTGCTACATCCTTCTGTATGGTATTTGTAAGTACTTGTACGTCTGATACTCCTCAGCTGATAGAATCCCCTTTGTCTGAGAGTAAAAAGTATTTCAAATTAGTGAATTACACTGCTATGGGTCAGGACCTACCAATACGTTTTACTAGAAATAGTACTAGTGATATACATGTTTCTATGGACCCTTCAAACTGGAAAAAGAATATTTCTAACACTGTAGTCCAAAGCATTAAGATGGGAATGCCAATAACTCAGACTCAATCTGCTTCCTTGACTCAGGCTTTTAGACCTTGTAGGACAGAGAACACAGAGACTATGAAAAAGATAATAAAATGGAGAAGTTGTTATAATGACCCTACTCTTTCCTTTAATGGATCAGTTATTCTGATTCAATCATGAACTGGTTTGGAAATCAATCTAATACTGGACAAAAAGAAATGACAGTGGGCATTTGGAGGGCTGGTTCTGGACATTTCATAAACATATTTGGAAATTGGCAGCTGCCTTGTATGCTATCTTTGCTGTTGATAAAAATGGAACAGGTGCTGTGGTTAAGGTACATATAACATCCTGTGTTACCCCCCACCTAATCTTTTACTAATTTGGATTGTTGCTTTTGCCATAGAGTCTAATAATGAGTTCAATGTTTCTTGGTTTAATTGTTCTTTGTGCAGTTGTGTTTCTGCATGTATGATGGTCAATCTCTAATGGTAGCACATCAGCCAGCTTTTATTATGATTCCTGTAAATTTATCTGAACTATGGTATTCTGAAAAAGCTTAGATGTGTTGGAATGATTAGATCACATTCTAACAAAAAATATGGTTGTCATTATTGATGTTGCTGCTCTCATAACATGTATAGCCAGCGCTACTACTAATGCATTAGCTTTAGCACAAGAGGAGAAACAGTTACTTTTGTTAATCATTTTGCTGAAAATGTAAGCAATGCCTTAAGCATACAAAAGGATTTGAATATATGGCTAAGACAAGTAGTTAATACATTGCATGACATAGTGCAGATCAAGGAATGGAAGTCAGAAGCCTTTTGGAATGTCATGCTCAATACCTATGGATTTCAATTACTCCAAAAATGTATAATTACACTCAGAATAATTGGACCAAAGTAAAAAGGCACATTCAAAGTATATGGCATACTACTAATACTTTATTAGATCTATTAATCTTGCATAAGGAGGTTTTAAGTTTAAGAAATGAAGAGTCTTTGTCTTTTGACACTGTTAACATTGCAAATAATAACTGAAAGTTATAGGCCATTTTTTTCATCATGGTCTTCATTTATATCTCTCTTATTGGGAGTGCCAGGACGTGGCTTTATGATCCTTTTTTATGGCACGTCTACTACCTACTATGAGAGTAATCATCAGAGGTTTTACAGATGTCAAACCAGAGTTATATAAATTCAAGCTCTAAAGTCATCTCTAGCAGAGGTTGGTAGTCAATGATGGATGAGATTGTCTTGAAAACATTCTCAATCTAAGACAGACCATAAATACAAGATATTTCATGTGCCAATGACAAGTAAGAGCTGTTTCCATATGGCAGCCTAAGACACACACAATTTTCTGCTCTCTTGTTGAGAAGAACGGAGAAGGTGCTCTGCTCTTATAGATTAAAAAAACTGGTAAAATTTTCTCAGAGATGGATCAACCTAAGACAGGGCTTGAATGCTAGAATTCATGTACCAATGATAGACAAGATCCACATCATTCTTGAGGGAATGCCTAAGACAGGCACAGTCTTTCTGCACCAATCACTGAGACAGGTTTGACTTGTTTAGATAAAAAAAAGGGGGGGAGGAGTGGGGGAACATATGGACAGTACAACCTGAGTTCACTTTGACTGACTTGTTGCTTATGATTAATTATGAATGAGTCTACTGACATCTTTCTTTAATTTAATTAAGACATGTACTATATCATGCCAATTTCCTCTGCTTATGCATACATCCTTGAGAGACTGTCTAAGCCTGAAGAAAACATCCTTTGTTAAACATAGATACTGCAGCCCATAAACTTGTCATTTGTATTCATGGTTTAACTTCCTGGAATTGGTCATGCTTTCTGTTGCTTGCCTTAAAAGACACTGAGAAAATACACTGGCTGCTAGTGTGATATTGACCAGCAGCACTACCATGTATGTCTCTTGAATTATTTTTCTACCTTTCCTATAATCATGCCCACTCCTTCAGTCATGGTTTTTATGTTGACTGACTGGCAGGTTCCAGCACAATAGTATCTGGTAAGGAAAGAAATTTAAGCATTTCTTTTATTCAATTTTTCCACATATTTAGAGAAATCCAGACTGTGTGGAATCATGAGGAAGTTCTGAAGTAGTATCTGGTGCCCTAACATCAGTCTTGGTCCTGATATATCTGGGCTTATGATTTTGGACAGAGCATTTCCTCTTCCACTAAACTGATCTTCACATTTCTTAATGGAATAACTGACAGGCTGGTATCTGGGCTCACAGAGAATTTGAGTGTTTAGGAGAACACAGTATGGAGAAAACACTTATAAAATTTCTGACAGGTTTTCCAGAGAAGCAGAAAGAAAGAGTTAAGGTGTAGACAGGAGCAGTCAAAGTCAAAATGCTTCACTGTGACAACCATCTCTAACTCAATTTTTATATTAGCATTTGAATATTAGTTCTCTTCAGCAGTAGTGTTGGGATGTGAGGAAAATGGCTGCCACTTCTGCCAACCCTCCATGAGCAGCATTATCTTGGCTGACTGCATGGATATGCAGCTCTTGAATCAGTGTGTTGCCCTCCTGGATCTGGGGTTTATAGTTAAAACTACCTTCATTACAGAGCAGTGAGACTGTGTGCCATGTCTAGGACATAGGGGCAACTGTGTACCCTGCTGTGTCCCTCTAGACAAACTCTCTAAGTGTGTAAGTGCCAGCACTGCTTGTTCAGATATTCTGCCTGAGCACTTGGGGCCATGAAGATCCATGCTTCTATTCCTGAAGTTCATTGGCTAAAGCAGGATGGTAATCAAAACCTGCGTTACAGAGTGACACACCTACAAACAATTTTAATTGAAAAACTAGGATTAAATCAATCCTTTTTTTCTCTTAGGATTTACAATGGAGGTCAATTCAAGATGTTACAGTAGTCCTTACTTTAACAATGCATACATTATTATAATAGCATAACATTAATTCCCAGAGAAGCAAAGGATCTCCTTTCCTAACTATTTATCTTATGACAGTAGGGAACCTTGTGATACCTAGCCACTAAGACCAACAGAGTCTAGGTAATAAGGGGCCTTTTCCTACTGAAATAATAAATGAGCTAAGTATCATTAAACTTGCTAGTAAAGGTAATTTGCATGCAATCATATTTTGCATATTTAAAGCCCAATGTCTTTTTCTGTGTTTAGACTTCTGAACCTTCCATTTTTTCACCCAAGTGGTCACATAACACTTTTTCTTTACATTGCTAGTGGAATTGTGGGGAGCTGACAGAAGGCGGCTAACATCCTTGCAGCCATCTTGAGCCATATACCCTGACAAGAGACTTGATTACAATAGCCTTCAACAGCTGAGCACACTCTGATAACATCTTGTTTTAGATAGCCAGGATTTTCCCTTGGGTGTGTGAGACTTAGAGGTGTGATTTAGAGCAGAGACTTCAGGGCATGACTCAAAGGTGTGATTTAGAGATAAGACCTAAGGGTGTGACTTAAGGGTGTGGCTTAGAAGTGAGACATATAAAAGGCAAGAGGCAGACAGAAGAAAGCATTAGGCATTAGGTAGAAGACACTTGGACTAGAGAACTCAGAAGAATTATTAGGCACTTAGCACTTGGAGAAAGAACTTGGAACTGGGAAAGAGACTAGCAACTGGAACTAGGATTACGTGCCAGGAACTAGGGTCTTGGAACTAGAGACTTGGAGAGAAGAAGAGAGACTGAAGAATAAATGGGATTGAATCACATTCTGTCTGGTCTCCATTCTTCGTGTCCGTCTTCACTCTCTCTCTTGCTGAACCCCTATCAGCCCTCGGACTGGAGCAGCTTGGAGCAGTGCGGGCTCTAACAACTTAGCCCCCATGCTTTTAGCAGTGAGGGTTCCAACACTGATAGAGTGGTCCCCGACATTTTGGCCCCCCAAAAGTGGGGTAGAGTGGCTCACAACATTTTTGGTGCCCAAAGTGGGGCAGCTCAGGGCTGCAACATGGGATCACAGAAAACAAGTCAATGAGGTGACCAGGTAGTCTTTAGAATAAATACATTGCACTTCTGCCCTCAAACACCCTGACTCCCTGGGAAATTCAAGATAGGCTTGTGCAATGCTGAGTGAGGTTCCAGGTGCTCACAGTTCTCAAAGATATCTTGTGTACTATTATTATCTCTCAGCTTTAGTTCCTAAAATCCTTATACAGTAAAAGCTAAGTTTCCCTTCCTTATTGTTACTCAAATGCTCCTGAAAACTTGAGCATCATGAATCCTAATTAGATCTCTGAGGGTCCATATTACAAACCTTTTGCTTTAGCTGGGATTGCATTGTGGAAGACATGAATACAGTTTTTTCCGAGTTGAGATGCTCCCTAATTGCCCTGTTGATATCAGAAAAAGGCTCTGTGGTTATTCCTAGGTTTATGCATATGCACAACTGTCCACTGTATACAAAAACACACGTAACTATGTGCTCTTCTGGTGCTAATCTCCTTATACAGGGTGTTTATAAGGACTGCTCCTTAAGTTAAATTGCTACCTGAGAGCTCTTGTGTCTTATGGTTTCAAAGAGCACAGAAATTCCTACTTCTAATTCAACCACTTTGCTATCATAATAAGATGATCCCAGATTGTGTTTGTTCACTAAATTTATTGAGCTGAATCACCAGGTGGAGTATTTTATTTGTTATAGTTGATGTAGGCAGATGTGTATGTGAGTCTGACATACAGACACACACATACACACACACAATGTGCTTGACAGTTGGAATGGCAGGATGGCAGGATGGCAGGATATGGGTTTTGATGTTTCCTGTCTTCTTTTTACTGTCTTAGAAAATCTGAATGCATGATGATCTTCCCAAGAACAGTTCCAAATCCTAATTGCTCTTGGGCAGAACAAAACCAACAACAGTTTTTCACAGGCTTCTTACATGAGCTTGAGGAGAAACCTCTTCAAAATGTCAGCTGATCTCGATAAATGTGGACAAGAAGAAGCAGTAGCCTTTGTGTTCTGTCATAAATTTTTCATATATAACAATCACCAGGTCCATCTTTCTGAGATTTCTGCAGAACAATGAAAATGTACTGTCTTGTAGTGATGCTATATAGACAAATAGCTTATTTCTTAATTATTAGTGATAATCCTATAAGAATTCCTAAAAGTACATCAGTAATTATTAGGATTTTTATGATAGGGCTGCCAGTACGTCCTTTATGATGTCAAATCTGCAATGAGAACTCTACCTGTCTTCAAGTGTCCCTAGTTAACTGCTTCTGAGATAGGCAGTAGGTATTTACAACTTAGAGAACATTCCAAGAGGTTGTAAAACAATCAACCAAAGCTCATAAAAGAGGAACTAATAATTTATTGTAGATATAAAGACAGAAGATAAAATATTGACTGGGTTTATCTATACAGAACTTCAGTAACTTAGTTATGTTTTTTAACTCTCCATGAACCTACAGAGCTAGTAACAGATAATAAATGTTTAGCTAGATAATTACTCTTAATGGATATGCATATAAATATTCTATTGTAAACTTCTTATTCAACTTATTATTTGCATTTATGTTTGAACTTCTAGTGGACTTTTGGTTTTTTGTTTCTGTTTTTTTTTTAAAGATGTGTGGAAAAACCATCTGATCTGTTCTCCATTTTACAAAGTGTCCCTTTTCCTTCCTGTAACTTCAACTAGCAGGTAGAGAGTTAGAGCCTCACAGTCAAAAATAGAACAAAGGCTACTTTACTTAATTCCCTGCTGTTAGGTTATAAGTATTAATCACCTAAACCAACAATTTTTAACCCTCAGAACAAATAAGAAAGTTTTTAGGACTTTTTATAAGTTATCAGCAAGCATTCAGTATAGAACATGCAGAGACCATCAGTCTTTAAAACTACACCTGCATCTGACTCTGTGTCCCAATTCAACCCATTCCAGGCCAGGCAGGCTCCCTGTATCTAAACTAGAGCCTTGAAACAGAGACTTTGAAGAAGATAAGTTGACACAGATAGAACAACAGTGTCTTGCAAACTCCTCAGCCAGGGAGTGCTGGGCTAAGGAGAGTTAGAAATTGGAGTTGAAATTGCCTCCTGCCATCAGTAGAGACTAATATTGGGTACCATCCATGCCCAAGTTGTGCCAGGAGACATCAGTTTTGTACTAATTGCCTACTGTCATCAGCAGAGGCTGATATTAGGTGCCATCAGTGCCTAGCTGTTCTTGTGAGCTATCATCACCTATATTAGGTCAGGAGCCATCATCTCTGGGTTGTGTTCATTTTGTGGGTATCTCTCAGGATGGGATAAATCGAATCTACTGACAGTTATTCACAAATACTATTAAATATACTCTTAATGAAGTTTAGCACTAGCCAGCTGACTGACTTTTTGCAGTTTGTACAGTCAGTCAGTCTTTGGTTTCTAGCAAGAACTTTAGATGTGGATACACAGGAGAAGCTAGAGTTAGATATCAAAAACTAGTTTACAGAGAATGGAGGAAAAGACATTTCCTATTCGGAATGTGCTTAGGACAGCATTGGAAGGTGACAAAAAAGCCGTATGTGCTCTGTAGACATTATATTCACCTCCTTATGAGGGGACTCCATTACTATGGTCTCGCTCAGGATATAAGAACAATGTTTACTCCTTGACTGAAAAGTCTGAGAATGGTATCTCAGGAGAGGATAGAGATAAATAAGAAAAGGAAAAATCAACCTCAGAAGAAGAATCTGACTCAGAAAAGAAATTAACAAAATAGCCTAAACATAAGTGGCTTACCATGCATCATTTAAACCTAAGTCATTCTAGAGGACTCTCTGAAAAAATGGGAAAAGAAACCAAACTTGCCAATGGGACTTGCTCCTGGTGTACTACAAGCTCAGCAACAGAGTAAATTTGTAGGCTGTGTCCCAGGGATTATGGAGAATAACAAAAAGGATAAGGATCTCTTATGGAAACCCTGCCATTTAAATTGCTTATGACTCCTCATGCTTGATTAAAATAGCCAGAACCTGCCTAGCTAAAGATAGTTTGTTGTTGTTGTTGGTTTTTTGGTCTTTTTTTTTTTTTTTTTTTTTTTTTACTGTGGATAAATGGAGACAAATTTGACTCAAAAAGAGTTATCTACTATAGCTAAGAAAAAGAGGAGAATTCAAGAGTTAACACATGAAATGATTATGTGAATTGGAAAATGATTTAAAGAAAAAAATCAACAAAAACACGACAAAGGAAGTTTTAATAAAAATATCAGCTGCAGCCCTCGAGGCATGGAGATACTTGCCTAACAGAGATGCAAGTACCAAAAGATTTACTAACGGAATACAGAAACCTGCAAAAAATTTTGAGGAATCTGTTGCTCAGCTGATAGAGGTTGAATAGAGGTTGAAGTGTTTATAAAAAGATAAAGAGATAAAGAGAGTATGTTCTGTGGGTGTGTGGAGAGGTATGTCTCAGCGGGCCCATTGCAGAAGCATCTCTTCCCATGAGGGATGAGCCACACACCGGTATAGTATAGAATAGAGTCTATTGAGGGCATGGGAGGGGAGCCAGTAGGATAGTAGAGGCAGAGAGAGAGAGAGAGAGAGAGAGAGAGAGAGAGAGAGAGAGAGAGAGAGAGAGAGAGAGAGAGGGGAGTAGAGAAGTACAGGCCAGACATGACCATGTGGAGAGAGAGGAAGGGGGAGGGGAGAGAGAGGCAAGAGGGAGGGAGAAGACAGAAAGGCAAGAGGGTAAGAGATCAAGAGATTAAGAGAGAGAGGAGGGGGCAAGCAACCCCTTTTATAATGGGCCAGGCCTACCAGGCTGTTGCCAGGTAACTGTGGGGAGGCGCATACCTGACTGTTGCCAGGTAACTGTGGAGGTGGAGTTTAGACAGAATACTAACAGAGGTGATTAAAAAACATGGTTCTTAGCTCTGAAGCAAAAGATATTGTTTTAAAATAACTGACCTTTGAGAATGCTATACGTGCTACTAGTCTCTTGTAGAAACAATTTTTAAAAATCTAAAAATATTTCTGGTTTTATTAAGGCATGTGCTGAGGTTGCTACATCATATCTTCAAGGTGTATCCATAACAATAACCTCACAATACCAGAACACTATCCAAATCTTAGCCAGGAAAGAAAGAAAAATTAAAGCACGCTTGGCTTGCCAAAGTTATTCAAGGAAATAAAACCTGGACATATCAGCAAGTAATGTCCCAATAAGGCAGGAGGCTCTATAAAATTGAATGCTCCTGACTCCTGCTCAGAAAAGAAGCCCAAACAAACCTCTTTTTTTGAGTCCCAGTTGTCAGAGAGGATTGCGGAAAAGAATACAAATCTTACCTTCATGAAAATGGCACTTCCTTATCTGGTGCTATTGTAATCCCTAATAATACAGGAATCTTTTTAAACTAGGGAAACTGCATTAGGGACCTGCCACAGACCCAACAGCCTCAGGCGACCAATCCATTTGTCAATGGAGTACTATCCAGTCTCTGCAGTGGACAACCTCAGACAGCTCAGGACTGAACTTCCTTTCAGCCTCCACAATATTTATTCAGACTCTTCCTCAGTCAGGCTACCTTAACTATTAAAGATCTTAAAGAAAATTTTCTCACACAAGAAACCTTTGCATAATAAATGGAGCTAGTAACAATAGTTATTGTCTTTTAGAAACTAAGGACAAGCCCTTAAAAAACAAAAACCAACCAACCAAACAAACAAACAAAGGAACAAAATGCTTCACTGTTTTATCGCTGTTTCATGATTCTAGCCCCAACTTTCAAAATTGCAAGTCTTGCTTCTATTTAAAAATTACCTTTTCTCTATGGGACATGTTTGAGTTCATATTATGTTTCCTAGTCCTGTGCATGAAGATAAGGATAAAATTTAACTCCTTGACATAAGTGTTTTTTTTTTTTCTACAATGGTAACTTAGCCAAATCTTATAGCACTCAGCAAAAAGGGTCCTGCACTCCTGCAGAGCTGCCAGCTGCTCTTGGGAGTTAGTCCCTGATGAGCCTGCATCCTTGTGATTTAAAACAGACAAATGTTACATATATCCTGTCTGTAGAAAGTTAGCCTTTATTTCTGTAACATCTGGACACTTAATTCTCATTGTTATTTATGCCTTTGCCTAACCTAGAAAGACCTCAAAGACGTAAACATCTAAATAATTATTACAAAATAAGATCATAATTATGCATCTCCTTATCATACTTCATAGAAAAAAATTTTACCCTTTTAAGCCTCTAATAAAATAAATACCTACTAACTGGATAATAAGACCAGAGAGAATCTCCATTTATATATTTACAGGACCCTATAGAAGCCAGACCAATTGATTGTGCCAGGTCTTTTCCATGGACAGAGACTTCCACACCTGCCATTTCCTTCTCGTCTATTTCAGCCATCAGCATCTGCAGGTGTAGAGTGAAAAATTATAAAGACCATTTTATGAAATGTATATAGGCTTTTCCTTTACCCTGAGCAAAAGAATGCAGGCTCCAGAAGGTGGAGGAAGTGAATGTAAGATTTCAGGCCTTCATTGCCCCAGATATTCCAGGTGGAGGGCATTATCCCTGAATCAGAGGACACTTGCTGGATTACATTCCTCAAGCCTCAGGGAAAAGAACCCACCTATGGTCGAGGAAAGCCCAAAGCAGGAAGACACATTCCTGACCACAAAAAGATGCAAGTCACCTAGGTGGGGCTATGACCAGAGCAAGTGAGAAATAGTTAACCTGAAATAGTTGGTAATGACAGGGTAGGACACAGTGACTTGACAAGACCACATTTTTGTGAGAAATGGGTGTACAGAGTGCTTTCCACATGATCCTGTATCTTTTAGGTTTGGGCTCCTCTGGAATGTTCCACTATTTTTATGTTATGTATCCTTGACAACCCCTCACCCTCTCCTCACTCCCCTGGTTTGCAGTTTTCCTCTTTAAAAGACTCCTTAGCCCGCCACTCAGGGTCAAACTCTACTCCTGTGCGAGAATGACCGATGGCTGCCAGCTCCCTAATAAACCTCTGCTAATTGCATCCAGTATCAGTGCCTTGGAGTTTGTGGGTGTTCGCGACTTTCCGAGACTTGAGTAAGGGTCTCCCGAATTTGGGGGTCTTCACAGGCTTTTCAACCATGCCAGAGACCCCATCAAAAGAAGACACTGAAGACATGGTTCCCAATTGCATCTGATTGGACTTTAATTCTATATTCAGGGGATACAGGGGATATAAAATTGTTAAATGTACGTCTATATGTATTATTTCCTATAGAATGTGGTTTGACTAACTGTATATCTTCATCATGTGTTACAATGCTTTCTCTCATCGTATCCTAGCTAACTTATATTTTGTTCACATTCATTTTCTCACAGCCTTGAAGTAACGCTCCTGCTATGTCTACATTAGAATAGACTGTTAAATCTTTTTCACAACCTAAGAGATTAATAGCAAAACTCATCTTAGGCATTACAGCCTGAATTGCTTTCTTAGGGTCAGTTGTAGCCTCTGCTGCCTCCCTAATCCAACAGGTTCCCACAGATAATCATGTAAATTCTTAACAAAAATGTTTTGTGAGGACTGATTACTCAGACTAGGATAGAGGTTTGACAGATAGAATCAACGTTTTTGGAGGAAGTCATCCTTTACATAGGAACTCAGGTTCAAAATATTAAAACATGTTAAACTACCTCACATCATGCCAATTTTAGATGGATTTGTGACACCCCTCTGCCCTAAAATGGGTCAGCAATCTTCTGGAAACAAACACAAGCACATCTGCATGGCGTGTGGAACAATTTACAGCTTGCTATCGATATGGATATTTTACATTCCCAGATCAGTGCCACCAGCCACTCCAGGCTGCAGTCTTTCAGCAAAACTGACTGATTATTTTTCAAATTCAGTAGGAGAAGCTAAAAACTAACAGGTGATCTTCCTGAGATGTATTCACCAACAGCTGTAAACTTATGACACATTCCAATCCGTCTCTGCATACCACCTCAATCTATTCCAGGCTGGCCAGGCTCCCAAAAGTTCATGTTTCTCTACTTTGCTGACAGCTATGGAATTTGAGGATGCCATCTTTTAATGAGATTTCTGGCAGCTCACACACATGCTTTTCCTTGCTATTCAAAGATATGAGAACCAAAGGTAGTGGTATCATAAATGAGGAATTGCATGAGTAGGAAACGTAGTTCTTGAGCCTGTGCACACACGGTCCAGCTCATAAAAAAAAAAAAAGGTGGCATGGAACTGCAGTGTATCTGCATGGAACTGCAGTGTATCTGCATTGATGAGGATTTTGACTTTCCAACCTCATCTCAGGCAGCCAGACACAGCCTTGTCTCTGATGTGTGGTGAAGCCTATTGAGTTCTATGAGAAAGAAATTAGCCATCCCTGCAGCTACACAGTCAGTAGGGGATTGTAGACCACCAAGAGACAGTGTGGTGCAGCACAGTAAGGCTTTTCCCCCAAACTGTTCATCATACTTTGGTAGGTAGAAGAAAAAATAGATTTCAGAACTGTCAACAGGAAATAATTCTTACAGACTCAGTGACAAGGGTGTTTTGCCTTTGAGTAAGGAAATAATGGAGAAAGTCTCACCAATCATGACTGGTCCTGCATTTGAAACAGAATGTAAAGAGAAACACAGGATCCTGAGGAGCTCAGGCACTGGCGAGGGTTTTTCTGGACAAGACTTCATTGATCTTCAGAAGACTATGTGGAAAGTAGGTTCATCACCTTTCTGTTCCACAGAGGAGAAAGTTCAGGTTTACACATGAGCTCAGGCACTATAGTTTGCATTATCCATGTTGTGAAACTCCTAGAACAGGTGTTCTTTTTGTTTTCCACTGGTAGTTTTCAGTAAAGTGATGGTATTCTCTTGAGGGCATAGTAAATCTCCCCTCATTTCACCCACTTCCAAAAACCAATCTTTCTTTCCAGGGACTCATATGTCCTCCCTGACATCAGTTTGCCATACTGAGTTTCTGGTCATATCTTCCTCTCAACCAGAGTTTCTGACAGGGTTGTGAATTTTTTTGTATGTTGGACAGACCTGGGGGTTGAAGCAGTTTAGCAGCATCCCTGGGTGTGACAACCAACAAGGTACCCACAGCACACCTCCTCCTAGATCTGAGTACCTCCAGTTTCTCCTGTTATTACCTAATGATCTCTGAGGTGAGGTTATGCACTCCTGGTAAGCAATACACAAAGGTACTGTGTGAGCAAAGATTCATACTGTGATTGGGAATGGAAGAGAAAGACCTCTGTCTTTATTTTGTGTTTTGAAGTTCAGGAGTACAACCTTTTTCTTCAAGGATTTGTGGGTGTCTCTGCTGCCTCCTGAGTGCTGGAATGACAAAAATGCACCAGGTCGGCTTAGCTATGTTCCTTTAAAGCTGATGTTTATTGAATGTTCTGGTTTAGTGGAAGACTGAGGACACTTCTCTCTTCAGGCACTGGGGTAGACATGGATGTGGGATTTCAGGGTGTGCCTGAGGGAGTTCCTCCAGAAACATCCAGAAGCCAACATTTGGACATTTGAACTTTACTACACATGCATTAGACACTCTGTTTTATTCCCTTGGAAAATATGTGGAAAAACTCCCCAAAGATTCCAGTTATCAAAACCCTGCTCCAATAGTAGAATATTGAATATTATCAAGACGTGTCTTCATTCTTTATGTGACTGACCAAATATCTCCAGAGCAGCACGCAGCTGCTCACAGAAAAGACACAGATGCTAACACTGGGTGGAAGAAGAGAAGAAGCTACCTCAGCAGAGTGGTTCAGACAAGGCTGGTGGCAGGGAATGAGGTTCCAGTCATGCATGTGATTCTGCTGCCTCTCTCAACTTGTTTTCTTTGTCTCTTTTCTGACATTAGAACTGTTCTAATTCTCCAGTTTGGTTTTGTAATGCAGATGTTAAGTCTCATTTTCAAGAGGGCTGAGAAGCCGAAGTGGGTACTTCTAAAGAAGTACATGACAGAATATGAAAACTGCCTGTCAGAGGAGGTCAGGGTGAGGAGGAGCATGGAGACAGGAGGATTATATGTCAACTACTCAACCTGTTCCTGGGACAGTCTTGTACTGTTTTACTGGAGTCTGTAAGTCAATGAATAGGTTCCATGTTCTGAAGTATGTACATGCACTTGCACACACACACACACACACACACACACACACACACACACACAGAGTGGAGTGGGGTACTGAGAAGTCTGAGACCTAGCATTACTGAAGACACTATACAGAAACTGAGTAAGAAGGAAATAGATGTTTTCCACCACAGCAAGGATACAGAGCCTATGCTGATGCTCACAGGTCAGATCTGAACATAACTACATTTTGTTCATCTCTGTGCTGCACTTTTCTTCCAATATTTGAAGTATTAGTCTAAATCCTTTCCCTTTCTACAGAAGAAAAAAGAACTAGTCTAAAAGGCAGCCTTCTAGGACAACATGAGAATAATCTTTGTAAAACCAGGATTTTCCAATTGAGTTTCTGTTCCATTTGGAAAACTGTATTTTTCTGAAGAAAACAGAAGTGGGAAGGTGGTACAACATTGGCATCAAAGGAAGCTCAACCTTCTTTAGCTGCAACAACAAATTTCAGCCTATTGGAGATGTGTTCAGGAAAGGAAGCCTGTGATGAAGCAGCCCTAAGCACATCAGCAGATGCCAAGTTAGCTTTGGAAACTGGCACAGTGGAAAGGGCAGGCGAGGCATCACAGGTTCCTGACTTGGAAAGCTTTGTGTGGAAGTGGCCCCCACTGCTCTGTGTCTGCCACACAGGAGGGAGACTGAAGCTCACCAGTAAGGTACAGCTGAGGTGCTGGACAGGTGTCTGAAGTCCGGAGCACTGAGCCCCACAGAGAATGCCGAGTCTTCTGCCATGTCTTCAGTCTTCTGCTTCCATGGATCCACTTACCCTGCTGTGGTAACAGAACCTCATGTAATGAATGCTGTCGATTTCCTGTCCTGCCACCTTGACTGTCTTATTAGCTTTTCAGCAACATTTCTGGATGTGACTGAGAGTTGATTGTAAAGAAGCTTCAGTGTACGTGCTGTACAGTTCTTGTGCCTCAAGGGTCACCCTTGTCTCTACAACATTCTACTATTTTGTGTACAGTTTGTGATGGTCTGATATAAAAATAAGTCTCTGTGTAAATATCCACCCTGTCCACAATCCTCTTAATAGTTGATGAGGTTTCTCTTGGCCTCACAGCTCTTGGGAAAATGATCCCACAACAGGATTTTGTCCAAGTTAGACGCTCTGGAATGCTCGTAGTTTGGATCAGTCTATGACTGGAAGTGTATCTAGGTCTGAGGCAAGACCTGTGAGGACACAGGAAAACACAAGTCTAGACCTCAGAATCCAGAAGCTAGCAGACCTGGAGATGTGAACTAAAAACCAAGAAGACATGTCTGTGCGAGGAGAGACACAACAGCTTTCCTTTTTTCTGAATGTTAAGCTTCTAGGTGGCTAAAGTTGCCAACCTGTGTTATAAAGGGACTCTTTAACGAGTCTATGCACCAACACAAATTTCTTTACCAAAAATCAAACAAACAAACAAACAGAACAAAGCAAAAACAGACCTCACAGCCATAGCTAGAAATGTTGAATATTGCCCATATACTCCAATTGACAGTAAAGTTCATGACCCCAGCTCTCAGTCAGCCATAGTTAGAGCTTTGAGGATAAACTCCCTGTCCGACTTATGGTTCCATCCTGGGGAGGGAGTTCATGGAGAGAATACCAATAACTTAATTTCTCTTCCAGGCTGCTAGGCTTAGTTCTGCTCAGGAATACCAGGCCCTGTCACCTTAGACTTTTCTCTGTTTTCTACTGTAGTTCAGAAACGCAGAGGCCTGTGCCAGGTGGTCCTTCGTCAGGATTTATGTAAGAATTCCCTCACCTCAACAAAAAGAACACCAAAAAAAGGAATCTAGACATGTGGGGTCTTAGGTGGAACCCCAGTAATGATATAAAAACTCTTTCAGGTCTGAGGCTGTTTCTTCCCCCAACCCCTTAGATTCTTGGGAACATATCCTGGTCTGAGTCCATACATAACTCCCTCCAGAAGGAACCATTGGTAACAAGACCTGGCCACCTTGAATTTGAAGATATTGCAGATGGTTGTTTTTCAGAATCATTTGACTTGAACATTTTTGCTTCAATGCTATCATTAGAAATTTTCATTCTAGTAGTGGTTACTGTCAGTAATTTATTCACTAGCAATCTGAGGCTGGAGGCTTCCTGAAAGTTCAAACCAGTTTCACAGACAGAGTGAGACACTTTCTTGAAGAAAATGAAGGAGACAGCAAACAGACAGAAGACAGGAGAAGAAGACAGAAGACAGACAGGCAGACAGGCAGGCAGGCAGGCAGGCAGGCAGGCAGGCAGACAGGCAGACAGGCAGACAGGCAGACAGGCAGACAGGCAG
>JANHMN010000003.1:47781732-47794097 GCA_030674055.1 Rhabdomys pumilio | reverse complement strand
AGGCAGACAGGCAGACAGGCAGACAGGCAGACAGGCAGACAGGCAGACGACAGGCAGGCATGAAGCATGGAGACATGCCTGTCGACAGATTCTAAAAGGAAAATGAAGGCTCAATTCCTTTTCGGTACTGGTGTGTGAGTACCTACTCTGGTAAGCTGTGGAATATAAATTATCTAAGCACCTCAGGACTCCTGAGCAGACTTGCTTACGGCTGCAAGGAAAAGTCTAGGCCCAGGATGTACCAAAATGAACATCTTAGGTTCATCTCATCATCTGCTCATTATGCAGTACCCAACAAAGCACAAGAGCCCTAAAAGTTGTGAAACTCTTAGAGGAGGGTGAAGGATGAGAGTCACCCATTGTGGTAGCCTGGAGCTTTACTTGTGTTGTATAAGAGTAGGACTGAGACCTCCAGAGAAGTGTGACAAGTTGCTTCCCTTGGCAGGTCAGAAAAGAGTATCACTTTACTCACATCATCAGTCCTCTCCAGAAAGAAGCCCCAGATTTGTGTTATGCTCACAACGGGGAAGAACTCTTTTTCATATAAGAAGAAATGGGGTTTCTTACATTAGGCTGGATTCATGTAAGCAAATGGACCTCCTGATGGTGGGCTCCTCTTGTCTATATCGTAGAAACATCCTGCCTAAATCTTGCTCCGCACAGAGTCAGTTCATTCCAGATCAGCATCTCTGAGCACATACAGTCAACAGTGTGCAGTGTGAGTAAAAGCGGCATTTTCTAGGCTTTTACAGCTCTTCTTAGTTTGTGTATTACTCAAAGTAATCCTTCAAAGTTCCAATTTCTTGTGATTCTTCAGGGAGTCTTAGCTTGCCAGGAGAATGAGAACATGGTATAGAGACCATGTACCTAAAAGTTGTATGAGCAGAACTATTTTAAATAAGCCAAGAGTTCTTTCTAATGATTGCATTTTGTAATTGTGAAGAAGCACTTCCATTGTGCACACCCAAATAGCTCCTACATGCAAGGTTTTCAAGTGTTCGCACATGCTCAGCACACTTCTGTGGTCTTCAAGGAGATATAATAATGTGCATAAAGGGTTCTGAATGATTCGTTTTCAAGGCCTGAAGCACACAGAATAAGCATCTTGTATTTTATTGTGAGAGGTATAAGCCACAATCAGATGGTTTATTTGTAGATTTTGAAAGATCGCACATATTTATTCTCAGATACTGGGAAGTGCTGATGTGTGAGGCAGTCTCCTGTGACTTCATGCTTTTCAGTTCAGTTGAATAAATTCTTACTGCTTTGCCTAACTCAATAATATACTATGATCAATTAAAATTTGACCCTTCATGTCTGGGGCTACAAGTGGATAATCACATAGAAAATGAGCACCAATACACCTGGATGATTTTGGATATCATGGAAGAGGCCAGTTGTTGGAGTTCCTTGAGCCTGCCTTCCTTGGTGGATCAGGCATGCTGAGCTGTGCTCACTGGAAATTCTTGGCTTCTTTTGTCCTCCCAGACCCATCAAACCCAGACAGCCTTCTTACACTTCCATTTTGGATATCAAAAGATGCTGCGTGAATACACTGCAGTGGTGTGTGACCCTAAATATGAACAGTGAGTATGCAAGGTACAATTACAAAATGTTCTAGGGCTCAAAACTATTTAAAAATTATCTCTGTCCAGAGTGTCTTAACTGATTGCTATAAAAAAAAACCTCCCTGTAAACTGCACATTTTAATGATCACAAGGTGCTCTTGAAAGGTATGGTGACACCACTGCTGGTGTTCTAAGACAACCTCTCAAAAAATTACCTCAAGACCCTAAGATTGAAGAAATTCCACCCCAAGTGCTGTATATGAGTGTCATTACTTTTCATTCCTGTTGTCATATTATTCTAAATTCCTCAGCAGATATTGTTTTGGAAAAGCAATGAATCATCCTGCTTTCTTTTATGATAAATTTGTATACCCTAGATGTTGTTCTACAGGGAGGAGAAGATACTGGACTTTGCATGATGTTCCTTGTTCCTCACAATGGTTGATCTAAATAGATTCGATTCATTGCTTAATTCTTGTTCCTACTCATTTCTCCTGTGGGTTCCTCTGTACAATAAGACATTTTGCAAGAAAGGGATACAGAGAGAGTGAGGCCAAGAAAGAGGGGGATGTTTACATACAGGCTAAAGAGGAGGAGGGGAGGAAGGAGAAGATAAAGACAAGGAAGCAGAAGATGCGGAGAAAGATGAGAAAGAGCAGGAGGAAAGAAAGAGAGAAAGAAAGAGAGAGGGAGAGAGAGAGAGAAAGGAGGGAGGGAGGGAAGGAAGGAAGAAGGGAAAGGAGGAAGAAAGGATGGAAGGAAAGAAGAAAGGAAGAAGAAAAGAAAGAAAGAGAGAAAGGAAGGAAGGAAGGAAGGAAGGAAGGAAGGAAGGAAGGAAGGAAGGAAAGAAGGAAGGAAGGAACAGAATGACAATCAGGACTAGGACAAAGATCTAGAACAAGGTCTAGGAAAAGGATAAAGAACACAGTGATGAGCAGGAATAGGAGGAGGTCTACAAGTTCTAGAAGGACGAAGCATTGGGCAGAGGAAAAGGGAAATGGGAAAAGAGGATAGAGGAGGGGAAAGTGAGTTAAAGAGAAACAGGAAGGTCTAAGAAATGAGAGGAGAAAAGAGAAAAGGAAAATGAAAAGGGAGAAAGGAGGAGCAAAAGGTGAAAGAGAGAGGGGGAAGACTTGGAGGGATATCTGTGTGACTTAGAGTCTGCTTTTTCACATTTCAGAATTGGAGTTTTCACACTGACACTTTCTAGATTTAAAGAAACATCCTATTGTCCATGGTGGGGGTTCTACTTCCACAAAGAGGACTCAGCTCTCTTTTGAGTATGTATGTTTGTACAAGTAATCAAGGGCCATGTCCTAAATCCAGACACAGTGCAGATGAGGTTCATCATTTTTCTGACCCACTCAGACATTCAGGTCCATCAACTGCCTTCCTAGAAATCCATAATAACCTTGTATCTAGAAAGCAGGGGGCAGTGGAAATAAGTTTTCTCATATTTGAAACCTGGTCACTCATTGTCTGTGATGGTGCTGTCTCTTCCTGTTCCTTTACCCTGGTATCTGGGGACACTAATACTCTACAGGGCTCTGGAGAAGATAAAGGATATTGAACTGGGGTGTACCTCAGGGGGCAGAGTGTGAGCACAGCATGCTTGAGGCCATGAATTCTATCCTCAGTAACATGAGGAAAAGAAGCAACTAAGTGTGCAATCCATCAGTTTATTCAATGCTTATTCCAAGTTACCTTGTTCTTCATCAATGTCAGTTACTAAGTTTCAGTCAGTGATCTGAATGAAAAGGAAAAACCCATATAAGATAGGTAAATTATGCAAATTTCATTCTGGAATTTTGCCCAGACAATAGTGTTCTCTCCTGCCTAGGGAGGTGGTTTCTTCTTCCAGGTTGTGTTCTGTGATAACACACTTAGTATGATCAGGTCTCAGTGTGTCAGATCAGCCCCAGTTCAATGAGATTTTGGCACTTTAGTTCATATCATCTGGGACTCATCCACTGAGTTTGAGTTCAGAGGAAATACAAAAATATACTGAAAGGACCAGAAACCGTTCCATAAAATATATAAGAGCCAGAGATGCAGCCCGAAAAATCAAAGGAAGTCTAAGATCCTGAGTCAGAATGCTAATTCTGAGAGAGATTCTCTCTCTCTCTCTCTCTCTCTCTCTCTCTCTCTCTCTCTCTCTCTCCCCCTTTCTCTCCTTCCTCTCCTTCCCTCCCTCTTTCCCTGTCTCTCTCTCCTTCTGTGTGTCTCATAATTTCTGTGTGTACATATGTTTATTATGTATTGTAATACGTGATTATTATACTCCGAATCATAACAATGGAATAAGACCTAATGAAATTTCAGCATTCTTTTGTAAAACATATATAGTATTCATTAGTTTTATTTCTGTAACATCATTGTGTAGTAGTTTAAAAATAGATACCATTTTCACTTTAATCCTGTGTCTCTATGGACCTGTGTACCTGGGTTCAGTGTCAGTTGTGGTGAGCAGAGGTTGTCAGCTGTCTTAGATCTAGAGCCGTGCCTGCTTCCCTGTTAGAGCAGTGGATGCTGTTATGCACCGCACCAATCTCCAGCCACATTGTGCAGTCTCATGGATCAAAAGCAGATAATGGTTTTCTGTTGACTATGAAGAAAGAGTTTCTAATCATGTTTATGTACTACGATGTTGAAAAGGAGATTGTAAAATAAAAAGAAAAAATCCTTTTAATGCTAATTTCCTAGTTTCCAGTTGTAAGGACAGCCATGATGGTGAATCATACCTCTAATGCCAGCCCTAGGGCAGCTACAGCAGAAAATTCAAGTTTGAGGACATCTGATGCTACCTAGCCAGACTGTGTCAGACTGATAAATCCTTATGTCTTTGTATGCTACATTTGAGCATCCCCTCAAAGACTATTAAGTCACCTTTACCATCTGATTGACATCACAACTCCAAATCAGCACTGGACTTAATGTTTCCTTTTGATAAGGAAATATTCCACATGTGACTCTGGAAAATATGACTCAGTAAGACACTGACTCTGACCATGAGTAGAGCTAGATAGGGATGCTGGGTCCCAGAACTCTTGCCATAGCTGCCACCAACACTGCAATCTCAACCCTAGGCTAAGTTTTTTATATTAGAGTCTGGGGACATAGCTCAGCAGGGAGGGTGCTTATGTTTCCAGCACTAGGCCCTGAATTCAATTCCCAGCACATCTGGAATCTGCCATGGTGGTGTTTGTCTATGACAGAGCACTGGGGAGCAGGTGGCGGGAGAATACGTTCAAGATCCTCCTGTGCTCCATAGGTTATATGGTCTAGCCTAGGTCACAGAAGACCCTGTTTGGTATAAAATAAAAAGTATAAGTTGTTTCAAAATGGGAATTTTCTATGCCTTAAGCACATTTCCTTTTCTCCAATGGCAGGACTGCAACCATGTCACCATCCAGAACATCATGGTGACTGTCACAGATTTGCAATGAATTGAATCCCACACACCTTCATCTGTGGGAGTGTGTGTGTGTGTGTGTGTGTGTGTGTGTGTGTGTGTGTGTGTAGAATGGTTTATATATCTATGTATGTTCAATATGTGTCATGCATGTGTGTCATATATGTTCACTGGTGTGTTTGACTACCACAGAGTGTTTAAAAGAAAACACTCATGTATTTTCTATTAAGGTTTATTTCAAGTTTGATCAGTATATTAGGAATTCATAGCAATTAGAAACGTATTTTGTTAGATAGTATATTAGCTAGCACTTAAAATAGTATTCTCTGCCTAGAAACAAGTACGGGTGTAAGAGCCCAGTGTACCCAAAGCTGGCCTGCCTCACCTGCCTAGGCAGCCTAGAGGACAGGTTGTAAAGCCAGCATTCACTAGAGAGATGAAGAATGGAAAGGTCTCCATAGATCTCAGACACCAGCCTACATGTGTATATCTACTCAATTTGCAACTGTGAGAGACAACTGATGTGGCCCGCGCGATATCCCTGGCCGCAGGAACTCACACGAACACGCAGGATTCTTTCGCAGTACGCAGTTTATTTTCCCATCATGGTGGAGAGAGAGGGATTCGAACTTCCCGCACCTGTATATATAACCTTTGGGGTGGACAATTATGATTGGCTGCTTGCTCAAATTCCCAGGTTCCCCTGCGCTGTACATGCACAGTTTAATGGTGGATATGACGTTGGAAATTAGGCGTACCCAAGATGCTGCGCATGTGCGGTTTGTTACCTCATGCACACAGGCGTCAGCAAGGACAGCCTCCTACAAACTGACATTTGGAAGAGAAGACTTTGAACCTAACTGGAATCAAATCAAAGTGAACTTTCTGACTCAGAAGAGCTTCTCTGATTTTGGACGGACTGAAAGACCAGATGAGGCTTACCACCAATGTGTAGCTTCTAATACAGACAGCATGGTGTGTCCCTGGTGAGATGCTTGACTATATATAGTTTGGTTCCTCAACACAATGGAAACTGGAAAAGATGTCAATGTTTAAAGGAAAATATCCTGTTGATGGGTGTTTCTGACGGCCTCCCAGAAGAACATTTGGGGATGTAAGTTTGGAACTTACACCCTTAAACTGATGATCTCTGCACTTTAGTGATCACTGAATATTGAAGCTGCAGCGTATCTCAGATGTGCGCATCTCAGACGCGAAAAGGACATGGGGAACAGAGTGAACACCTCCCAAGCTCTGGAAGTCAAGGGGAGATGATTGTAGCTCTCTGCAACGTGTCACATTCATGTCATGTAAATAGCATGAGGAGGCCTTTCCTTCCCTCCTCATACTACATGTCAGCCCCGCCCCCCAGTTTGTCCAGCCCATTATATCCTATGAATGGGTGAACATTCTCTTCAGCTGCTGCCTATTGACCCTGTGCAGAAGTGAAGCTACACAGAACACATTGTCCTTACCCATAAATTTCACAGAATCTCTTATTTTATTTATATAAGTGCATTTTGAAACATATTTGTACTTTTTAAAAATGCTATTTAATTGTACAGTAAAAGTTAATATTAGTGTTAAGCTCTTGAGTCTTATCTCTGATCAAGTGTCAAAAAACATGTAAAGTGAGAGGTGAGATCGGCAGCAAATAGGATTAGCCTGGCCCTGGTGGACAACCTTGTCTAGTTGTTAGTTACTTCTGCATTCTCTCCTTTCCCACTTTTTTGTCTCCATTGATTTTTATTGTGACTGGATCTCAGTGTGAAGCACTGACTGGCCTGAAAGTCACTATGTATTCTAGGCTGACCTGGAACCTGCTTCTGCTTCTAGGTCCTGGGATTAAAGACCTTTTAATTACTGGTTTTATAAAATTAAAAATGTATCCTTTGACATTGTTCTGTATATCTATAATGTATCTTGATCAATTTATTCCTCACTGCCCTCTCCCATGCTCTTGCAAGCCTTTTTGAAACCCCAATTTAAAAAATCCTCTCCTACTATTTTTATGTCTCATATAAATGTACAATGATTCTCTCTCTCATTCTCTCTCTCTCTCTCTCTCTCTCTCTCTCTCTCTCTCTCTGTGTGTGTGTGTGTGTGTGTGTGTGTGTGTATGTTTACTATGTATTATAGGTGATAGTATGTGTGCTAGAGGCTCTTTGGAGTTCAGAACTTGCACGAATCAAGTCTCTCCTACTGCAATGTGAGATACCATGATTAAAATCTGCTAGTCAGGCTTGGTGGCAAAGGCTGTGTCCCATAAAGTCAAGTGGCCTGCCTCATTTTCTGTTTTGTAAAAAAACAGTTGTGTTTAATCAAGGTGTCTTGCATGTTCATGCTTGCGGAGTCCTATTGGATCCTGGGAAAATTTCCGTTCTGTATACCCCTAAAGACAACTGATTCCTCCTGCCCCCAAACAGTTACTATCAGTAGTTCTTCTCCTAAGACTGATGCAGGAGCCTCTATAATGTGCATGATGGAATACTGAAAGCAATCCACTTGTGAAGCTTTAGGAGAAGTAATGACAGTTGCTGGGCCTTTATGAGTTCAATGGCTTGTCCTGTCCAGAACAAAGGTTTTCATAGCACTCCTATAATGTTTATGTGTCACGTTACACCATGCTCCGAGTGGTGAGGTCTGGTGTGTGTCTTTGTACTATAAGTATCTCAGGTGGGGCCGAACACTCAACGCTTGCTCTCAACCATCTGAGGAGTAAACAAGTCTACGCATTAACAGATCCCCATGCAATGGGAGTTTCTCCTACCAACTAGACAATAGCAGTAATCTATGAACATAAACATCTTTGGGAGACAGTTTGACAACATATCTAAAATGATAATATGTCTACTCATAGTCCATTATGCACTAGTGTGCGGGCGTAGATTTAAAGCACCAGGCATGGATTCCATCCTGTGATGTAGCCAAAAAACTCAAACAGAAAGTGCTGATTATTATCATAGCCATAGTGCTATGATTACATCTGTAGGTATATCCACCCCAGCAGGTCAGCATTACAGCATATAAAATCCACTGCTGATCAGAACATAATGACCGTTTTCTCCCAGCACTACGCATAGCACCACCCTGCACAGAGTAAACTAGGCAGCAGGGAGGAAGTTTGCCAGTCAGTTCCAGATTATTTCTCTATGTGCCACTTCCAAACTGTGGTATCTTTAACAGTAGGCACTTACCATCTACTTTTGGTATGTACCCAAGAGAAATAGTGCTAGCATGTATTGTTTTGGAAGCTTCAGGCCTCCCTGATTAAAAATACATAGCAGGTATCTAGCACTCGTGACTAAACTTTTCTCTGATAACCCATGGCTTGTGGAAGTAGCATGGGATGTTCTCTCTCCTGTGTCCTACTATTTACTTCTTAAGACCCATGGTCTTCAGCTTGGGCATTGAAGCATTTAGAGAGTCCAAGATTACATACAACTTAATGGCTAAGTTGCCTAGACACCCAGGCTCCTAAATTAACCTATTGACTCTTTTGTCCTTGGTTCTTGCCTAAGATGACGTGAAGCTGAAGCCAATACTGAATGTTCCTTTATAAACTCAGCTGGTATTCCAACGTTGCCTAGGAATTTGTAAAACTAAATGGCAGGAGTGAATATCTTGGATAGAGAATGATTCCTGCTGAATCCTCAAGTGCAGCCAGATGCTCACTAGCCATTACTGCCTGAGAAGAATGAGCTCTCAGCCATTTCCACAAGAGAACACTCATCAAGTGGATCATACATGGAAGCCATACTGACCGCCATTCCATCACTACTGTGCATGGTTTCCTTATCACTGGCCCCTGGGCGTGTCTGGCTAGATAGTGCAGGAAGTAGACCTATAACTGTCCTCTTTGGAATGCTCCCATCCTAGTCCACCCCTGCCTCAAAAACCTTTTCTTCCACTTCTCTTCTGTCCTTCCCTATTATTCTCACCACTTAGGCTTGCTTCTCTACTCTAAGTAAAGACAGAGATTATATCATTTTACATCACAGCTGGGCCCTGGAGATACAGACAGCCCCCAAACAACAGCCTGACATGCTGAAGACCATTGTAGAGTTTTAAGAGAGAGTTCTATTGGTAAAAGCCTAGGCTGAGTATCCAGGTCATCACTTCTACGTGCTTCTAGATCAAAAGTTGAGGAGGAAACAAAGCATTCTGATCTCCAGTGATCTCCAAAGCAACACTTACTTTAACGGCAATGCATGGGATGCTCAAGAGAAGGCTCAGGACCAAAGAGAATTGCACTCAATCCGTGGATCTGAATTTGGATCTCAGCACCAAAAGTGGTTCACAGGGCTCTGTACTCTCTAGTTCTAGAGGATCTAAGTTTCTCTGGTGACCTCAGGTATCACCAGAAATGTACATATCTACATGCAGACCAAACACTCACACACATAATGTCTTCTTTTTAAAAAAAAAATCAAAAAATATAGAAATCCATAAGCATTTGAAACTTACGTACTCCTGAGTCTTGCTAGGTTTGCTCGGTTTTGAGGCAGCTCCATCATTCTTCATTTTCCATCACTCAACTTCAGGAAGAAGAACTGGATTGTTTGGAGTTTTAGCAGAAGCTTAATGTGACTGAAAAACCCGAGGCAACAAGAGAGTGGGGAACACGGAAGATTTTAGCCAAGTTCATACAGACTTTACCTCAGTGACCAGCTCTCCCTGATTTGCAGCAGATAGAGCACAATGGCACTCATGGTATAGGCACTGAATGAGCTTTCCAGGAAGACTCGGGGGCTAGAAGTACAGGAGCTTTGGAAGAAAATGGGAGACAGGAAACACTGCCATTCTCAGTATTTATTGTCCTGAGCACAGGCGCCCAGGACTTGCTCCAGAACTTTAATATGTCTGGCACAAATTTTGCCTATGCACATATATTCTTGCCTGATATAAATTAAAATTTTAAATGGAAGTTACATAAGGTGAGTAAATTCAGCAATGAGGAAAGACCAACTGTCCTGGTCTTCATAAAGTTTTAGGTAGAAGATGGGTACTATCTTCTCCTTCCTTTTTACTAAGGCTCAAAACAATTAGGTAACTCATCCAGAAAACAGAATGGAAAAGCTTTCTGGGTATGCTGGCTCACACCTGAAGTCCTGGTACTGAGAGAGACAGAGATTCTAAGCTGACTGTGGGAAGCAACATGCCAGTAATTCATTGTACGTGCCTGTCCCTTGTATGCCTTATGGGAGCTTGATACATCTACCTTCATCTGTGACAAGGGTTGATTGGTAGCAGTTGCAGGATGTTACACTGGCCACCCCATTGGTTGTGCAGTTGGCATTCTAGGACCCTTATCCTTCTTATCGAGAGAATTCTGAAAGTGAGAATATAATTAGACAGATGTTGGCATCCAATACATTATGATGAGAGCCCATGAAAAGGAGCAAGTCACAGATCTCACAGGTATTTTAAATTGGCACCCAGGGCTGGTTTCCTTGGGGACAAGGCCAGTTTCTCTAGCAAAAAAAGTGCACGCTAGAGGAATTGATCATACTACTTTAAAATACAGCCCATTAAGATATGTGTGTTTACATGTGTCTTTACACACACAGGAGATTTCATTTGTGTGTGCTATATAAGTATGTATACAGGTAAGGTTCTTTATGACTGTAAGTATGTTTTTGTAGTACACTTGTGTGTTTGGATCTATGTGTACCTGTGGGATCACAGTCATGTGTGCTTTTATGTGTGAATGTCTATGAGCATATGATTTTGTGGGTGTGTTGACGTGCATGCTTATTTACAGGTGCCTATTTTCAGGTCAGGGGACATTTTAGCATTGCTTCTCTTCATTCAACTTTATATGTGCTTAGAAATTGACTCAGTTCTTTAGGCTTGCACAGCTAGTGCCTCTACATACGTCTCAATTTTATGGATCCCAGAACACCATTATAAAAATTTTGAAAGTTGGAAGATTAGAAGAAAATTTCCAGTATCTGTCCTCTGACCAGTCTCCCATCTGTCATCCAAACTCCAATTCCATGTTACATTTCTTGAAAATCCTGATATTCAATGCCAGGACCATCATTCCCTGTCTCCATACTCCCTGTCACTACACCTAATAGAGCAACCCTCCTATAGAGACCTCTCAAGGGTCTGATGTCTATGGATCTACTGCTTCCCTGGCAACCTCTTACTATAGCTTAGAGGGCACTAGAGACAGAGAATTAAATGAGGAGGCTGGGCTGCATTTAGAAGATGGAAAGGCCCATGCTCTTCAGAAGAGGGATGGGTGCTTCTGTGGTTTTCTCTTTGCAGGACAAGGCTGTGAGCTGCAGTGTCTACTTCTCAGCTCACTCCTCCATATGCCCAAAGAAACTGCATCCTATACTATTTTAGAGGTATGCATTGTTGTGGGTATGGGTTATAACTTGGCTTTATACAGATCTATTTGCTGCATAAATTAGCCACAGAGACTTCTATATACTTTAAAGCTGTAGGCCTTTTGCTGGGGCAGTCTCTCAGCCAGCCCATTTAAACTTTAACAACAATCCGTCTTCCCAGATGGTTCTCACTACCTGCTTGCAGCTCCATTCCCTCTCTTTTGCTTCCCCTTCAGTGTCTTTTCTATTAGACCCCATCTACTTTAGCCTTCCTATCTCTTTTCTGCTCTGAAATTCTACACCAGCACTTCCTGCTCCAGCTGCTGTCTATCAGATCTTTATTATAACCAATCAACAATAAGACACTGCCAGAGCATCTCTTGGTTACCTTCAGGCAAGGAGGAGCTGCCTGACCTTCCTGTTTTGAGCAAGTGGGGAAGGACAAGCAATTCAATCTGAAGCCCAATGATGGGCCATAGAAATGATAACACCAAAATCCAGACAGCAAACACTTAACTCTCTGTCAGTACAGAATTTAAAATTGAAAATACAGAGACACATCTTGATACAAAGTAAAAAAAATATCACCCCAACAATGGGTGGATGTATATGCAGCAAGTAGATGTGGAGGTCAGAGGATAAATTTGAACATTGCTTTTCAGATACCTTCCGCATTCACAGTTATGAGCCAACTGATGTGGTGCTGGAAACTGAACTCAGGTCTTCTACAAGAGCAATACATGGTTTTAATCACTGAAGCATCTCTCCAGCCCTCATGGAAGCTATTCATAGGGGTTTTGTTTGTTTGGGTTCCCTTTTGTTGTTATGAGGCAGTAAAGATATGAAGTGGAAGTCAGAGGATGAGTTTGTGGAGTGGGTTCTATTCTTCAATCTTTACATTGGATTTGGGGGTGGATCTTAAGTTGACAAAGTATCACAATTAGCTGCTACTACTTATCCCTCTTCCCCCTCCTCCTCCCTCTTCCTCTTCCTCTTGCTCTTCTTCTTCTTCTTCTTCTTCTTCTTCTTCTTCTTCTTCTTCTT
>JANHMN010000003.1:47750673-47781722 GCA_030674055.1 Rhabdomys pumilio | reverse complement strand
TTCTTCTTCTTCTTCTTCTTCTTCTTCTTCTTCTTCTTCTTCTTCTTGGACAAGACAAACCAACAGAAGGAAAAGAGCTCAAGAGAAGAGAGGAAATCTGTGAGCCACCTTTTTACACATCCAGGAGTCCCATAAAAATGCTTATCTAAAAGTTATATGTTTATCTAAAAGTTAAATGTTTGCATATAACTTTTTTGCAGAGGACCTGGTGCAGATCCATGTAGGCTGTGTTTGCTTCTTCAGTCTCTGAGTTCATATACGCTTTGTTCAGTCTATTTAAAAGGCTTTGTTCCTCTGTCCACTTCCTCCTTTGGCAATTACACTTTTTTTTTTTTGCTGCTGCTGCTACTACATATTCCTCTTCCTCCTCTTCTTCTTCTTCCTCCTCCTCTTCTCCCTCCTCCTCTTCCTCCTCTTCCTCCTTCTCTCTTCTTCTCTGACTATATCATAACAAAAATTTACCCATTTATTCTAATCTGCATTCTGCATGGCTGGTTACCTGTATTCAGGTACCACGTGTCTGTCCCATCCCATCTTCCCAGGCGAATCTTCCTCCTGGTACTCTCCCAGAATCCTTTCTGCCTCCCACATATCCTACCTCCTACTTTCTGCCTAAGCTTTAGTCCATAAGATTTTTACTGACAGAAAACACTTCCATACAGAAACAAGGTATTCTCTCTACACGCACCCCTGGGGATTTTTCCCTCCCAATAAATGTTGTTTGTGAGGTTTGCTGTGCTGTAAAATGTTGGGACTAGACTCCTAGCTGAAAGTGGCTATCATCTTTGCAGTCATCTTGGGCCATATATTTGAAGGTTGACACTTTTCCACTTGTTTTTCTAGCATGATATTTCTGCAAACAGTCCACAACAGCTGAGCACACTCAGACAAACATCTTGCTTTTCTCAAACATGTCCTGGACTTCAGATTTAGTGCCCTCAGCTACAAGGCACTCGTGGTTAAGTGTCTCGAGCTGCACTCCCCTGCTTATGCTTATATACCCATAATTGCCTTTCAATAAACAAGACTTGATCAGACAACTGTCTTGTCTCCATTCTTCCTGTCTCTTGCCCCTCCATCCCCACTCTTTCTCTCATGCAGACCCCGTTGACTGACCCGAAGGCAGGTTCAGTATAACTCTGTGGTATTCCTTGCCTTCTGACTCCAGGATACTTTTCTAACCTTGCTGTAACACATACAGTGGGTTCCATTTCATATGACTTGGCCTTAACTCAGATTGTTTGGTTACTTCCATATGTTTTATGCCACTATTGCAGTAGCGTATTCTGCAGTCAGAACATTAAATTTATTTATTTTTCTTTTATGAGCATGATTGTGGAGAACAAAACCTAGATCATCTGGAAAAATAACCAGTGCTCTCAATCACAAAGCCATCACTTCCAACCTGACTCTGTTGTCTTTTGAAACAAATGAATAATTGAGGCATAAGAAAAACATATTTTCATTTAAACAAAATACATGTGCTTTCTGGTGTTGGATCTAATGAGTGGAAAGGCATGAGTCTATGAGTTGGCTACAATTAGGAGTGACGATAGCATCCATATGAAAAAATGATGTTAAGCTATAGTTTAGATACCATTTTTACTCTGTGTTTTTTATAGGTAACTAAGAGCAGTGAATGGCTCAATCTATGGAGAAATTTCCTAATTCTTACTTTCCAGGAAGAATTGGAATAATAGTAAATTCAGATTGTTTGAAAAGACATTTACTAAGAATTAGGAAATGTTATCAGGATGTTACTGTCATCAAACATCCTGGCTCCAGAATGATGAATGCAGCAGAGTCCTTGCCTTGATTTCACAGTTTGATTTTTCTAACAAAACAGAATGTAATTATTTTAACCAAGTGTAGTATCCAGAATGTCAGTCCCAAACCATGAAGCAACCGCACATCTCTCAGAGTGTGATTGAGTGTAATTGATGTCAGGGCTGAGACTGCTCTGAGTGTGTTTACATAACATGCATCATGCCACTGCTATGCTGCCAAGTGACTGATATTATCCATGTTCTTGAAGAGGCAAAGCTCACCTGGTGCACAGACTTACACTCACATTGCAGAATTGAAATACTGGCTTCTGACACAACCCTATTTCCTTCACTTTATCACAGACCTTCTTCTCTTATACTAGGGCTTTTGTGCTTAGATTTAGGAGCTCAAATTCATTTTACTTCATTGCATTCATTACTATAGATATGAACACAGAGTAATTTAGCATAAATACCACATACAAATAGTCCTGTCATCAGTTGGCATATGTTAGTGTTTTTACAACCACTTCTTAAATTTTTTTTCTTTTTGCTTAATTTTGATAAAGATTGTTTGGTGCTACAGTAACTTTTACCATAATGTTTAATTTAATGAGTTCCTCCTTCAACAAGTATTAATGTATAACCATTTTATATTAGACAGTATTATACTAGAACATCTTCCAAGTAAAAACATGTTTAAAGATATACTAAAAAAACTTTCTAAAATGTCTTATAGGAAAGAAAGACACATAAGTAACAAATGTAACTACAACATGAATGCTTTTATCTTGCTCAGCCCTTCTCCACTGTGCATTGAATCTGTATATTGCTTTTAACAGTATCAATCCTACTAACCCAGGAGCAGCAGCCAAGAGGCCAAGAGGGTTTGTAAGGCTGGCCACCTGGTGCTTGCCACTTTGGAGCACTCTAGGATGAAGATGCTCAAAGAAAATTCAGGGCTGGCAAATTGTAGGCAGCCTTGAAGCAGTCTGCAGTTGACTTTAAATGTGCAGCAGCAGGACCAGAAGGGAAAGTTAAGGAGCTTAGGGGAAATGTTTTTATCTTGGTGTATAATTCAAACTTCCAGAGCTAAGGACATAGCAGTTGTAGTAGTGATTTTTTTTTTTTTTTTGGCTGTCTCGCTTTGTGCTCTGAGCTGGTCACATTCACACGCCTTTCCAGGAGCTACCACAGATGAAAGATACACACACACACACACACACACACACACACACACAAGCTCATTTTTAACCCACCTTACCGGTTCAGTGTCTCTTCTAAGCTTCCCATGGCTAACGTGCCCTTACCCTTCTTTACTCCTAGCTCAACATTTCTAAATCTACCCTTAGCTAGTTGCCTGGTTACCTTCTATGAACCCATTGGTCTTGCTGCCCAATAAGCTTTCAGGCTGCCCTCCCATGTGCCGCTTTCCCTTTCTACCTTCATTTTGGAAGATCTCTGCAGCTCTGGGTCTGTTCTGTCTCGCTTCCCCAAGTATCTAGATTCTCCTATTCCTGCCTTTTCCTCCTCCCTTGCCTGTGAAAACCTGGAAGTCCCTCCTCTTTCTTTCTGTCCAACCATTAGCAGATGGCATCTTTATTGATAGATCAAAACCCAATGGGTAGCAAGGACCTTCAGCATCAGTAAACACAGATTTTCAATTAAATCAAAGCATCAGTACCACTCCTCTATAGTAGTTGGCAAAGGGGTGGCACAAGAGGAGAACAAAACACAAAAGGAGAGAGAGAGAGAGAGAAGAAGGAGGAAGAGGAGGAGGAGGAGGAGGAAGAGGAGGAAGAGGAGGAGAAGGAAGGAAGGAAGGAAGGAAGGAAGGAAGGAAGGAAGGAAGAAGGAAAGAAAGAGAGAAAGAAAGGGAAGGAAGGAAGGGAAGAAAGGAAGGGAAGACTGACAGACAGAGATGGCATAGTTTTGCCTAAGCAATTAAAATTTTTATTATAAAATCAAGGAAGCGCACAGAGGCAGAGGCATCTGGACAGTCCAGGTAGACATGAATGGTAAACTGAGTCTGGCTATGTGAGAAGGGGGAAGGATGAATGGAGAGTGAGAGATGGGAAACAGCTGCCAAGAGGGCAAGAGGCTAAAATTAAAGGGGCTATTTGTCCAAAAGGGCTGGGTAATACAGGAAAGAGCAGCTGGGGTAGGGGTGGGTTTTGGGGAAGCAGGTCAGCCTTGAACTGGTGACTTCAGGATGGGATAAGGGTATCCCAACCAGGATGACTCCATAACAGATAGGGACTGAGGGGTGTTGGGACAACCTGGTGGGCAGTGGCCATCTTGATATATTAATAGGAATCTGAGTTAACCCTTTGTCCCAGGTTTACAACATGTATTTCAGCGGTAAGGGATTCCTCGTAGAGCCTTTAGGGTCTTTGATATAGAGTTGTGCCATTTTCAAATGAGGACTCTTTGGCATCTTTCTTTTCTATTTGTATCCCTTGATTTTCTTCTTTGGTCTTATTGCTCTAGCCAGGACTTCAACTATATATTTAACAATAATTGTGAGCATTAGGAGATAGTTTCCCAAATTGAGCCATCTCTGAAACCAAAGCCACCTTGCTGGCAAGGACAAAACTGAGTTCATGTTCCCAGGCCCTGGAATTCAACTCTTATCCTGCTTCTTCAGATGTTTCATATTTGTCTGTTAACCAGTAGAGGATGAAAAGAGGGAAATTACCATTATCCTGTTATCTAACTAAGACATACCTGTCATACATGCACTGCCTGTCTTGATTTAATTGACAATGAACAGCTTGGCCACTCCTTCATTCCTTTATCACTCTATATTCCAGGAGGAAACCTGCCTGCAAAAGATGACTGAAGGACCCTGAAACCAGGTGACCCAAATAAGACTCAGTCACCAATGTTAATTTCCTTGTTTAATACCCTGTGTCAAAAATATGGTTCCTTAATGCAACAGCTCAGTCTGCCCCCTCGCTTTGTGTCCCCATTCTTTAAATACATAAAGAATCTATGTATTTAAAGTATCTCTTTGAGGATTCAGTTCAGATCCCACACTGGCCATGTGCATGCTCATAAAATAAAGCTTTCATTTCAAGCTTCAGTCTCTGAAGTGAGTTTTCTCAGCTTCCACCAAAACCCAACATTTGCTGCTTTGGCCGGAAAGCCCAGCATTCACACCTGCAACCTGTTTTGGTGATCTCTTTCGGTAAGTCTGACTCTGATCTCTTCCATAGTACCAATCTGAGACCCAAAAAGAGAAACTGGACACAGCTAAGCTCTAAGGGTCAGAGGATGTCTGGAGGCATCTGGACCCCTCCCTGCTTCTCTATGTGGGAACACCTGGAATCTGTTTAGCTGTATATTGTCAAAGTCTTAAGACTGTGTCCTTTATCCAGCAGATGTCCCACCCATTTGACCATCTGTCTGCTTTACTGTCATTGAGCCACTCTTCGTCGGTGTCAAATTTTGTTTCTGTCTATACTCTCCCTCATTGGCCTGTCTTTCACTCTCTACTGTGAAACCATGGGTCAAAGTTCTTTCTCAGCCTCACCTCCTTTAAACCTTATCTGATCACATTTTAAGGATTTCCCAAAGAAAGCCAGAATCTGGGGGGGGGGACATTGTCTATCCTGGAAAACTCAATACCTTTTTCCAGGTCAAATGGCCAGCCTTCCATACTTGCTCGCCACATAAGGGCTCATTTAACCTGTCTGATTTATTTTAAGTCTGAATGTCATCTTTGGAACCTCTTGTCATCCAGACCAGGCCCCATCCATGGTGGCCTGGATTTTCCTGGTGGAGAAGCCCCTGAAATGGCTTAAACCACACTTGAAGGACCAAGGAGAACACCTGCTACTCAACTTCACACTTTGAAATCTTAAAAGCCAGTCCTCCCCATTCTGGAAGAAGAAACCTCACTGCCTCTGCCTCTTTAGTCCCTTTCTTTTCAGCCTCCAACTCCAGTCTCAAGGCCAGTTTCCTCATCACTCCCCTCTTCTCCTCCCTCTGCTCCATCCCTGTTGACTCTAACTCTTCAATGAGAACCTCTCTTACTGTACCCCAAACCCCAAAGCTAGATCCCTCGTTCTTCGAGCCTCCAACTGGTCTCTCTCAAGCTTCTTTCTCACTATATCCAATTCTTAACCCCACCTCCAAATCCACAAACTCAAACTCATTCCAAACTCCCCCAAACACTTGCTCTGGAACCACACACCATCTGAAGAATCTGCTAAACCACTGTCAACAGTAATCTCTCTTGTTTTATCACTCTGCCAGCCCCCCACTCCTCATAGGGGAATAACAATCCTTATTGAACTTATATCCCCTCCTCGATAAAGTGACCTTTACAATTGGGAAAACCATAACCTTCTTCTTTTCTGAGGAACCACAAGCTATAACCTTTCTTTTAGAGACAGTTTTTTTTTTTTTTTACACACATCTGGGATGACTGTCAGCAGCTCTTGTAGACCCTCTTTACCTTCAAGGAAAGAGAGTCTCCTCAGAGATACCAGAAAACTAGTGCTGAGTGATGATGGGCAGCCATCAACCAGCCCTGGAATGGCTGAAAATATTTTCCCATCTGTCAAAGACAACTGGTATCCAAATTCAGTTGAAGGTAGGGAATCCCTGAAGGTGTGTCACCAGACTCTAATGGGAGGTTTCCATGCAGTTGCTAGGGGCCCACAAATTTGTTTAAGGTCATTCAGGTAGTTTGGGCTTAATGAGATGCCCTCTGCCTTTTGGGATTATCTCATGAAATCTTACTCAACTATTTGCCTATTGTCCTAGATGCTCCAGAAAACAGACTACTAGCAATAGATAGCCTATGATACACAGTTTGCACATTTTTGGAGTAAATTGCAGATACTGGAAAGATTTGAGGGAGAAAAATCTGTCCAAGTTGATTGAAATTGCCACCAAAGTCTGTAACGACCGTGACTATTTGGAAGAGAGACAGGCTAAGAGGACAGCTAGAATCATGATGGCTATATTCAGACAGGGAGAGAAGTCTTGACAGAGGAGGTCTTAGGGATTTCCCCAGAGTTGTCACCTCAGACCATAACAAGATTAACTATTATTAAAGAGATATCAATGTGCCAATTGCAAGGAAATAGGCCATCAGAAAGACCAATGCCCAAAGAGAAGGCAAAACTCTAAAATACAAGGCCTGGATAAGGACTGATGACATCAGGTTTGGCTTCCCTCCCCAAGCCCTGGGTAACCCTCAAAGTGGAGGGAAAACCAGTGGCTTTCCTTGTCAACTCTGGAGCCCAGCTCTCTGCAACAAACTGATGGACCAATGACGAAGTGTCAGATGTTTGTCCAGGGTCTACTGAATCTAAATCATATTCCTGAACAACCACTAGAGCTGTAGAATTGAGACGGCATCAAAAATTGCTTTACTAGACATGTAGGCCAATGGCATTCTATGTGAAGGGATCAATTTCAGCAAGGATGGAGAGCCTGAGATGTCAAAGGAGAGATGTGCATCTTTGAGGCTAAAGGTCTCTTTGTGGAAAGTACAACTGGAGTCATCAGAAAGGTGGCAGAAGAGATAAGGCTGAAGTCTGAAGGTAGGCTGAGGTTCTGAACTTCACCGTTTATCCAGAGGCTTCCCTCAGATGTATTTGGAAACCCAGGTGAGATAGCATAAAGCAGACGGTTTGACTCATGGAAGGTCATTGCATTGTATCAGATATTTGTTATCGACTATAACTCCCAAACCCAGAATTTCATGGACAAAAAGGTTCACACTGCTGTAAGTATGGGTTTGCTCAGTTAAAAACTCTGAAGTTAGTCATGACAGTGATATAATTAAAGCATCCTTCATAGAATGACAAGATACTATCAATTCTTAGGAGATAATGCTCTCTCAGTTAAGACAATAAGTAAATAAAACACTCCATCTAGGAAAATTAAATGTCGGCACCAAATGCCTAGTGAATAATGGAGGAGCAATAAAGAACACTAATAATTCAGAGCACAAATCTCATACACAATGAGCAGTTGTCTTCTCACTTTCTGCACATACATCGTAGAATGACCTTGACAGGGCTAATAAAAAACATACAAATGAAAACTTTGACTAATTATTGTATAATTCTTGATCTTTTTGCTTTTCTCCCTTCCTCTTTTCAATAGTGTATCTTTACCCAATTTCATCTTTGAATGAACAACTTTAATGAATGCCAAAGTCATTGTTCTTTATAGTGTTGTCTCTCTCCTGAAAACAAGCACCTAGAATACTCTTACTACGCATAAGGCAGATCCTATTACTGTTCCTTGGTCAGTTTTCCATTACTGAAGCAAAATACCTACAATAGTCAACAGAAGTATAGAGGTTCCTACTCTCTCACAGTTTCATATGTTTCAATCCAATGCCTATCGTTTTAGTAGCCTTTGTTACTCTAGTAGAATAGTTCAGCCTGGAGAACAGGAAGCAAAGAACATGGGAGATACAGAGTCTGGACCTGATCATACCTGTTAGGTACAAATCCTGTAACACTGCACAAGTGATAAAATACCTTAGTGTTCAGAACTTCTTAGCTTTCCACTTTGAGGAAAAAGTGTATGTGGACGTTTGAGTATTCCAGAAACAAACTGGAGCAAAATGCAGAAAATCCTTTGGATCACTTCCAAACTATAAACAACAAGGCTTGTCTCTATGCTGAAAGGTTTTCCTAGTATCATATAGAGTCTCCCTCCTCAATGTCTGGTACATGATGTAACTCAATATTTATATTGCAGAGGGACAGTGCCTATAGCTCTCCTAATAAGATACCCTTGTTCCTATTTTAGAAACCCAGAACATTTAACTTCTGTGTCTATTTTGGTTTTGTCCCCTTAGTGAACAATTTTTCAGAGCCTGTCTAACTGAAACACATTCTAAATATTTTACTATAGTTTCCTATTATATTGATTCAAAGGTCTTGTTTTAATTTATTTCACTTATATATTTTTCCTGACTTGCATATTAATAAACCTTTATAAAGGTCTGAGACATGACTCTTAAACTGATACCAAATAATCAAGTAAATAAAGTTGCCATATAGAAAATATTCCACGAAGCCACATAATGCTTATGACTGACACAGAAATGGTTCCATTAACTCACAGCAGCAAATACTCAGAAAACAAGTGTTAAAAGCATTATAGAAATTTTCTTCAATTGACCTGATATTCTACAGCACATTGTAAGTATGCTGATACCATCTGTTATTTCTTGCTGGTGCTATGTATCATTCCCAGCCTTCTTCCCCAGGATCATTCCCTGTCTCTGCTAACCATTGCTCAATTCCATTCTTAGAAGGCACTGATTCGCATTCAGCATCTGTCTCTTGTGCTAAGTTTATATAATGCCTCAAAGTTCCATTATTGTTGCAAATGATAGAATTTATTCTTTATAACTGAATAGTATTCTAGTGTGTACATGACATAAATTATGAGCTCATAGATACACTTTTGATCTTAACTGTTGTGATCTATGGAGCAACAACCTCTGGGGTGCATTATCTTTCTGGCATAATGGCCCCTCTTCTTTTTATGGGTCCCAGCATTGATGTTAATGGACAATATTATTGTTCTATTATTAATGTTTAAGGAATATTATATGTTTTTCATAATAACTAGATCTGTTTACATTTATATCAACAATATAGAAGAGTTCATAATTTCTGCTTCTCTCTCAACATTTGTCATTATTTCTGTAATTGAGACGAGAGAGATCTGATCAGGTGAGATGATATTTGAATTGAGTTTGTGTTCCTTTAATGATTAGAGATACTAAACACTTTCTGGATTGGCTATTTATATACCAGGTTTTCAGAAGCATTTTCAGACATTCAGTCATTTTAACTGGGCACTTGTGGTTTTATGCATTTCATTGAATTTATTGTGTGTTCTTTATGAATACAAACCATGTGTTAGAAAGTAGATTGGATTTTGTTGACTCATCAAACTTTACAGCATTATAGAATATGAAAGTGTCTTCCTTAGTAAAGGGTTATATTCTTTAATGTCAAAATCTTCATTTGCTGATTTTGAAAGTTCTGGAACTTTTGAACACATTTTCATCAACAGTCATGAATATTAAACATTCCCATTCCTGGGTGTATTGTGCTTGCTGTTGTTTCAATCTGAAACATCCCCCAACCACACCACACCACACACACACACACACACACACACACACACACACACAGTCTCCTGTGTTTGAGCAGGAGACTGTATAACATTAGAAGTAGAGTCTTGCTAGAGAAAGTGGTTTATTTGGGAGAGCCTTGAGGTTTGATAGCTGTCCCTACTTCCTTTTCATGCTTTCCTTTTCTGCAGACACAATGAGAAAGCTGCCTCCTGCCCCTGCCTGTATACCTTCCCCACCATGATGCACTGTGTTCCCTGGCACTGGAAGCCTCAATAACCTTTTTCCTTAGTTTCTTTTATCAGGTACTTTGTCATACTAATAAGACAGCACAGTGCCTGGTAGGAGCTATGGGACTATTGGTCAGGTTAACACTGGTCTTTTTCACCAAAATGAATAACATCTGTAACTTAATTTATAAAGTCCTCTTTTTCTTGCTTTGTTATGAAGAACCAAGTTTCCAAAACAAAACTGTCCTTTGCTGTAACCAGTACATGCCATGTGAGAATATGGCACAACCCATGTGGACAGTGGTGACATAATTGATAGCTTCAGAGTTGGCTGCTTTGCTTCAGATGGAAGTTCTCACTGTCTTGTGGTGCATTATAGAAATGAAGAATTATCAGTATCTAGCTCTACTGTGAGTCCGTGGGAATTAACAAGACGATTATTGTTGGAATAAATACTTGAGGTGATAACTGTCCAATAAATGTTTCCTACAGTAATGATATAAACATTTATATTCAAGAGATAGCATTTGTTTTAGTTAGGGTTTTACTGCTGTGAACAGATACTAAGACCAAGGCAAGTCTTTGAGGTTCAGTCCATCATCTTCAAGGCAGGAGCAGGGCAGCATGTAGGCAGGCATGATGCAGGCGGAGCTGAGAGTTCTACCTCTTCATTTGAAGACTGCGAGTAGAAGACTCACTTCCAGGCACCTAGGATAAGAGTCTGACAGCACCCACCCACAGTGACACACTTTAACCATGCTACTCCCTGGACCTCCCATATACAAATCATCATATCATTTAAGCATTCATCTGGAAGAAACAACTGGGGAAATTAACAGGTCAAGTAGTGATGTATTACATTAGTGTTTGAAATAGGTCTAGGAATAGAGCAGATAAACGTATGGATCACTGCCCTTGGAACAAAGGCAATGAGAATGAGTGGAGACAGGCAGAGAGGAGAACAGGGAATACTGTAAGTGACTCATATAGACAGGAGAGGCTAGGCTAGGAGACGATACCAATATTTGAAGTTTCATCCAAGGAGAGATTCAATAATTTTAATAGATAATATGCAAGATTTTAGTTTTTTGAGGTACATGACGTTTTCTTCTCAAGCACTCATAAATTTCAGTCTGATTCATGTGTCAAACTGTGCATGATTTAACAGGAATTGAGTTTACAGCTCACAAGTGACTTAATAGCAAACATATACTGACACACAGATTCTACTTTTTAAATCTGATAAAATATGAATTTGTTATTTTAGGAAAACTAAATTTTTAATAAACATATACCCTACAAAATTGGAATAGCTAAGACTGAGATGATGGCTCTAAATTGCTTATCTTGCAAGCATGAGGACTTGAGTTAAAATTCTGGGACACGTGCAAATTCTAGCAGCATCACAGTTTGCATTTGTAATCTCAGCACCTAAGAGACAGCAGTCTATTGGCTCAGTGACTGCCCAGACTTATCTTTTTGGTGAGCAGTGTGACACCAAGAGGTCCAATGTCAGAAAAAAGGTGGAAGATACCTGAGGAATGATGTCCAAGGTCATCCTTTGGCCCCCACTTTCATGCATAACTACTCACACATGTACACTATCCCCCCACACAGACACATACATATGTGCAACATGCAGTAAAAGAGTGGTAAGATGACTGGCATTAAATCAATTATGCTGAATATAATCATTCATAGTGCTTATCCTACAATGTATAAATTATTTGAAAATTTACAAGATGAGTGAAGGTAGCTGCGGGTTTTCTTTTGAATTTAGCTTCATTTCCATTACAAGCTCTGAAAGGGGTGAGTGGAATTGTCTTTCTTTTGTGGAATGTCCTAGGGAATCACAGCTATAAATCCTGCTCTTCTCAGCAGTAATAACTGCAGTCAAGGTAGATTTATTACAGGGAAACACTATTTGTACCTTTTTCTTCTGCTTCTATAAATTCAGCCTGTTAGGCTAACCCTCTCTTTTAGTTTGATTTTTACCTGCAGATGAAAATTTAATGACTTTTAATTCATTGTATGATTATAGGAAAATACTTCTTCATAAATATGGTTGATGTCCACAGACCCACCATTTATCCTATTGCTTTTATTTCTTCAAGGAAGTGCTTGTAATTTCTTTGAATTGATTACATTTCATTCTAGTGTCTGACCCTTATTTCTTTATATTTATGGAATTTAGTCTTACATTATCTGCCACATTTACAAACTTTCTTCTTTACATACATTTATGCAGATTACATTTGCTGTTATAGATTTTATTAACTTTCTGTCTTCCCATACACTCCCTGTCTCTACATACACTTTAAGTGTTTCATTCCTTCCCATTGCAGCAACATTAATTATATAACACATGGGAAACAGCATGTGGGCTAGTTTATGTCGATGTGGACACAGTGTCCCTCAGGGAATCTTAGCAACTAACTCTTCAGAAGCATTCTTCCTTGCACTTCAAGTATTCAGTCCTTAAAAACATACAGGAACCTTCACAAGGTAGCTACAGATGCTTTAACTTTGGGATCACTCATATTCAAAGTCTTCTTCTCTCTTCTCCTTCTCTGACTACTCTCAATTGTGGACAAAAAGAATCAGGTCTAGTCAAAGGTGGGAAAATAAGGACTCAATCCAGGCTGGCCTCTTTTGTTGCTTTTCTGCAGACCCTCGTGCTTCAGACAATGATGGTTATGAACACAATCACCTCACACTCGTCACATGTCTCTGGACACACAGAGATGTCCTTCTTCCCTTCTTGTTACATTTAGACCTTGTGTGTTCCCAAAAGGAACTGAATGAGAGAGTATCTTCTACTCCTGCCTTCGGAGGGAAATAATGAATACTTTTCTCCTCATGAGGATCATAGTTGCAGAATGGCTGTCAGAAAGGGACCTGTGCCAAGTAGATGAGCCAAGCAGAAGCAGAACCTAGAGCTGTCAAGAAGAAGCTGCACCTCTTGTTCCCAGTAGGGCCAGGCAAAGCTAGGATGGCTCTTTTGAATTGTGATGCTAAGTAATCAGTTCTGTCAAGGCACAGGGGTTTGTTCCTTCAGTTCCTTAATAGAGCTGATATCACACAATGTTGATCTATGAAATGATGGTTGAGGAATATGAAGTTCAAAAATTGGGAGGGATTTTTTTTTTTAAGGATAAAGGGATAAGGATGTTGTTTTGTTGATGTTTTTTTCTTTCATTCACTTAAAGAGACTTCTTACATACACATGATTTGAATCATGATGGCTACATCCTTGCATGTCCACTGTTCTTTCAATCTTCCAGGCCACGCCTAGGTTCACATCAAACTTGGTTTAAACTACTCAAGACCCTCAGCTGCAACTCTTGTTACCTGTGTTTGGCATTTGGTACTGAAGCTCCAACTGCACCATCCTCACATTAGGGATAAAGACTGAAAACACAACCTAAAAAAAATTCTCAGACTCTCCCTTTATATGGTGGGTTACTTCAGGTCTCCAAAGAGTAATCTCTACCCTGTGCTCCCACACCACACATCTGTGTCTATCCATTTGTGCATTATCTGTCTAAATTATCTATGTACATTGGTTGTTATTACTGTCTGGTTTGGTTGTTCTTTAGAAGGACAGTTGGCTTTCTGGTAGTCTATTACATCTCAAGTGTTTGGTATTTTCTTTAGCAAACTCATGACATCATATTTTGAAGTAAGGCTAATTATGAAATGATTTTAAAGGTCTTGCTTGACTATCCTACAAAGCTTTATCTCTGACTCTATAGATGTATTCATATCTATTAATTTTTTTGATCTTGTAGAAGGCACTAGGCATTGGAGTAGTGTCAGGGAACATGTAGCTGAATACAATTCATAAATGACTCTTTTCAAATGTAAATGAAAGAAAAGTTGAGACCTCAAGTCATAAAACTAGTAAGCAACTATGAGGGTGGATTTTGAGGGAAGGTGATAGAACACAGGTTATATGAAGGGGGAAATAATAGAACAAGAAGGGTTAAAAGAGGTGGGAATGAGAAGTCAGGGTAGTGGAGGGATTGGAGGATAATTAACACTAAAGACCCCTGAAAATACCACACAGAAGTCTGCTACTGTAGATGCTTCCAAACCCACACACATACATACATGTAGACAAAGTTTAAATGAACTTTCCATATAATGGGAGACAATGTTTGTCCCTTATGCCATAGGCTATCTGATAAAAGACCTAGTGCCAGGTATGGATGTCAGTGAGGTTCCACAGACAGACAGACAGACAGACAGACAGACAGACAGACAGACACACATACACACACACACACACACACACACACACACACGTTATAAGGCATTGTCATTACTTTGGCTACTCTTTAGAACTTGGTGGTAAGTCATTATTACTGAAGACTCCACATGCTTAAATCATAAGACAATGGGAAATTGAGAAATCAAGCTTGAAGCTTCTCCTCTACTTTCTAACTTCCAGAGTACTGGAAAGTGCTGTTATATTGCTAGGTAAGTAAAGTAATTATCACCCAACCACTAACACTGTAAGTCACAAGAACAACTGGCCTGGCAAGATATGCTACAGGCATATGCCATGGATTTTTATAGATGTAACAAACCATATTCTAGTTAGATTTAAAATGCTGCACTACACAGACAGAATGCAAATATGGTGCCATTAACTGGGCCAAAAATCCATGGCTGGCTTAGGTTTAAGGACATAAGGGGAAAACCTTGTACCATTACTTTGGTAAATAAACACAGTAATAAACTGCACCATAACCATCATAATATAACTTTTATTTTACAATACATAGTGATTTATACAGAGATTCACACTGGTGAAAGAGCTTGCCAGCAAGCCCAATAACCTAAGTTCAATCACTTTATGTTGGAAGGAGAGAACAGAATCCTGAATGTTGTCCTTTGATTTCCACTACATTCATGCTGTGGCATGGTTTAAAAGTAGAAGTACTCTAAGAAATAATGTCAATTAAGATACAAAGAGCTTGCTCCATACCTGCCAGTCTACATAGCCTTCCATCTATTAGTTTCTGATGAGGTGCTTTCCTATCTGCTCTCAGAACCATCATCCCAAAAGAGGAGTCTAAAAGTTAACAAGTTCTAAGGGTAAGTATGCAGAACATGACTCTAGCCTGTGATATCTTGGGATACTAGTTGGAAAACCCATCTCCAGTTAAATATCATTTTACAAAAAGAATCACTGCTACCCATGTTATTTTTCACAAGATATACTATATAGTGTGATGGTTTGGATGAGAATGCCCCTATAGGCTCATGTATTTGAATACTTTGTTACCAGAAAGCGACACTGAAAGGAATAGGAGGTGTGGCCTTGTTGGAGAAGTGTGTCACTTGGGGTGAGCTTTGAGGTTTCAAAACCTCCATTCCAGGCCTAGGATATCTCTTCCTGCTACCTGCAGAACTAGATTTAGAACTCTCAACTACTCCAGCACCATGTCTACTTGCATGTGACCATGTTCCCTGCAAAATGATAATGGACTAAAACTCTGAAACTGTATTCCAGCACCAGTTAAATGCTTTCTTGCCATGGTCATGGTGTTTATTTTATTTTTTCACAGCAATAGAATACTGATTCAGAACTCGGTAGAAGAAAATGGGCTATTACTAAGGACAGGCATGACCATACTGTTTCTTAGGAAAATGTGGACTTTGACACTCTAAATTAGGAAAGAAATGAAAGGCTTTAAGTAGGTCGTAATGGGAAATAGTGGTAGGAGCACAAAAGGCAGTGGTGCTGAGAGCAATGTAAATTATGATGGTCCAGTTCAAGAAGTTTCTGGGGTTAAGAATATTAGTAACTGGCCTAGAGACCATTCTTGTGACATCTTGGTGAAGAACATGGTTGCTTTCTGCCATTGTCAAAAAAAAATCTGACTAAGGCTAAATTGAAGAGGTTTAGATTAATGGCATTGGCAGAGGAGATTTCAAGTCAGCTTAGTATTGCCTTTGCCGTTTGAATATTAGTGGTCATGCTTAGGCAGACTTATAATGAAAAGGTGCAAGGTGAGCAAGAAAAAATACAAAATATACAGTTTGAGGTATAGCAGAAAGTGTAATGAGGCCAGTGTTTGAAGGGATAAAAAATTTAAAGAAAATCTCAATACTGAATGGTATAAAGGGAATGATCACCTCAGGGGAAGGCCCCACTCCTCTAAGCTTCCAACTTGTGAAAAGGAATTTAAAAAACAGTGTAAGCAGTGAAGGAAATGATCAACAACAGAGAGCTGATGCAGCTTTGAGGGAGGAGGCCATGTTCCCAATCCAACAGGCAACAGAACATGGCAGCTTCAGTGATGTGGTTCTGACTTTGAATCAATGATAAAAGAAAGAGGTTGTAAAATCTCCCTTCCTGGCTAAACAAACAAGCAAACAAACAAACAAAAATGCTGCCATGCAAAACTCAGAAAGGTCATTGTATGAAGCTGTAAGATGCAGCCTGCATTGTGTTAGAGATCTCAAGATGCTGGAGATGCCAGAGTCATGGGAAATCTACCAAGCAAAGCTAGAGACCTGGCATGGGACCAACAGAGAAGTGTGTTGCAATAAGCAAAGCAGAAAAAAGTAGAAATCTGAAAAGTATTTTGACATCAGAAATGAAAATGCAGAGTTTAGCTGCATGTTTCCAATTTTGCTTTGATTCAGTATTTCTTCCCTTTTTCAGTGATATTATATATTCTCTTCCATTGTATTCTGGAAATATGTGACCTGCTTTTTTAGTTTAATTTTACATGGGTTACAGTTAAATACTGCATTTAGTATCAGAAGAAATTGAACTTTTAAACAGTGTTGAGATTGTGTAAAGACTGTGGGGACTTTTGAAGTTGGATTAAATGCATTTTGCATTGTAATATGCCTATAAGCTTATGGGGGAGAAGGGAGAGGTGGCTTGAATGCAAATGGCCTCCACAGGCTCACAGATTTGAATATTGGTCTCCAGGGAGCTGCACTATTTGAAAGGATTAGGAGATGTGGTCTTGCTGAAGGAAGTGTGTCACTGGGGGTGAGTTTTGAGGTTTCAAAAACAGCATTTCAAGTCCACAGTCTCACTTTTTCTTCTTCCTGGGTATCTGGATGTAGAATTCTCAGGTACTTTCTCAGGACACTGTCTGCCTGCATGTGGCCCTATTCCCCACAATGATAATAGAGTAAACCTCTGAAACTTGCAATCAAGTCCCAAATGAACATTTTCTTTTATAACAGTTACAGTGGTCATGGTGTCTAGTCACAGCAATAGAACACCGACTAAGATATACAACAATTTTTTAATAGTATAGAATATCCAAGGTATACTTCTCCCTATGGTTTTACCAAAAGAACATATCAGTTTTGTTAAAGGGTACACTCATTTCGGGAAAAGGCTTTTCAACTGCCTCATTATGATCATGGATGTAGAATATGTTTGAGGTTTTCTTTTAACATGGAGCACAATACAGAAAGATTTACAGCTTGAAGATTAATTAGGTTCACCACTATCTCCTCTTTCCATGTTGTAACTTGCACATCTATAGGAGTCCTTCTTCATGGCTCACTGCCGATTCAGGCGCTGAGCTTCACAAGTGGCTTCCCCACTGCTTTTTTCTCTAGATTCTGATGGTGACTTTTTGAGGCATCACATAAACTTATGATGATCTCATATATCTAAAGCAGAATATTTTCATGAAGAGGCAGTAGATACATATGTGATTCTTGCCTCTGTTTGTGAGGTGTGGGACTTGAGCAGCTGTGCCCTCTAATTTCCCCTCTACTCTCCTGCTTTAACATCTCACCCCTTCATTCTGTTATGTAGTAACTAGTGAAGTCTAAAGACGTGATCCACATTCTAAGTTAGATCCAACCCACTGGATTATGAGCCAAGATGTTCTGCTACTCAGGTCATTTAGTTTCCATCTTGGCATTTATAGAATTCTGTTGCCAAAAATTATAGGCTCTGTTAATGTAATGAGTCTCCTTAGTCTTTTCCCCCAAGAACCCCTTAACTGTGAGATTAGCTTGTCTTCGAGTCAATATTTTTCAAAGAAAATCCTGTGAGGATTATGATGGTTTTCTTGTGGCGCTATGGTCACAAGATGTGGATTTTGCTACTGATGAAAAAAACTGTAATTTGTACTAGAGATTAGCAGGGAACCCTGCCCTGTAAGCCTCTGAATTTCTCTTTACACAGAACAGATCAATCTATTTATTTTATCAAATAAATATGGTACAATATACTTCCAGTGCTATGATGAATAATTTAAAAAGCAGCACAGTGAAGCACATGCATCTATAAATGATGTGCATTTATGAGGTTTTCAAGATAAGATAATGTGTTAAAAGATTGTCTCCTTCCCTCCAAAAGCAAAAATCCTGGGATGCTGCAAGCCAAGGTACATTTTATTGGCATTTTTACTTTAGAAAATTGCTCTTTAATTTATCTGGGTTATGTGAAAGAGCTGATAATCTCTGATCTGTTGCTTTGGATTTTGTTCCCCATAAAGAGAAATATCATTAACATCAAGTTCCTATGAAATAGTTTGTAGCTTTCACTGTAGAAAGCTGGGTTCCAACTACAGAGAAATTATTGAGAACAGGTGAAAACACATTCAAATACAAGCCCCTCAAAGTCTATTTAAATGAATAATGGATAGTCTTGTTTTTTTAGCTCTCTGTGAAAAGCAACTAAGTAAAATATAATTATATCCAAAGAATAACATTGAATGAGAGAAAATGACATACAAATTTGGTTGACTAGAAATCTATAATGAATACAGTGTGCATAAAAGAGTGAGGCCAGAGAAGAAACTTAGCCATTAAGAGCACTTGCTGCTCTTGCAAATCTGTTTCCCAGAACCTATAGCTGCTACTAACTCTATCTCCAATGGATCAGATGGTCTTCTTGCTATGGATGGTCTTCTTGCTATGGTCATCTACACACACACACACACACACACACACACACACACACACACACACTAAAAACCAAAAAAAGAGCATGTAACACAGGTGAATTCACACATTTAAAGATAATAAAATAAGTGTCCACACAGGAGGAAATGGACCTTGGGGCAGCAGGCATCTACCTGGCACCTGATGCTGAGGTAGGCTAATGGCCAATATTGACACTGTCTGATTGGTTCAGTATTTTCACCTACTTAGTGGAATTTAGTACATTTGTCTTCAAAGATTAAGTCCACTAACACAAGGAGACTGACTCTCTGATGCCCAAGCAAACACTAGCTATTGATGCCATATAAACATTGTAGTCCGTACTTAAGTTACCTTCTGAAAATTAAAATGTATTACTTTAGCTTTCTGCTATGTCACCATGCAGCAACAGCTTTAATCAGACTGTTTTTATCCCCCATGTGAAGTGTTCCATATTTTTGCCTGATATGGGCAGAGCAAACCTAAGACAACTCCCACCCAGTGCCATGGGGTCTAGGTGGGGCAGAAAACTCCTGAGATGACCCCAGACACCCAGAGGCCCAGGGTGGCACTAAGATGAGTAAGTAAGAGGTGCAGAAATGGAAGAGGAAGAGAAGCAGAAAGATATGTGCATGATGAAGAGAGGTGGAGCTGGAGACTCACAGGTAGTGATGAACAGCCTGATGTGAGTGGTCTTGGCCCATGATGCTGCCAATGGCCATGTCTGGGTCCATGGCCCTACAGCAGTAGACTGTTACCACCAAAGGCCAGTCACACATCCCTGATCTGGGCTGCTGGCTGCAGCCATGTTGATGTTTGAGGCCTGTTCAGAGCTGCTCCACCCCTTGTCTGGGCATCAAAGACGAGCTGCCCCTGCCTCTAGCCAGATGCAGCACTTGAAAGAGCCAGTCCTTGTACTTTACTAGCTGTGGCATTGGGTGAACTATCCAGGGCAGTTCTGGAGAGCTCACTCTAGTAGTGTGGGTACAGGACAGCTGATGGACTGACCAGTTCAGCTACCATCTAGGCCTAGATCCAGAGCTTTGAGTTGTCCCACCCTAACATCTACCCCATCTATGAACTGCTGGAACATGTAAATGGGCCAGTTCCTGAAGATTCAAAGCTTCAGGATCTCCATAACACAGGGCAACAACAGGATATCCAAGAGGAGTCCTGGTGAAGATCGAGTATTGATAGTGTAGCAGAAGCCAGAGGCCTCAAACTAGATCAATGACTCATTGCAATGCACATTTGCAAGAAAAGCTACATGGAAACAGGGTATACTGTGGAACACACTGTGACACACTATAGCTTCTCCAATGAGAAGGGCAGAAAACAGATACAAAGGGACAGGGAGATGAGTGGGATTGGGAACAAGGATGTGAAATTCACAAAGAATCAACAAAAAGTTAAATAAAAAATACAATTTCATTTTTTTTTTAAATAATAGTGGTTTAGTTAAAGGGAAGCACAAAATATATGTAGATTTTAAGTTTGATGTTTACATAATTAACATATTAACAAAATTGGATTCAGGCTTGCTTCTTTCTTGCTAAATTTAATTACTTAGCTTCCATTCAGTCACAATAACTTTACATTCAAAATTAGCTTAGTTGATAAATCTGTAGCTACCTTTAAATCATAGTCTGTATAAACCTTTTCTTATGTGTTCACTTCAACTGTTGCAGCAGAGCTATTCTATGTGTAAGATTCTTATTTCTTGTGTATTGAACTGCAACATGCTGCTAAAGTGTTGTATAGTTGAAACTGGTTTATCAGAGTAGTTGAAGATGACTCTCAGTTTCAAATCCCTACATGAATACCAATGTAGTAGCTGATGAAATATTTAGTTGGGTATCTGACTGGACGCCCTACCACCTATTAAGTCAATGATTAATTTTATGTATCCTGGGAATAATTTCCCTTCAAAGAAAATTCTACATGCGGACCCTGAGCTAGACCAGGAAGACAAATGTACGAGCTTAGAAATTTCACCCATGCTTGAGGAAGAAGTAGGATAGAGGTGGTGAGGATGGAAGAGTTGGGAAGTTAAGGATGAGTGGAGCATAGAAAGGCTTAGTGTACGGCAAGACTTTTCAGCAACAGTTCAAATCTAATGTTGTGCTTTAACCCTATAGAATATGACACAGCTGCAGGGCTTTGGGCATTGCAACAGACTGTGTAACTCTCCCTTCAAATACATTGTGGCATTAGGAGCTACCTATGTAGGATAGATTACTATAGGAAAGCTACACCTCTTATTCCAGAATCACCTTTGAGAAAGCAAAGCGTGAGGCCACTTTGTGCTAGAGCAGTGGAATTTCAGAGTGTAACTATTCCCACAACTTAACAAACACTGTGTGCTTAACACTAAATATATTTTGGATAGCAGTAAGTCCACTCTGGTGGAGAGTAAGAAAGTTGCTTAATTTATTGAAGAAGTACTAGAAAACAATGACAATAAGCAGTTTAAGTGTACAAATATTTAAGAGGGTTTTTACCCTTGTGTCATGAAATAAATTAATTAATTCATAGAATAAAAGGTGGTGAGATGCCTCAGTGGATAAAGGCCTGCCAGCAAGTCTGACAACCTAAGCTCCATCCTCATGTCCCACATAGTTAAAATAGAGGACAGAGTCCTCCACACCTGCACTATGGCATGTGCAGTCATATGCACACACAAAATAAATAAAGCAAATAAAAACATACTGTTTTTTAAAAATTTTAAAAACATTCCCTCAGTGAGAGAAATGTGAGAACATACAGTAACATGTGGTAACAGTAACATTATTTAACTGTTATAGTAAAAGAAAAATAGGCTTGGGACAAGTTAATGATAAGTAAAAAAAAAAATTCATTCTAGGTTGGATCTGAGTTCTAGGATTTTGTGATCTAGGGATGTGGTCATAGGTTTTGATGTGCACCAAGTCAAGGTAATAAACAAAACGTACATAATTCTATTATACATATAGACTGGAGAATAAATGACTAGCCAGTCTAGGTGAACAAGACTTCAAAAATAAGGCATAGATGATTTGTTTCTTGGTAAATACAAATTGTCATCAGCTAAACATAGAAAAAAACTTGCTTTTATAGACTGGCTTACTTAACCATTGTTAATTAATGACAAAAGAATTATTGCTATGTGGTTATGATGAATTTATGGAGAGAAACATAGATGGGAAATGTTTAGTTAGATATGAGTTTCAAAAGAATAAATAATCAATAATCCTGTTGTAATTTCCTTTTGTGAAGTGATTTTAATCTGTTTTTGAAGACTATGTTTTTGTGGTGATTGTTTTTAGAGACTATTTACGTTGTGGCTAACTTTGTAGAAACTTTGTCTTAAATAGTATAAAAAGTCTAAAAGAAAAAAATAAAACTCTTGGAGCTTGCTTGTTGGAGTTTGCTTCATGTATCAGATATATACCAGTGTGTGCCTGCTTCACGTTGTTGCTGACTCCAGATCCCCCTCCTTGGATTGCTGAACACACTGTCAGAGCTGGTCTTTGACAACACACCTCTAGGAATTTTGCAAGACAGAAAATAGTTTATGAGATCTGGTGAAAGTGGTAGAGACATGAGCTCTACTGTAGAAAGCAAAGATTCAGCAGGCATCAGCAGTGTCCCCAGGCTTGTCTTTCTCCAGAGAGGACAGACTCACAACATGTCCTCTTACACCTGGGCACAGTATGTAGCAATAAAGCAGCCACAGCAGGAAGACGCCAGTACAGTGACAAGCCAAATGAGTATGGAGGATGGTTAAGACAGGAACAGACATAGAATACCAGTAAGAAAGGAGACCAGATTCCATGGACTCTGTGGACATTAGTCCTTCCCCACTGAAGAGAACAAAGCTATGCATCTTATTCCACACATTCTGATAAATGGCTGCACAGTAGTTGAGTTCAGCATAGAGCAAACAGCTGAGACTTACTAAATTCTGACAGTGACAACAGAACACTTGATCAGTATACCAACTTTACCCATAAGTTCTGATAGATTCTCCAAGTGCTGAAACACTTGAAGCTAGCCTTGGCAGAGGTCTTTGCACTACCTTTCTGTCTTAATTCGGCAATTAAGCAATTTTATTGCTGTGGAGAGACACCATGGCGACTCTTATGAAGGAACATTTAATTGGGGCTGACTTACATTTTCAGAGGTTGAGTCCATTATCATCATGTTGGGAAGCACAATGGCACACCGGCAGACATGATGCTACTCTAGGATCTGAAAGTTCTATATCTGAGTCAGCACACAAAAGGAAGAGAGAAACATTGCGCCTGGCTTGAGCTACTGAAATCTCCAAGTCCACCCCCAGTGATGCACTTCCTCCAGCAAAGCCACACTTACTCCAACTAGGTCACACCTCCAATACTGCCATTCTCTGACTCTATGGGAGCCATTTTCATTCAAACCACCACACTTTCCCATTAGGCTTTGTGAACCCTCAACCACTGGAGACCCTAGAATCCACCTGACTCATTTCCCCCTGCTTCTTCCTTATTGGACTGCACAGAGTTTTGACAAAATGAAGTTTCAAGTCATTACTTTTTTCCATTTAGCATTAGTATCCCACTTTGCCTAAATGACATAGTTTGCCACAGTGTATCTTTGCTTATTAAAAATGAAAGAGAATTTACTTGGTAACAGGAATTATGTTCTGTGAATATCTGTTATTGGTAACTTGGAGTGTGTGTGTGTGTGTATGTGTGTGTGTGTGTGTGTGTGTCTGTGTGTGTGTGTCTGTGTGAGTGTGAATACAGATATATAAATATCAAAAGATATTTAACAAATTGCACATTTTCAACCTCAGCCATAGGTATATGGTTTTTAAAACTTAATCACTTTCATGTTTTCACATGAAAAGTGTAACTCTTATTTTATTCCTGGCAACAACATGCTTTCCTAAATAATTCACAATGTGAAGTCTTTTATAGTCCAACTATTAACAAACATTGCAAAGGGTCTGGCAGGTGAAGTGCTGCTTCATCTGCAAGTTCTGAGAAGCTTAGATTCAGCATTTTGTTAGTAACAAGAAAATTCTGTGAACTTGAGCTTATGCCGTGAATCACTTCTGAATGTAGAGGCCGTTCCTCTTCATAACTCAAGTCTTCTTACCTGGAGTAGAAACTACTGGGACCATAAACCCATATATGCTGCTGGATGGCTGACCTTAGCCCTTTGTGCCTAACTGTCTTGGATGGTTCTCAGAATGAGTATCTGAAAGATCCTTTAGGGTCCTGAAAGAGGAAACAGAAAATATAAGCAGCTTCTTCTGAAGCACAAAGCCCATGTTCTGGGCACAGGCAGCATCAGGTCCTTAAGCCAATAACTGATGATCATATGAACATATGCAGAAAGGTGCTTGATAAAACCCAGCATGTACTCAAGGTAAAAATGCTCAACTTCCTCCGAAAGACACGTTGGTTTATTAAAGCCTATGATCAACCACATACTTCATAGTGAGGAAGAAAAGGATGTCCTCCCTTGTCACTCCTCTTGTTCAGTTAGTGCTGAAACTTGAACAACAAGATAAAAAAATAGAAATGGGAAAGAACATGTGGAACTCAAACACTATTGTCTATGAAGAAAGTACCCTCAACTCGATAAAAGTCCTCTCAGAAATATTAAGTGAATCTACCAAGACCACAGACTCAAGGCCATTCTAGGAATGTCAGAAACTCAGCTGTTTGTCTGTGAGTGGTATATCAGTCAATATTACTGAGCAAGACACATACAAACACATGTGCACACACATATATACTCATGCAAAAGCACACATAAGTCTACACATACACAGTTTACATGTGAAAATTTATATACACACAGCACACACATACACACAAGCAAATGAAGAGACACAAATATGCATTTGAACACACACGAACACACAAACATGGACACACATACATGTCTAAATGTACATATCCATTCATGCATATGCACATACATATATTCATACAGATACACATATGCACACACAAAAGCACATACTAATATACACATACAACTCATATGCTCATAAACACACACTTGTGTAGACAGACACATGTTCATACATATACATACATTTAACATACAAACACATAAATGTAAGCATACTTAATTAATTTTCATAAAGAACATTATATATTTATTAAATAATTGGCCACCTAATCATGAAAGGTGAAAATCAATGTCCTGCTTGTGTACAGAAAACCAGAAAAGTCTGAGGACCAGGGAGGAGGCCAGTGAGAACACTGCTGCCCCAGCACACAGTGAAGTGTTTAAAATACCCTCATGGAGGACTGATTTCAACTCAGTGGCAAACTGTGTTCACAGCATGGGCAAGGACATGAGAACATGTCATGGCGAACTCGGTGGAATCTTGAGAGAGCAAACAGAGAGGACACTGTATCTTCAACTGCAGGGGAAATACTGTCACCACAGAAGTGGCTTTCCCATCGACAGGTTCATTCACTGCCCGATGGATATACTGATGTCTGCAGTCTCCACACATGAGGTAATCTCAGCTACACGGTTAGTGGTAGTGGAGGCTGCCTTTACATGCTCACCTGTAAAAAGAGAAGGGGCTGTGTGTAAAATCTATTGTGTGAGTAAAGTGTAATTTTATTTCACAAGAATATTTCAGATGGGCTCATTATGTGTGACAAATTCAGCCCAAGTTAATGAATTATAACAATGAGGAAATCACTTCAGTGTGGCACCTGCACTCTTTGTTCTGCATTTGTAAGACTAACACTAAGCTAAAATAAAAATGCCTTTTAGAAAGGGTTTAGAGTCCTCCCCACAACAAAAGGTAATGGTGACACAGAGTTTATTTCAGCAGCAGCCACATTTTAAAGGAAAGGGCTCATGGAGGAGGCTCTCATCACAGTAGTTCCCAGCCCCTTCCCACTCAGAACACTCCACCTACTTATTCACTACACACTGGAGATTACAAACTTGGCAGCATTTTGCTTTATATCAAGATAAAAAATGTAATGAGATAGCTGTGTTTTGGGAGAGTAGCAGTGTGCAGTAGATGGTTATTTAAGCCAAAAATACTTTGCAATTATGTCTATTGGCAAGAATTCATTAGAGTCCATTGTCTACATGGTAGGAAAATACCTAGATTTTTACTCACCTTTGTAAGTAAACTGGGTCAAATGTAAAAACACAGCAAAGCTGACCTCAGGGGGGGGGGAATCTATATTCTACTTTGCAGACTTTGTAGATGTTTTTAATATGTTTACTTTGTATCTGTCTGCAATTTATTGTCTGTAGCAAAATAGCAAAGGATCTTGTAAAACATTTTTAAAACAATTGCTGGGTATAAGCTAATTTAATGCTAAAAATTTTTACTTTTGTCTTCAAACTCAATTCTTTTCTAAAGTCTTGTATAATGTTATAACCAGGATTATAACATCTTATATAAAATGTTAATATAAAATTTTTTAAAATATGCAATTTTAATTTATATTAAAATTTAATTCTAAAGTGCATATTATAAAATTTCTGCTAAAACTTATTTTGTTTATGTTCTATCTTTGAAATTGTTAGACTGAGAAGAGTACACATGCAAACAGAATGCTTTCCATTTTCTACAGCCAACACACCAACACTGTTCTCTTTGTCTTGAGTAAGACACAAAACCTGCCCCCTGGCTGTTCTTGAATTCTGTCCCTAGGACAAAAAGAAAGGTGAGGAATAAGCTGTGAGGAACAATGAACATCTGCCCAGGTGTCCTCAACACACCCACCCCTTATTTTAGCAGGTAGGTTCCAGGGAAGGCTCTCCATGGAAAATACTAGAAATTTTTGTCTTCTGCATGTAAGTCAAGAAAGCCAAGACTCGAAGATTTTAAGGGAAACATAGTTTAGTTAAATCAATCATTGAAAAAAAAATGTTATTTTCTAAATTTAGAGCATTTGTGGGATCATACAGATTTGGCAATTGAACATGTATGTAGATGCTTTTTCTATTTAGCATCTGTTTGCAGATCCAATTTTGTGAAGATTTATCTTTAACACTTAGTATACCACACATACTTCAGTGGCTATCAGCATAATTTCTCTGTCTTGAAGGCACCATTTGTTTTTAAATCTGTGAAATAATAATCATAATATTTATGATCATTCACTATATTCTCAGTCCTCAGGTTCCCATAAAGAAAACTGAAATATGAGACATGATATCTGCCTCTGGTTGACATATAAAATATAGACATATAAAACTAGAGTCTCCTCCATAACACTGTAACAGAACAACAGTTACAGACTTCCTTTCCCCATTGCCCACATCTCCTGTGGCTCCCACAGACCATTCCCTCTTAACCTCCCTTCCTCCACTCATCAGTGTATCCTAGACTCCAATTCCATCAGGGACACTCTGCTAAACCACAGGCCACACATGCATGAAAACTGGGTAGACTGCCTGTAGACTTGCTCCTTTCTCTCTGTTCCCCAAAGCTAAATCCCCTACTGTCATCCCCAGCCTTATAAGAGACTACGGTAAGTTATAGTCTTCTTCCGCCCCTGTTCACATCTTCTGTGCATATCACAGACCACCTCCTACCCCTCTAGCTTTTGTCCTAAACCCCAATCCCAGCAGGCATCTCCTACTAATCAATAAAAACAGACTACTAACAGATCTCTCTGTGTCTCTCTCTTTCTTTCTTTCTCTGTCTTTCTCTCCCTGTCTATCTCCCTCTCTTCTTCCCTCCCTCCTCTCCTCTCTCTCTTTTCCGCTAGACATTATCCTCCCCCCCATTTCATCTCCAGGTCTGCAGCAAAATACCCACGGCAGCCTTCTTTGACTAGTCCCATGCTCCCATCTCCTGTGGACCCCATAGATCTACACATTCTAACTTTCTTCCCAAAACCCATGGCTTTGTCCCAGACCCCAACTCTAGAAAGCAATTCCTGCTGGCCCAAGGACATAGCTTCCCAGGACAATGAGTAGCTGAAGGCAGACTCACATATCTCCTAGTGCATCTGAGACCTACTGGTTCCAGTCTCATCCTTAGTTCTGTAGCAGGAAATCTGCTGCAATCTCCCTTTCCTCTGTGACCCCAGCCCTATGGATCACAAAGGCCTTCTCCTCCAAATTTTTCCATGCAACTCATCCCAGTATCTTAGCCCCAACAGCAGCAAGCATTCCCTGTGAATATACAAGCACCAGGGAAACAGGCAACCCACAGACGTCAGACTCACCAAAAATCCAGACAGGATGCAGAAAGCAAGAAACAAAATACCCACCAACAAAGACAAATCCTAAAATCTAAACCTTGACCTAATAATGACTCCAAACTCAGACTCAGGGATGCCAGTATAAAAATATAATCAATAATAGGGCAACATGCCCTCACTATACCACAGCTATCTTAGCACAGCAGGCCCTGAATATTTCAACATACCTTACACACAAGACAAAGACCTTAAAATTGTTCTTATAAAGGAAAGAAATAAATCCCTTAAGGAAATATAGAAAGACACAATCAACATAAGGAAATACATAAAACTTCAGGACCTAAATTTGCAAGTAAAAATCAATAAAGAAAACTCAAAATGAGGAACTTCTGGAAATGAAAATTTGAGTAATTCAAACACAAACTATAAGAAGCAAGCTTCACCAACAGAATACAAGAGATGGAAGAGAGAATCTTAAGGTTGAAGATACAATAGAAAAACTGGATACATCAGTCAAAGAAAATGTTAAATCTAAAATATTCCTGAAACAAAATATCCAGGAAATATGAGATCAAACCTAAGAATAATAGGTATAGAGGAAGACAGGGAGAAGAAGAACCACAGTTCCAAGTCCTGGAAAATATTTTCAACAAAATCATAAAAGAAAATCTTCCTAACCTAAAGAAGGAGATGCCTATAAAGGTACAAGAAACATTCAGACCAACAAATGTGATCTTCTTCACCCCCAGCCTGGACAAACAGACCTTGAACATCCAGCAGTCAGGATGAACAGATCTTCAATAAGCAGACCATGAATAATTACCCCACAGGCAGGATATACAGACCTTGAATGATAGGCCTTATCAGTCTGAAAAGAGACATCTGCCTCGGCTGCAACTGCAAGCTTTGATGTACTGGAAATAATGAGCTGACAAGATATGGAAACTTATTCGATTGGCTGATTGGCTGCTGTGCTATTGCTACCCCGCATTACTTCTCAGGGAATGGGCTTTGTGTTTTTTCCTTTTATAAACACTGTGCTGAATATTCAACTTTGAGCCTTGTTCAGAACCTTGTCTTGGCTCCATGTTTCTCTCAACCCCCTTCCTTTTCATTTCCAGCCTTTCAGGTGAGCACTGGAATTTTGGACTTGTTTTTAAGAGAGAATAGCATTAGAGAAAGTTGAGATCTTTATAAATGAAATTGAGCAAAGTCTCAGCGAAATACAGAGACAAAATCAATTGGCTAACAACGTATGAAACATGGGCCTCAAAAGAGGAGAAAAGGAGGAAGCATCGCCAACTTCCTCTTTCAGTTCTTGATGCTTGCCGTACATTGTTCAGAACGTGCTGGAAGTTCTTTTTTTTTTAATTTTTTTATTGGATATTTTATTTACATTTCAGATACCATCTCCTTTCTCCATTTTCCCTCCTTAGAAAACCCCTATCCCATGCCCCCTTTTCCTTTTTGCTTTTATACAATTTTTTTAAAATGTTAATCAAAGGCTTTATAAGTATGGTAATACTCAATCAGAAGTGTAACCCAATACCCAACCTAGATATGTAAACTATCTTTGACTGGTGGAGACACATGAACATCTGCCTCCATGTCCCCTCTCTCTTTCTCTCTCTTTCTCTCCCCTTCTGTGATAGTTTCCTAAGCTATAACCCTGAAGGCAGAGGGATAGGTAGAGTTAATAATCAAGATTGTAGAAGAGAACCTACACATGGGGAGCCAAGGAAACTAAATTCACTGATCAAGACAAAACATAATTATTCAGTAGTTATTGTGAGTTTTTGTTTGTTGTTTTGTTTTTTGGTTTTCTTTTTGTTTGTTTGTTTGTTTGTTTTTTGAAGAGGTGCTGGCAAAGTGCCAAGTATCCTGTTAGAGTGGAATAATTCATTAGCAGTGTAGGAGGTTTAATCACAGGCTTATAACAGCTAAAGGAATATCCAAGACATCTATTCACCTAGTTGCTAGGGAGACGGCACAGAAGTCTTTGTAAGGACATACGGTCTAGTTTTCTACAACACAATCCATAGCTACTTTCCTGTCACACATTTGGAAATCAAATAAAGAAACATGAAACTTCAAGATATAAAAATATAACAAAATCAAACAGTAATCATCCCAATTGGACCAACTCACACTCTGCGCTCATCAAAACATCACATCATCTTTCAGAAAAACGCAGGAGAATTGAGTGCTGGCGTCTTTATTAATCTGTATGAACACATCAGTGCTAATTGCCATAATTTGGTTTTTAACAGGATATACATGTATCAAGTCATCGTATTGTACACCATAAATATGCATCACTGAAAATCAACACATAGTTTCAAACAGAAATATTCCCCTCTCCTGGGTAATGCAATCTTGAGTGGAAGGAGATTGTCAAGCTCCATACAGCGGAGAAGAGGATATATACACATCAGGTCATACTTAAGGTAGCTGAGTAAACTGCCAAGTGACATCCTCTTCGCATCTTTTGGGGAGTGTATCACTACGAATGAGGGCAGTTTTTTCTCAGACTTGAATGAATGATGCCAGACTTTATTATCTCTAGTCAGAAATTTTGTGCTATAAAACTGATACATGAGAACTGTCTAAGTCTCAAAATGGCCAAAAGGTTAAACTGAAAAGATATATCTCCAAATGTTTTATGGGTTTCTGAAAGATCAGCCTTTCATATGCCATGGAATTGATAGTCAAGTCAGTCCTTAGAGTGAGAAGCTCATCTTCCGTCAAAAACAAATCTAACTTTACAGACCCCTGTATCTCAGTGACTTATACACATGTCCTTTGACCAGAGAGATTCCAAAGAAGTGGGCTCTTG